>CM028102.1:17275684-17360001 GCA_016170015.1 Anopheles longipalpis
ATCGAGATGCAGGTGTTACCGCGGCGAAGTTAAGAACAAGACTGCGTGTGGTCGGTTAATTTTGTCCGTTATCAGTCAAACGCACTGACACAAGAGAAATTAAGCCAAATAATGAATCGGATAAATGCACCACCACAACAGCATTCCGTACATTCAAAGAGAATTCAAATCGTGCACGCATTAGTGATCGATGCTGTGCGAGAGACACTAACACCTGCTTACGGCGGAGGAGTTTTGGATAGTTAAGAGAAACGAAAATACTCTCTCCATTAGTGCTAGAGGACGAAACGTCAAGGTATTGATCGATCGTGTAGAGGTCGCATACATAGACGCATCTAGAACAACCAATCGCGCAAGAAGATCCTCTCCCAGTTAGCATAACTATAGCTATACAGTATACAGTGTATACAGTGCTTGACTGTTGTCGTCCTTTTCGTTTTGCATTTTAATTTCCTAATATATTTTTATAGGAAAATCGTACAGACTCGAAATTTTTAGAATACCTCGAAAAATATGTTTTTCACCATTTCGTGCAGAAAGAAAAAATTTAAATCATTTTAAACATTTTAGAAATATTTTAATTTAAATGAAATTTAATTTTTTATTTAAATTTAAAAACATTTTTAAAATCCATTTTCAATTGATACCCTTTATCTCTACGACCGTCTATCCCGTGTCGACTCGGGTAGGCCATACATTTTGAATGGGGTTAATTTGAAAAAATTACATACTGTATTCATATTGTATTTATATTATACAAAATTATTACACTTTTCATGTATTATTCATTCTTGTTTCTAGCATTTACAATTCCTTATCTTCCTCTTCTTGGCTTCTTAACGACCTAGTTGGCCACGCCGACCATCAAATGGTTGGATAGTCAGCCTAACAATGGGGTCTATGATACCTTCCACTAGTTTTTTTATATGGACTTTGACGTTTCGCGGCTTATTTGCTGCATGTTTTCCATACAAACCGCTCAGCAAAATAAGCCTGCGTATTTCAGATTAGAAAATTTTTCTAATGTTAGTTTCGATCAGCTGCTCGACAAATGTCAAAACAAATCATTTTTCTAGCAGGTCTGAAACAGGTTAGGCCATATTTGATTCGGCTGAATGTTGATTGAATTTGGATTTAAAACAACAATGAAATTACATGAGTTTAATTATGTTCAGCTTTTTATGAAAAATAATACAAATTTTTACTTGTGCTATGCCTATATTTCGAACTACATTTCGACGCTGTAATTCCTGTTTCGTCAAAACGCGGTTCTACAAAACTGCAGCCTAATGTAATTCTTTATGTCAAAATGCTAGGTCCTTGAGGAATCCTTGCATGATGATATTACCTGTCAACAATTTCCCGCTCGATTCTGCTCGATGTTTTGACAGATCCGGGCTAAAAATTTTAGCTTTCTAACTTAAGGTATCATAGACCCCANCGCTGCGATGCCGTGTACAGGCGGCCGCATAATCATACACGATCAACGATTCACGCGCACTTTTCCCAACTGCTCCCCAACTGTTTGCCTTTTAACAATTTCATTTTAATTGCCCTTTGTCGTAAACCTTCATCTTATGAATAATATTTTCAAGTGGCTGACTTTTTAACGAACCCAAATAGGACCGCCGACACAACAACAACAACAAAAAATAACAACAACCCCACAAATTCTCGCTCCTGCGAGCTTTTCATGTGTAACGAAATCAGAGGAGCGGAACCGTCAACTGGGATAAACTGTTTCATCGGTACAGGAACAGGTATGTGCACCAAACATGTACGAATTGTCCGAGTTGTTTTTGAACCTCTCGCAATGTGTTTACTGGTGTTTTGAGGAAGAAACAACAATGGCAGCATCCATCATTTGTCACCGTCATCGGTAAAATGCACCATACCACATTTCCAACGTACCACGTCAAAAAAACAAAAAAAAGTGAACAAACAAAAAAGAACTCATTCATCAATGGGGTCTATGATACCTTCCACTAGTTTTTTTATATGAACTTTGACGTTTCGCGGCTTATTTGCTGCATGTTTTCCATACAAACCGCTCAGCAAAATAAGCCTGCGTATTTCCGATTAGAAAATCTTTCTAATGTTAGTTTCGATCAGCTGCTCGACAAATGTCAAAACAAGGCATTTTTCTAGCACGTCTGAAACAGGTTAGGCCATATTTGATTCGGCTGAATGTTGATTGAATTTGGATTTAAAACAACAACGAAATTACATGAGTTTAATTATGTTCACCTTTTTATGAAAAATAATACAAATTTTCACTTGTGCTATGCCTATATTTCGAATTACATTTCGACGCTGTAATTCCTGTTTCGTCAAAACGCGGTTCTACAAAACTGCAGCCTAATGTGATTCTTTATGTCAAAATGCTAGGTCCTTGAGGAATCCTTGCATGATGATATTACCTGTCAACAATTTCCCGCTCGATTCTGCTCGATGTTTTGACAGATCCGGGCTAAAAATTTTAGCTTTCTAACTTAAGGTATCATAGACCCCAATGAAGGAACGGACCGGATGAAATTTGAACCCGGTCCTGTCGTATGAAGATAATGCGACGACGCATTATACGATTCAAATAAGACAACCAGATCAAAATATATATGTTTTTAGAGTCCGAAAAAATGGAAACTCCCATCCAAAATCTGCTGGCTTTTCCCGATCCATAAAAAAGAAGACCGGAATATCATCTCAAATTATCGCGGCATCACGCAGTTATGCGTCTCCGGTAAAACATTTGAACTAACCATTTACCCTGGACTGCTCTTTAGCTGCAGCTCTGCTATACCTGTCTCATGCGTTTTGTTTCCACTGTTTTGCCCACTTTGAGGCAGGATTGCAAGTGGACTCGATTTACACTAACTTCCGTGCTGCCTTTGATAGTGTCTCCCATGATCTAGGTCTATGTCGTGGAGTGGCTATCCTCCTATTTAAAGGTTCTTGCAGAATGAAGCTCGGTTTCTGTTTTTCTGCCTGCTCATACCTGCCAGAACCTTTTTTTCTGACCTGCTCATCCGGCGTCCCTCAAGGAAGCGTCCTCAGTCCTCGTCTGTTTGCTCTGTTTATTAATGATGTATGTAGTGGCTTACTTACCGATGGCCATCTTCTCTACGCAGATGACATCAAAATTTTATCCTCTATCTCCTCTCCTGCTGACTGTGTCAACCTTCAACGTCATCTTGACTTGTTTTCCGTTTGATGTTCTTCTAACTTCTTGAACTGGCGAACTATTTTCTCAATCCAAGCATTTCGCTGGGGATCCGTTTGCTTTACCGCTTATGGTCCCACAGGTCCACTTAAGACCCCCAGAAGTGTAAATCCGCCACTCCCTTGGGGTGATTCTCGATGCCAGGCTGGACTTCAAACTTCAATTGAATGATGTTTTACTCAGGGCCAATAGATCCTTGGGATTTATCCTTCGTGTCCTCCGATTTTAGAGATCTGACATGCTTAAAAACTTTTTTTACAATCTAGTGCGCTCCATCCTTGAATATGTTAGCGTGATCTGGATTCTTTCTAGTATCGAAGGTGGAACTCAAATCGAGAATGTGCAGAGATATTTCTCACGAGTAGTGTTCAGACGTCTACAACGGCAACAATTTCCTCCTTCCTACGAAACGCGTTGCCAGCTCCTTGGCCTAACCACTCTAGACCAAAGACGGCAACTGTCCCAAGCATGCTTTGTGGGTAGTCTACGTAATGGTTCCACTGATACTCCTGACCTGCGTACCTCTGTCTGTTTATATGTTCCCTCCCGTTCCCTCCGCCTTTGTGATCCTTTAGCTGTGGAAACCCAGCACACACTCTGTTGTCTAAACGATCCACTTCTCTTTTGTTTTCGATGGTTTAACCACTTTTCCGATCACTTTGATTTTAACTCTTCCTTAGCCTCTTTTTGTGCGCGAGCTCGTTCCCAATTTTAATGTATGACTTTGACGCTTTGACTTACGATAGTCCTGCTTCATAAATTTGTAAATAGTGTTAGTATTAGTATTAGTTATATTACAAACATTGTTAAACCTTTATGGCCGATCCTTGTGTAAATAAATATACGAATTGAATTGAATTATATACGGTTAAAGGTACGGAATACGGTTAAAGATTGCTTTGAGCATTCTGTTTTCTTTGACAGTTTTTTGCGATTCTTTACTTAGAGGAAGCAGAACATTTTGCTCTGACTAACTCTCGTCGACGATCTTTTGCAAATACGTGGATTTATTTATTGGCTTTCTGTTGGTTAGCATATCCTGTAGTGCATCGGACCGTAACGGGGCTCTTGGGCTGGTTCTCTATCCTAACCTTTTGCAGGATTTCTCATCAATTCGTCATACATGGTGTCATCCGCTTTTACGGAATGCTCCTCGAGTTTGTTCATTTTTTCGAGAACGTTTTCTGGTTCGAAAAATAGTCGGCGGACGCATTTTTCTGCGCCTCCTGCGTGCAGAAGTCGGTTCAACCGGTGTAAAGTTAGCTTCCTTTTGTGCTCTCATTAAAAAATCGCTTGGAATTCGGCCAATCTTTTAAAAAACAATCTTTTCTCTACATCACTCCTCCCTTTAGTAAATCAATATCGTCGCGGTCGCGCGACAAAATCGTATAGTGTACGAATTTTTTTCTTGTCAAGCACTGTAGTTATGCTTACTGGGAGAGGATCTTCTTGCGCGATTGGTTGTTCTAGGTGCGTCTATGTATGCGGCCTCTACACGATCGATCAATACCCTGACGTTTCGTCCTCTAGCACTAATGGAGAGAGTATTTTCGTTTCTCTTAACTATCAAAACTCCTCCGCCGTAAGCAGGTGTTAGTGTCTTTCGCACAGCATCGATCACTAATGCGTGCACGATTTGAATTCTCTTTGCATGTACGGAATGCTGTTGTGGTGGTGCATTTATCCGATTCATTATTTGGCTTAATTTCTCTTGTGTCAGTGCGTTTGACTGATAACGGACAAAATTAACCGACCACACGCAGTCTTGTTCTTAACTTCGCCGCGGTAACACCTGCATCTCGATCGCGTACGGTTCTGGCACATGGTTGCTGACTTTATTCATCGGTGCTCTCTTTCTTTCTAACGCAAGCTAATGCGGGTTATAAGATGTTGTTCGTAGGTGATCTATTCCTAGTGTTTTAAGCATACTTTTTTGTAAAGTTTCGGTCTCGTATTGTCCTTCCCGGTCAGTTGTAACTTTCGTGGACACTTTTTTGTGCATTTGTCTTTCGTTGTTAGTTCGTCCGTTGAAGTGGTCCTGAATGAGGTGAATGTGCACGTGGCTTTTAGTGATTTTGAGTTTATTTAAATGTTAAAGAGTGGGTAGTGAAATGCTTGCAATCTTAGTGTTTGGTTGATCGTATTCTCGCGTGTTTTGTGCAGTTTTTTTCTCTAATTCGTTTCCTGAAAGGCAGAGGAAAAAGTGTAATATTCCCAGTGAATGTGTCGCAAAGCGGCGTCCTTTCGTGTCGGCCATTTTATTGCATTGAGTGCTAATGATGAGCTTGTGGGTGCGTGCGTTCGTTAATGAAATGTTGCAGTGTTGGTGCGTTAAAGCTTTAGCGTGTGTTCGTAATCGATCGCTTCTGTTCAACATAGCTTAGGTCAATGTGCAAAGTTTTGTTTCTCCAGAAATATTTCTGGCGCTGGCTGAAATGCGATTATCAGTGGTTTGTGATTAGTGTTTACGCAGAATTCACGTGCTTCTAAGTGGTGTTTGAAGTAACATATTAGTTCTTATATGGCATACTATTCTCTATCAATCTTTCTCTATCAAACGTACTCAGCTTTCCTTAAGCAGGATAGGATTTAAGCAGGTAAGGATGGGTTTTTGGGGAAAAACGGGCTGTGGATCACGTTTGTCTTTCCGTTGAAGACAAGCCGCCGATTGCGTGGTTTGTTGCGTCAACATTAAGTGTCAGTTTAGCGTGCGATAAAGGATGCGCAAGCGTTGCAGCACTGTTGTCACGTAGTACCTGACGTTTTTTCTTTATTTACGAGCTCAAATTCGTCCACTTTGTTGGCTGGTCGGGATCAAAAGGACGATTTCAATGCGTTCATAAATCGTCCTCCCGATCTCACGTTTTTCTCAAGTCACCGTTCGAATCCCCATCGGTAACATCCGCACTGGCGCCCTCTAGCGATCGATAGCTCATCTTCTTCTATCTCCTTCACTGCGACACAAAGTGACAAAGCCTTTTAGGAGTAGCGTCTAGAATCGTAATTTTGTTGAGCCTTCTTCCTTCCTGGTTGTTCCTTCCTTCCTTCTAGCGGTTGGGCTAGACTTTTTCATCGGAATTCAAACGATATTGATTCGATTCGACGATACTGTCATATTCTTTCTCCTTCTCGCATTTCTCCTTCCGGATACAAGCATATCCTTCATCTGATGAGCTTCTCCTCCTATCCTAAATCAAGAGCGGACGTAATGTAGAGACCTTGTTTTTTTTGTTCAATTTCATATTTATTTTTTGGTGCAAGGGTAATATAACATCTTTCCTTTACATTCTGCATCTCGACATTTCGAGTGATTTAAGGCTCCGGTGCGCCATTTTGTCTGCTGTACCGCAGTGGGGAAGGGAGGTTTGGTTTGGAGAGCGAGTAATAGCCAAAATGAGGTAAATAGGTAGTAAGCTAATATCTAGTTACTTATGCTAATACAAAAAAAAACAGTCAGATACATATAAAACCGCCGACGAGAAAAGGCGGGAAAAGGTAGCTTTTTTGGGAACGTAAACAGTAACAATTGGGCATGTTTATTAAGAATGTTACCTTCAGCATGGGAACAGACTGAAACGGCTGGAATATTGTGAAGCGCTTTCGTCAACTTTTGCGCGTGATGTTTGGACGTTAAAAGGGAAGGGAAAGAGGGTTTTGGAAAGGGGGGGGCGAAAACAATACCATATTGGTCGATTGCTACGCAAAATTAATTGATTATACATTAAGTGCAGGGAATAGATTATATACGTAACTAACATGATAAATCCCTCGCAACAATCAAGGCAACATTCGTACATCAAGGCAACATTCGTAAAGATTCTTTTATGTTGTGGTTTGTTATTAAGACAAAGTCAACTCGAGGAATATATAAGAGCAAACAGAAAAAATAAAGAGGAACAAATACAAATGCAATACTTCTTCAAAAGATCTGAGAGGTTCGAGAGGACCTTTTTTTCCTGGTCGAGACAAAGCAAACTAACATACATACTAGTGACGGGTAATCCGGAATCATGGATCCACTCCGAATCCGCGTATAAAAAATTGATTCCGACTCCGACTAAAAACCAAAATTAACTCCGACGAGTTAATCCCAATACAAACACAACGGACACCAAGACATGTCGATGAACTCCGACGAGTCCGGTCGAATCCGGTCGAATCCGGTCGAGTCCGGTCGAGTCCGGTCGAATCCGGTCGAGTCCGGTCGAGTCCGGATGAGTCCGATCGAGGACTAGCCATGAATAAATTGTGAATTGTTAGGGACACGATTTCTACATTTAGCAGGGCGCGGTTCTCGACCTCCCCGGACCGATAAGACTCCGGCAAAATTTATAGTTTACCCATCACTAATATATACGGTTAACGGGTACGGAAATAAGGCAGCAATCTACAGCGTTTTTGCGGAAGGCGCACTCTCTTACAACCCAGATCGGGCGTGTTTGTTACCGATCAAACTATTTGACCGAATACAACAGTAGAATACATGTTATCTTTCACCCAAAACCTATAGAACATGTTTTACATGGGTGTTTCTTTTGCACTAAATTGTAAATGGAATTGGTTTTCAACTATGGTGAAGAATTTGTGGATGTTAATTTTTCTCCTCCTCCTTACTATTGTTGCTTCTTTTGCAATGTGTAAAGCTTCTCTTCTACAAACAATGGAAAGCGGCTCGCTCGACTGTAAATGTCGTTCAGTTTAATGTTTTTGCTCCTTCGCGTTCGTAACGGCAAAGGAGAGAATAAAATAGAGAGAGAGATTCCTTTTTATCGATCGCTAATCACACTGCCCGTATCGGGTGCATCTAGGTCGGTCACTATCGGATTGGTATCGTCGGTGGTCACGAGTGCTTGTCGTTGCTGTTGCTGCTGCTGCTGCTGCTGCTGGTGACGGTTACGCTGTAGCCGCTGTGGTTGATTGCTAGCCAGATGGGAAAACTCATTCATAACCGCAACGTAGGTCGAATCACCACCGGCATAGCTTTCCCCATCCTCACCCGAACCGATCTCATCGTTCAGCAGTGTCAACCGTAGCAGCGTCACAATGTCGGCATCCTCCTTCTCGACCGCGATATCAATCGGACGTCGCCCATCAACGTCCGCGATATCGTACCGTGCCTTATGCTTCAGCAGCAGGTACGCCTGCGCCGCCGAACCCTGCTCCGCCGCCAGATGTAACGGTGTGCGCCCGTACCGATCGATCGCATTAATGGCGGCACCGTTCAGCAGCAGAAATTCGCACGACATCACCGAACCAGACAAGATGGCGGCATGCAACGGTGTGCGATCGGCATCGTGCACATTGGGCCAGCTTTTTTCCGCCCCAAGCGCGAGGGCTTGACTCATCACCGGCAGATTGTGACCGCTGGCCGCCTTGTACAGCAAATAGTTGGGCGACAGACGCTCCAACTCCTCGCACTCCATGATCGCATTATCTTCCTCGCCGCTGGTCGATTCCTGGTCCGAGTTAAGCAACAGCAAATCCTCATCCGGCAGGTTATGATCGTCCGTGAGAATATTTTCACCGATCAGCAAAATATCCGCAAACTGTTTCGGCACGTGCGTTAACACATCCTTTTCGTCCGCATCCGGACAACCCTTCGAGCGGCTACCCATTCGCTCTTCGTCGTCTACGTCTTCCGCTTCGCGATCTTCATCCTCGTCGTCATCATCGAGATTGGTGATCGGTTGCGAACCCGCTGCATCCGATTGCTGTTCCTTCGATTGATTTGGGCGCCGCAGCAGCTGTCGATAGCTGCGCCGGCGCAGCTTCTTGATGCTCCACTTTTCCGGAAACTTGGAGCTATCCGCACCGAGGCTCTTGAACGAGAGCGTCGATGACGAGGTGCTGCTATCATCCGGACCGGTACCGCTACCACCACCCAACGGCACCACAAACTGCCGATCGATGTACTTCGCTCGTATCCATGCTTCACGCACCGCTATCTCACAATTATCCGTTGCACGATCGAACCGTGCCAACCGGGTCTTGTTGCCCTCGTACACTCGGTTAATCACATCGTTCCCAAGTTCGATCATTACGCGTAGTATCTCCGGTTCCCACACGTCCAACGTTAGCGACCGCACCTTGCTGTAATGCACGCCCAGACTACGGTGCACACCCGAGCAAGCAATGCACAGCGTGATGCCGAGATTGATCGATGCCCAGCGTGGGTCCGCATTACCACAGTCGGCACACCGCGAATTACCCGGAATTTTTAGCATCTGCGTCCAGTTACTAAAATAAAAAAAATAAAAATTGAGGTAAGTTTGAGCCCTGACAGGAAGATGCTAATAATACTTACATTTTTTTGTAGCCCTTGCGAGCACCCTCGGAACCACGACCCGTACCACTGCGCTGTTTGTTCCCGCTTGAGTCCATCCTCGAATCGCCGGCACGGGTTCCATCTCCCGCCGCTGCACTACCGCCCGGTCCTCTGCCTGCACCCGAATTTCCTGCTCCTCCGCCACCTGCGACGCCTCGCATATCACTACTATACGCACTGTTGTGCTGGATGGCTGAATCGATACCCTTCTGCAGGGCTTTTATCCACGCATTCATCATCGCTTCCGAATCTGCCTGCAGTATGTGTGACCTGCAGAGGAAGGATCAAGAATTCACCGAGCACTATTAATACCTATAATATAACAAGTGGACACCATATACACTGATTTTCGTGCAGCCTTTGATAGTCTTTCTCATGAGCTATTGTTAACTAACCTATCTAAACTGGGCTTTGGTAAGGCAATAACTGTCTGGCTATCTTCTTACCTAAAGGATAGTCAATGCAGCGTAAAAATTGGTCCTTATGTATCTAGATGTTTTAACTGTTCTTCTGGTGTTCCTCAAGGTAGTGTACTCAGTCCCCTCCTGTTTGCTTTGTTTGTAAATGATGTTTGTAATGTTTTGCCTCCGGATGGTTATCTCCTTTATGCTGATGACATCAAAATCTTTTATCCTATCTCCTCCTTAGATGATTGCTATCTTCTCCAGCAGTATCTGAATTCTTTCTCTTTCTGGTGCTCGTCTAATTTTCTTTCATTATGTCCTAATAAATGTTCTATCATTTCTTTCACTCATTCTCGTAACCCTATTTCTTATAATTACTCTCTCTCAAATGTTTCACTGGTTCGTGTTTCGTCTATTCGTGACCTTGGGGTAATACTTGATGATAGGTTAAACTTCAAGCTACATGTTGATGAAGTCCTTTCGAAATCCTACAGAACCCTTGGATTTATCCTTCGTGTTACCTCGGAATTCAAGGACCCAATATGCCTACGATCTCTGTATTGTTGTTTAGTTCGCTCTGTATTGGAGTACGCCTGTGTTGTCTGGTGCCCTTATGGCAATGATAGGTGTACCAGAATCGAAAAATTACAGAAGTACTTCACCAGAGTGTTCTATAGACGATTGTTCGGTTCTTCTTCTCTTCCGACATATGAGACACGATGTCTTCTGTTTGGGCTGGANTACGCAAAATTAATTGATTATACATTAAGTGCAGGGAATAGATTATATACGTAACTAACATGATAAATCCCTCGCAACAATCAAGGCAACATTCGTACATCAAGGCAACATTCGTAAAGATTCTTTTATGTTGTGGTTTGTTATTAAGACAAAGTCAACTCGAGGATTATATAAGAGCAAACAGAAAAAATAAAGAAGAACAAATACAAATGCAATACTTCTTCAAAAGATCTGAGAGGTTCGAGAGGACCTTTTTTTCCTGGTCGAGACAAAGCAAACTAACATACATACTAGTGATGAGTAATCCGGAATCGTGGATCCACTCCGAATCCGCGTATGAAAAATTGATTCCGACTCCGACTAAAATCCAAAATTAACTCCGACGAATCCGGTCGAATCCGGTCGAGTCCGGTCGAGTCCGGTCGAGTCCGGTCGAGTCCGGTCGAATCCGGTCGAGTCCGGTCGAGTCCGGTCGAATCCGGTCGAGTCCGGTCGAGCCCGGTCGAGTCCGGTCGAGCCCGGTCGAGTCCGGTCGAATCCGGTCGAGTCCGGTCGAGCCCGGTCGAGTCCGATAGATTCCGGATGAATCCAATCGAGGACTAGCCATGGGTAAATTGTGAATTGTTCGGGACACGAAGCTAATTTCTACATTTAGCAGGACGTGGTTCTCGACCTCCCCCGGACCGACAAGACTCCGGCAAAATGTATAGTTTACCCATCACTAATATATACGGTTAAAGGGTACGGAAATAAGGCAGCAATCTACAGCTTTTTTGCGGAAGGCGCACTCTCTTACAACCCAGATCGGGCGTGTTTGTTACCGATCAAACTATTTGACCGAATACAACAGTAGAATACATGTTATCTTTCACCCAAAACCTATAGAACATGTTTTAAATGGGTGTTTCTGTTGCACTAAATTGTAAATGGAATTGGTTTTCAACTATGGTGAAGAATTTGTGGATGTTAATTTTTCTCCTCCTCCTTACTATTGTTGCTTCTTTTGCAATGTGTAAAGCTTCTCTTCTACAAACAATGGAAAGCGGCTCGCTCGACTGTAAATGTCGTTCAGTTTAATGTTTCTGCTCCTTCGCGTACGTAACGGCAAAGGAGAGAATAAAATAGAGAGAGATTCCTTTTTATCGATCGCTAATCACACTGCCCGTATCGGGTGCATCTAGATCGGTCACTATCGGATTGGTATCGTCGGTGGTCACGAGTGCTTGTCGTTGCTGTTGCTGTTGCTGCTGCTGCTGGTGACGGTTACGCTGTAGCCGCTGTGGTTGATTGCTAGCCAGATGGGAAAACTCATTCATAACCGCTACGTAGGTCGAATCACCACCGGCATAGCTTTCCCCATCCTCACCCGAACCGATCTCATCGTTCAGCAGTGTCAACCGTAGCAGCGTCACAATGTCGGCATCCTCCTTCTCGACCGCAATATCAATCGGGCGCCGCCCATCAACGTCCGCGATATCGTACCGTGCCTTATGCTTCAGCAGCAGGTACGCCTGCGCCGCCGAACCCTGCTCCGCAGCCAGATGTAACGGTGTGCGCCCGTACCGATCGATCGCATTAATGGCGGCACCGTTCAGCAGCAGAAATTCGCACGACATCACCGAACCAGACAAGATGGCGGCATGCAACGGTGTGCGGTCGGCGTCGTGCACATTGGGCCAGCTTTTCTCCGCCCCGAGCGCGAGGGCTTGACTCATCACCGGCAGATTGTGACCGCTGGCCGCCTTGTACAGCAAATAGTTGGGCGACAGACGCTCCAACTCTTCGCACTCCATGATCGCATTATCTTCCTCGCCGCTGGTCGATTCCTGGTCCGAGTTGAGCAACAGCAAATCCTCATCCGGCAGGTTATGATCGTCCGTCAAAATATTTTCACCGATCAGCAAAATATCCGCAAACTGTTTCGGCACGTGCGTTAACACATCCTTTTCGTCCGCATCCGGACAACCCTTCGAGCGGCTACCCATTCGCTCTTCGTCGTCTACGTCTTCCGCTTCGCGATCTTCATCCTCATCGTCGTCATCGAGATTGGTGATCGGTTGCGAACCCGCTGCATCCGATTGCTGTTCCTTCGATTGATTTGGGCGCCGCAGCAGCTGTCGATAGCTGCGCCGGCGCAGCTTCTTGATGCTCCACTTTTCCGGAAACTTGGAGCTATCCGCACCGAGGCTCTTGAACGAGAGCGTCGATGACGAGGTGCTGCTATCATCCGGACCAGTACCGCTACCACCACCCAACGGCACCACAAACTGCCGATCGATGTACTTCGCCCGTATCCATGCTTCGCGCACCGCTATCTCACAATTATCCGTTGCACGATCGAACCGTGCCAACCGGGTCTTGTTGCCCTCGTACACCCGGTTAATCACATCGTTCCCAAGTTCGATCATTACACGCAGTATCTCCGGTTCCCACACGTCCAACGTTAGCGACCGCACCTTGCTGTAATGCACGCCCAGACTACGGTGCACACCCGAGCAAGCAATGCACAGCGTGATGCCGAGATTGATCGATGCCCAGCGTGGGTCCGCATTACCACAGTCGGCACACCGCGAATTACCTGGAATTTTTAGCATCTGCGTCCAGTTACTAAAATAAAAAAAATAAAAATTGAGGTAAGTTTGAGCCCTGACAGAAAGCTGCTAATAATACTTACATTTTTTTGTAGCCCTTGCGAGCACCCTCGGAACCACGGCCCGTACCACTGCGCTGTTTGTTCCCGCTTGAGTCCATCCTCGAATCGCCGGCACGGGTTCCATCTCCCGCCGCTGCACTACCGCCCGGTCCTCTGCCTGCACCCGAATTTCCTGCTCCACCGCCACCTGCGACGCCTCGCATATCACTACTATACGCACTGTTGTGCTGGATGGCTGAATCGATACCCTTCTGCAGGGCTTTTATCCACGCATTCATCATCGCTTCCGAATCTGCCTGCAGTATGTGTGACCTGCAGAGGAAGGATCAAGAATTCACCGAGCACTATTAATACCTATAATATAATGTGCTAGAGATTTCATTAGCTACATCTAGTTGGAACTAGTGATGGGCGGGTCGACCCGAACCTACCGGGTCGCAGCCATCCATTAGCGACTAGTGATGGGTAAATTCGACAAATAAAACGGATTCGCTTCCAAATGACTTCATCAATTTTGGAAGCGGCTCCGGAAGGTACTCCGAGTTCGGAACCGTCTGGTGCCGTGGGAACCATCTGGAGCCGCTAGTCGGCAGACGGAGCCGTCGATAGAGATGAGAATACTCATTCTTTTCAGAGAGTTGAAACAGAGTGAAAGAGTGGTTATAAGGATTTGAAACTTTTACTCACTCTTTTGAGAGTCATAAAAAATATTACTTTAGTCACTCACTCTCTTTGCCGACTAATGACTCACTCTTTGCGGTGTTTATTCACTCACTCTCTGTGTTAAGAGTGAGTCATTCGTCGGGACAGAGAGTAGGTGAGTAGAAACGTAATGGAGTAAGTAAGAATCATAAAAACTCCTTATGCTGAGTTGAAACCATTAACCCCTATGCAAGATTAAACTCACTCACTCACTCTTACTCAGTGTGCACATCTCTAGCCGTCGAAAGCAGCCGAAGCCATCGAAAACGGCCGGAGCCGCTAGGCGGCAGTCGAAGCCGTCGGAGTCGTCCGGAGCAGTCCGGAGTCACTAGCCGGCCGCGGCAGATTTCACTAATCTAGGCTATATCACCATATCATGGACGATTTGAAGCGCTCTGGAATTTCAATTCATTTCAGTCCCAACGATTCCGACGGCTCAAGTCGCCGACTAGTGGCTCCGGACGGCTCCAGGCAGAACCGTGGTTTTAACCTAGCCGGAATCGCAGCCGGAGTTGCTATGCTCGGAAGCGGTCCGGAGCCGTGGGTGCGGTTCCAAGAACCTATCACTAATAGCGACCCGAAGCGATTCGGCTCGATCCGTATTTACAAGTAGGTTCAGTAGGTGCAACGATTCCAGCTACCATAAGCGACTCCGACCCGTTGGTGGAGCGAGTTCGGATCGGAACTACTGAACCTACTTATATTTACGCGTCGGCCCGAACCGACTTAACCCGACTCCGGATCGAGCAATGAAATGAATCGTATTACCCATCACTAGTTGGAACTAATTGCTCATTTGATTGGTGTCTGGACTTACTTGGCCGGTGAGATAACTTCAAAACAGTAGCGCCGGTCTGAATCTGCAAGCGGACGCACGGTGCAGAGACGCAGATCTTCCTCCATCACTGTGGGCAACTCTTCCCCGGTACGCTTGCGGTAGAACAGTTGATTGTCCCGCATACAGAACCATCGCCTGTTCCACGTTTTGAACGCGTTCGAGGTACGCTTAAACAAGTATCCTTCCATGTAGTTTGGAAAACGGCCACCCCCACCATCACTACCGCCTCCACCGGCATCTCCACCGGTAGCACCGCCATCACTAGCACTGGTTGATTCTTCGCACGCTTCCTGCTGCTCCGGCCGTGGATCGTTAACGCACGTGTGCCGGTTTTGCATCTGCTTGTCCAGCACACCGTACTCCGAACGCATCAAACCAATCTCGTCATCCAAACCCTTGAAGAATGTGCCGTAGTCTTCGCACAGATCGGACCCCTGGTGGAAGTACGTGCTGCATGCCTTCAGATAGCTCAACAGCGTACCCAATATTTCGTGCCGTTTCCGGTTCTGCAGCAGCGTAATGTAGTTGACGTAGTCGAGCGCCGTATGGTTGAAGCACGATTTCGACGCGGACAGCACATTTTCCGCCTCGAGCACATCGGCCGGCCGGTTGCGGCTAACCTGCGAATTTTTGTACACGGCCGCATCCAGATTCTCCGACACTTTGGTAAAGATTTGTCGATATTCCTTCACCTCGCGTATATCGCGCTTCAGAAAGCCGGTTAAATTCTTCAGCACCGTACGGTTCGCTTGATCGAGCAGCGTCGTGTGAAACATGTTCATCTCCTGCAGCAGCTGTATCAGCTGGGCCAGCGCGTTCGTCGAGTTCTTGCTGTCCTGAAAGTGTTTCTGGAGATCCCAGAGTGAGGTGGCGAATGTGCTTTGGTGCCGGATGTACTCCTTGCCGCTGTCGACAGCCGCACTGCATGCTTTGATGATTTTCTCCAACCGCGACTCAAGATGTTCGATTTCTGTCTCTTCCTGCTCCAGCCGTAACCTACGGGGGTCGAGATTATCCGTCAAGTTTTATTAATCTGTTGTTCTTACCCAATTTTTTATCTCCGTTTCCCTTACCTAAACTTGGGCGAATCTTTCAAACATTCACCGAAGTCAATCTTGCACTGTGCCATCGTACGCAACCCCCCGGGGGTTTACTGTTGCAACTTAAACCGAAGTCACCAAAAAGCATCAGATGCACTGCAGGTTGTAGTTGCTGCGTTTGACCGTTCAGGTTTGCAGGTTGATGGATGTTCGGTGTAATTGATCGCAGGGTGGCGGGTGTCCTATGATCGGGCACGACCCAGCACAGCGTGGCACTCAGGCAATGTGAAAGTGAAGTTTTCGCTTGCGAAAACCGTAACCGGAAATAATGACTCAAACAGGGTACGGTGAAAGAGGCACCCGTTCGTTGTACCACACCACTACAACGGCGACTCGCAATCCACTTTCTCTCCTCCGGCTCTTGGGTCCACCTTTTTTCACCCTCTCTCTCTCTCGTGGAGGTGAGATGGCTCTGTCACGGTCGTTTCGTTCCGATCCGCTGCGCGATCGTTGTTCTGCGAACAACTGCGTTGTTGTACAAGAGTAAAAAAGAGATAGAGATTAAATGCGCCTTAAAAAACAATAGAGACGCAAGTGTATCTATGCACAAGGGGACACAAATGAGCCGATAAGTGATAACAATATTGTTCTTTTTTTGCATGCCCCTTGTGTGCGTGTCTTGTTTCTTGTTACGCTTTGTTTTTTTTTAAACGTGATGTCTGGCAGATTGACACAATTGTCTCACGTTTCTAGGTCTTCACATGTTTATTAGTTGCTCTTCCTCTTGATTGGGTTTGGTATTATTTGCAGCATAAGAAGTGGGTTGGATTAAAGCAAGAACCCTTTCTGTCGAAGGCGATCTGCACACTTACAACAGCTGGTATTGATGGGATGCAACAGACTGACGGTATGCAGATGCACACCATCCCTTGAAGGCAGGCACACCCTCTACCGTGCAGCACACATACGCAACAATACCGATGGTGCTGAAGCAAAACAAACACCAGAAAACCGACGTACCTGTGTGTTCGCCTTGCCTTTTTTTTGAGGGGGGGGGGCGAGCAATAGGGACGAGCTAACAATTGTGTAACAAACAAGAAAAACACATCACAAGAAGGGATGAAGGATACACTTGGGAGCCAAAAAGCAAAAGAAAAACACAAACAAACTAAAACCCTTTCAGGCCAGCGCTGGCCTGTTGAACGCGTGAAGGAAACGGTTGACAGAACAGGGAAGATGACACACCAAACACAGACACAAAAATGAGTTAAAGCAAAAGTGGACCGTTCGTGTACACGAGAGAGTGGGGTTTGAAAACATGAAAGAGCGTTTGGTACGGGGATTCTTTCTGACAGCTGCGGTTGAAGCTTAAAGAGAGAAAGACTGTGTGCTGTCTCTGTTTTTTCTACATCAAACGTGGTCGATCTTGTTTGAGTTATGATTGCATACTATGGTAAATAAAAAATTTATCAGCTTGAAGAATCATACAAAGATTTGTCATAATTTTCTCACAGCATGGAAATTCTTTTAGATGTGCAAGTAACTAAAAATACAACAACATTTTCTACACCCCCTTTTAGTTTGTTTGAATGTGACAGAAAGAGACAACAACAATGATTTGACAGTACGTTTTTGGTGTGTCACAGCTTTTTGACAGCTCGATTTTAAATGTGTGCGTCAAAGTCTGTAGAGTAGTGAGGTCGCGGAATAGGCTTTGTTGACATTGCCATCTTGGATTTTAATTTTGACAGTTAGACGTCCTTGGCTATGTATTGGTGAATTGTTTACTGAGCAAATTTCAGCGCTCGTAGTTTTGGCGACAGTCGTAACAACGTTAAAATGTGGGGAATTTATGCACTATTCCATACATTTCCATTGCGCATTGTATTACACGATAATCACACTATTAAAAGATTTCGTTTCAAAATAAAATGTACAACAATTAACCGTAGGATATCTTGAAACAAAATCATGTTTACACGAGCAGCTGAAGCAGCCTCCAAAACAACCGTACACATACCACTACACAACATCGTGTAGGAGCTTCGGACACCTATCTGTCATTTTTATTTTTCATTGTTATTCCAAGAGCTGCCAAAACCCCTCTATTACGAGACCTCATTACTATACAGACTTTGGTGTGCGTGCATTTTTATGCTGCCTGCACAATCGAATGATGTTTTTGCAGGACTTTAATAA
This sequence comes from Anopheles longipalpis, assembly GCA_016170015.1. Taxonomy (NCBI): domain Eukaryota; kingdom Metazoa; phylum Arthropoda; class Insecta; order Diptera; family Culicidae; genus Anopheles; species Anopheles longipalpis. The sequence goes on from CM028102.1 coordinate 17,293,807, forward strand.
TCACGTTTTAGATTAACCGCAGTACTTGAAAAGATTTCTACTGTTTCAAAATTATCATTCTCATGCTTTGCACGTTAATGCTTTTATTCACGGTTCACAGTGTAAATAGAAAGTTTCTTAAGTCAACTGACATTATACCAGGTTGGGGTTGGTCAACTTTTATACCAGTTACTCCAGCTGCAAAAGCATCCCAAAGAACATTATCTATAATTTTGTTTTTGCAAAACTAAAAAGATCTTCAGTACTACAAAGTATATTTCCCCGAGTATATTTCAAACAAATGCGATTGCCACTGTAAATTACTACATGACAGATAATTCAGCTAATAAAGAAAATAATAAAAACAATGAACAAAAAAAAACACACTACCATGGCAGCGATGTTCCGTCGTACTGCAAAAATCCTCCATTATTCGACTCGTTCAGTGCGAGCACCGTGTTCACCATGGCTTTGCAGCTCTCCTCCACCGTAAGCGGTGCCTTCGAACCACCCATATCCGTTTGCACCCAACCGGGGTGTAGTGCGACCGCCATAATCTGGTGCCCTTTCAAATCAAGACTCATCGATTTGGTGGCAGCGTTGAGGGCGGCCTTCGATGTCCGGTATCCGTACAGTCCACCCTCCCGGTTGGCTTCGATCGAGCCAAGGATTGAGCTCATGTTTACGATGCAGGCACGTTGCGGACCGATCGGTCCGGTTGGGTTGCTGTCGGATGCCTTCTTCAACAGTGGCACGAAGGCTTTCGTCATCATGATCGGTGCTACCGTGTTAGTGACGAACGTGTCCACCAGATCGTCCTGCTTGGTAAAATTCAATCGAGTCGACTTGGGTGAAATTCCGGCATTATTGAACAGAACATTCAAGCCAGCTCCCTGCAACAGTGCATCAACATCCTTTGCGAACTGGTCGTAGCGTTCAAAGTTTTTCACATCTTCACAAGAAAATAAGAAATATTTAATAGTTTTAAGTATTTTTTCTATAAATAAACGGAAAATAATTTACCAAATTGCATGGGAACGATATTAGAGTGTTGTTTTGCAAGCTCTAGCAGATCCTTAAATAAAAAATAAAAAAGAAAAAAAGTAATTAAGTTCCAGCGAATAAAAAACTAACGTTAATAACGTTCTATTTAAATTTCACGAAACCTTACAACAGTTCAGCAGAAACAATAGTATAATGATTTTGCAAATTACAATCGCTCTCTCTCTCTTCTCTCTCTTTAGTTCGTTCTAGCAAAGCCACTTACACATCTACACATTACCCACACTCACATGATTGTACAATTTCAGCCATGCAATTCCCGTTGTTTCGTGCTTGTGCGATTAACCGGGCTTTGCTTGCTAGATCACGAATAAACGAGCGTCCAAGGCACATACTCACGTCAAACCACCACCAGCGAGCGAGTGCGAACGAATCGTGAAGAAACCGGCAAAAGAAATCGTCCTACACAAGCGTCGTCGACGGCAAATTAGCAACGAGTTTCAACTTTCAACCTTTGAAAAACCATCATCACAGCATAGCCGCGTGCAAACTAGTGCCTTTGTGTAGTGAAATTGCAGTGTGAACCGGAACAGTGAAACTTGGAGCAAAAACATGGCGCCATTGAATCGTAAGTTGGATTTTTCTTTTTTCGTCTTCGTTGTAGGAAGCATGATGAGCGCGAGCGTTTGCAAGGCAGCACAGTAATAGGTAGAGAAGGCGTGTAGATCTTTCCAGACGTCCGTATCAAATGTCGGTGTGCAATGAATGCTGGAAGGCAATATGGTGGAATTACCTGTGATTTCTGTGGATCGCGGTACGTCGCTATGATGTGAGTCGGTTGTGGGGCCGGTAAACCAACAAGCACCTTGACCAGTCCCAGCCCAAGACCGCGGTTGCAGCCGGTTATGAGGATGCTGTTCATGTCGAATGTGCGGCAGAACGAAAGCTTCCGTTTTTTACACTCACTCACTAGTCGCGGAACGTTCCAAAAACTATCCAAAACACCGCGCACACGGGTGACGTAACGTTGGGCAAGCGTCTGTTTCGTACACCTCGTTTATTCCAGATGGCAGAGCTGGCCCCAAAAAGATCGGAAACCAATTATGAAACCGTGTGTACCTGACAATGTTGGTGGGCAAGCAAAACTGAACCTGCTGTGGGTCGCTTCTTGGCTTTTGACAGCCGTTTTGTGAAGACAAAAAAGAAACCGGCATCGACTGACGGCCTAGACGCGAATGATGCGATCGGTGCACGGGAGAGAGACTGAATATTTCCTTCATTCTCTCCTCTTTATTTCGCCCATTCTGTCAAAACCGCTTTCGGCACACAATCTTGCACACCTCTCGATCGTTATAGTATTCTGTCTTTTTTTGGATTCCCAATCACACCAAACAAACGCTAAATTTCCCTACTTTCGCGAATGACGGCATGTGATAATAGTACAAACTATATTCCATTTATAGAAAATATTGGAAATTCCATTGTAAAGTAATAAGCGATTAACTTCAGCCCCCCGGCCACTATAGAGTGGTCATTGTAATTGACATAATGATACGGCTGATTTTATCTGTTGCGTGTGGCTGGCTGGCTTTCACGCGAGGGGTTGGTAGGAGCATTGACAATTGTAATTTTTTGAAGGGTTTCCGCGTGTCGCGCAATCACGCCGCTTGCAAGAGGCTGATAAACCAACCATCTCTCCTTTGGTCCATGGGAAACCATACACCCATTTGTCTTTCTCGATAAGACACTGTCCGTAACGTCCGTTGGAACGAGATTCAGGGACGATTTCCATTAGATGGCTTCCGATTATTGCATGGAGACTCACATTATTGCTGCAAATGAATCATGCCACGGANAACCGCCTACATGCTCTTCCAACAGAGTAGGAATGTTTGTAAAACTATTTTGTGCTAATTCCACACTGGTAGGAAATTACCCCTCCCTTTAGATGAGAAGGGGAAGTGAAGGAGCGACGAGTTTCGAGATAGTAATGTCATAGATATTTGCTTTCTGCAAGTCATTCCGCATGATTTACTCGTGAGGCGGTTTGTTTCGCTTTTTTCTTCTTTAAAACCCATCGAGAAGCGTCTCGATGATCCGTCAAAATGAACGACTTGCTGATGGAATGCCAAGGTAATAGAGGATTGCGAAATGGAAATTGGTCAACAGCGAGACCAGATACAGTTCTTCAAGAATACATTATGATGAAATTGATTTAGAAAAGTTTTAATTTCTTCCATCGGTTTTATTTACCGGACATGACATGTGGCCTACAGCCCCAATACAGTTCTTGGGGAACATCCCCAATTATTGTATCCTTGCGCCCTATTGTTAGGATATTTGATCCACCCGCAAAGCGACCTACAGTTCGATTATTTTTTATTTGCTATTTCATTAGGGTAAACCACACTTAACAAAAATGCATGAAAATTATGCTGTGTTGATTTCCACAGCTTTTATTCCTTTTTCCCGAAAACAGGCGATAAAACGCGTGTGCGTCTGTATACAATCCACCACTACATTACCATTGCTGTACATAAGTGTGTGTGTGTGTGTGTGTGTGAGCTCTCACATTTGACTCACCCAGTCGCCATGCTACTTTCCGCCATGCTTGACAGTTGCGTCAGCGGCTGTATGTGAAGGACTGTGAATGTTGTGCGGGAGAGTGTATGCGTTGTTTTGATCGTTTCCTGCCGAAGAGAGCACAACTATCCGTGCGATCCGGTTTAACGAGTACGGGCTTTAAAAGTTCCAGCGCCGATCCGATTCGGCGAGTGACATTTTGTTTGCTTTATTGTGGCCAGTAAACAATATTCCAAAAACGAAACACTAGAACATGGGCAGTACGTGAAAGAAGAAGACTTCGTTTTACATATTGCGATGCTGCGTGTGTTACGTGTGTGCCACTGTCAAAAAACAGTCAGCCAAAAACATTCTCTTTTTTAATCTCTTCTCTTTTTTGTGTGTACCGGCGGCTGTTAGCAGCTGAGCGTGTGTGTGTATTTAGTGAAATAATATCAGAAAATGGCCCATTAAACAAGCTAGCAGTCATCTTAACAGACCAAAACACATAACGTTTTATTCTCCACATCCATATTATTACGAAATTCAGCAGCAGGTTTCGTTTGCGTGCGGCGCCATTGAACGTGTGTTGGCTTTATCTACGAGATTTCCTCTTAGTGTGTGTGGTGAGGAGATACGAATACAAAAAAAGCATTATCATCATCGTCGGTTGTCGCCATCATTATCGTACAAACGTACACCATACATACGCATACACCAAACAGTGATGGCGACCGCCGTGTTTACGAGACCCGTGCGGAGCCTTATAAATGTAGTACAGTGCGTGCGACTGGTTGGTACAAAGGCCACCGTTAAGTTAGCAAGTGAGTAAAACATGCTAATAGTTACAGCTATGGTTTTATCTAGTTTTTGGATAATGATAAGCGATGAAAGATGGATGCGGAAATACAAAAATCATATTTTTTAGGCTTCGCGAATTTGACGTTTGACGTTTGTTTGACAGTTTGCTCCTTCTGCACTGTGAACGGTATTTTCAATAGCCGGTAAATCGCTGAGAGTTAAAGCTGTGTTTTTGGAGCTACAATCATATATTTCATGGCTTCAACAACCGTGCGTTAGTATCTGCTGCGTTATTTCATTCGTTTTCCACGATCAGCATTATGGTGGAGACGCTGGGACATTCGCTTTACTGCCATATTGTGACGCAGCGTTTGCTGCTTTACCAACTGTTGCAATCGTTCGATCGAACTGTGTGTCCGCATGTACCGGAAGGTATCAAGAAACTCAACAGCGAACATACAAAAAAAAAAGCTCCTGTTGTGTTTCGCCTTCATCAATTTCGATTGTCATATAGTGAATTAATGTTTTTTTTTCTGTTGGTGTTTCGTTGCAGAAGAAAACTACGAGTATGATCTGGTGGTGATTGGTGGCGGTTCCGGCGGTTTGGCCTGTGCCAAACAGGCGGTACAGCTCGGCGCTAAGGTGGCCGTGCTGGACTTTGTCAAACCGTCACCGCGCGGTACCAAGTGGGGACTCGGCGGTACCTGCGTGAACGTCGGTTGCATTCCGAAGAAACTGATGCACCAGGCGTCACTGTTGGGTGAAGCGATACACGATTCGCAACCGTACGGCTGGAAGCTACCGGAACCGGAATCGATCCGGCACGATTGGGCCACGCTGACCGAATCGGTGCAGAACCACGTGAAGTCGGTCAACTGGGTGACGCGGGTAGATTTGCGCGACCAGAAGGTTGAGTACGTTAACGGGCTCGGCTACTTTAAGGACGATCATACGGTGGTGGCGGTGATGAAAAATCAAACCGAGCGGGAGTTGCGTGCGAAGCACGTAGTAATTGCGGTCGGTGGACGGCCCCGCTATCCGGACATTCCTGGTGCGGCTGAGTACTGCATCACGAGCGATGACATCTTCAGTCTGCCGAATGCACCGGGCCGAACGTTGCTGGTCGGTGCGGGCTACATCGGGCTCGAGTGTGCCGGCTTTCTGAAGGGACTCGGTTACGACGTGACGGTGATGGTACGCTCTATACTGCTGCGTGGGTTCGACCAGCAGATGGCAACTCTGGTTGGTGATTCGATGGTGGAGAAGGGCATCCGTTTCCATCACCGTACACGACCGCTTGCGGTGGAGAAGCAAGCCGATGGTCGATTGCTGGTGCGTTACGAAACAGAAGGTGAAGGGGGCGTTACCAATGCGGAGGATGTGTACGATACGGTGCTGTTTGCGATCGGACGTCAGGCGGAAACTGGCACGCTGAAGCTGTCTAATGCGGGCGTCACGACGGCAGAATCGGGCAAGTCGGACAAGATCGACGTGAACGAGATCGACCAGACGAATGTGCCGCATATCTACGCGGTCGGTGACGTGCTGTACCGGAAGCCGGAGCTGACACCGGTTGCGATCCATGCTGGGCGTATCATTGCGCGCCGTCTGTTCGGTGGTTCCGAGGAGCGGATGGATTATGCCGATGTGGCTACCACCGTGTTTACGCCGCTCGAGTACGGTTGCGTGGGCCTTAGTGAGGAGGCAGCGGAGGCCGCCCACGGCAAGGACGGAATCGAGGTGTACCACGCCTACTACAAGCCGACCGAGTTCTTCGTGCCGCAGCGCTCCGTACGCTACTGCTACCTGAAGGCGGTGGCCCTGCGCGAAGGCAATCAGCGCGTGCTCGGGCTACATTTCCTCGGTCCAGCCGCCGGTGAAGTAATTCAAGGTTTTGCCGCCGCACTCAAGTGTGGCCTTACGATGCAGATACTGCGCAATACGGTCGGTATACATCCGACCGTTGCAGAGGAATTCACCCGGCTGGCCATCACGAAGAGTTCCGGCTTGGATCCGACACCGGCCACCTGCTGCAGCTAGAAAGGGGGACTGCACACAAAACACCCTTTCTATTTCTTTATCCTTTCGTTTATTATCGTTTCTATTGCTCATTGGCGGGGATGTTTGAAAAGATTGATTAGTCGCACACGTTGCATACCACGATTCCCAGAAAAGATTACAAGAAAATTTTTGTTTAGCAAGAGCAAAGGAGAGAATTTCGTCCTGTTGAAACAAAAAGGTTTGTTCCCGTCGCTGTGAGATTGTTGTGTGAATTCGCTCAATCTAATTGAGCGGATATTGAAGACTGTGGGTGATTTGTTTTGTGTGGTGAACAAGCAGGACGAAACCCAAGATGGAAAAAAAGAGAAGAAGAAAAAACAGCCTGAGAAACATTTTTAAAAAGATCATCAGTTAGACACAGGAGCCCTTAGGGCAGCAGGATTTGGATCTGTACTGTTAGGTGCGTGGTTAGAGAGGCTAAAAGGATAGACAGCGCATTCTGCAACCGCAGAACACAAATGACAAGGCACGAATTAGGTACACCGAACATCACTTATTCTTCTTATTCTCCCGCCAATGAATTTCCATCAGTATCAACAACAACAAAACAAAAAAACATCAAACAGGAAACTCAATACATGTGTATCGAAATTACAAGTTGTAAACTTGAACAACAAAAAAATGCATTCTGTAATGCACAAATGTGTTTTCTTTCCGGGTGTTTTCGCCTCGCCTCTTAACAAAGACCAAAACAAAATCTCGAACGCACGTGCCTATATCAATTCCATCGCCATTTTAGACAAACAGGGAGAAATTTATTTTAACTTCCTTTGCACAGCTGCTTGTGCTTATCGGGTTTCGGGTTTTTCTGGTTTTCTTGCATATGTGAGACGTAGCGTGGCTCACGCGCTCTTCCTTAAGGATCTCTCTTCTACCTGAATATAACGATGCTGTCTGGGTGTCTCTCTGGGTTAGTAATTGTAGGGACATTCCGGTATTCCACTGTCAAAACCCAGCAGTCCTGTGTCCATTACATTTCTCTACTGTATCTTATTCGAACCATTTCTTCACACATTTTGGTTAAACGAGGGGGGCGCATAAATGCAATGTGTATATGATTGTGTTTGTGTGTGTGTTGATGATTTCTTTTCGCTCGCAAAACACGTTCGGTTTGCTTTGATCTACTGCGCCCTTCCCCCGCGTCCCCTCCCCGACTAGTCCCTATCAATCTTTTGTCCTCTTTTGAATGTTTTGTGCGCCGCTCTCGGCTCCACTCCACTCCACGGTGGGGGGGTTAATGAAAATTGGGGGGTGTGTAAGAAAGAAATAAGGAGAAAAAAACCTAACAGTCAACATAAACCTAAACATTTGTGTGTGTTTTTTTTATATTAAAAATTTTGTTTAACTTTTTTGTGGTAATCGATTCGTCTTACAAAATAATACCAATAAGAAGTGGGGAAAAGGTGCATTTAGCTCTCACTGTGCATATGTGAGTGAGTGTTTTTTGTTGGCTTCACGGTTTCTAATGTTTTTTTTTATGAAAAAAAAGGAAAATTCATTTACAAAATATATATATATATATGTATACGTATATACCCTAACCTATTTAACGAAAAACGCTTGGTACACGAAAAGTACAGGAGGGGAAAAAAACTAATTAGAAAAAGTAAACAAAATAAAAACGGGCAGCACACAATTTACCTCGTTTTTTTGTATAAAAATAATTAATAAGAATGAAAAGAAAAGCAAACATTCATCCTTAAAAGCTACCATTTAAGCGTCTATCGCCCCTTTGCTCGCATCCTTACGGTTGTTTTTTTTTTGTTTTTTTGCTGTGAAATTAAGAAATACACTTCCTTCTACTCTTTTATACTTTTGACTTGAATCGTACTAATGAGCGCTTTGTACATATATATGTTGTGTGGTTTTGTTTTATCCCTTTTGCAAAACTTACAACATTTCTTACAGAAATGTTTCTCCTATTTTGCCATTTGTTCTGTGTTGTGTCGAGGCAAAGTTCGCTGGAGTGTTGTTTTTTTGCGCTCGGTTTTTTTTGGGTTTTTTCAAGTGTGTTGAGCGAAAGGATGCGAAACGAGGACGAGTGTATGTGTGTTTCGTAATGGAGTGGTGGTGATCGACGTTTTTTTTTACTCCGTTTTCATTCGCTTCGGTTGCGCACTATCACTACCCTGGGAGTTCGAATCCTCCGAGAACATGTTCGACACAAAGTCGGTTGCACCCTGTGAATCACTCACGATGGAAAAACCTGTGTAAAAACAAATAAAAAGAGAGCATTATTAAGGGACTATTGAGCACGAAATGTGATAAGTTTCACTCACATGTGTTTGAGTCTTCTGCTAGCCCGAAGTTTGAGTTCGAGTTGGAATCGGTACCGGTTGGTGGTGGTGGAAGTTGCTTTCGGCTGTTGTTTTCCTTGTTTTCACTACTGTTGCTGTTACCGTTTGTGGTGACGGCAGTGGTATTGCCACCGTTTAACTGCCCACCCGTTCCACCACCGGACTGGCCATTCGTTTGCCCATCCGTGCCGGTTGTTTTGCCACCGGTCGTATTGTTCGATCCCGTCGTTACCGTACCGGGTACACCGCCAGCACCACCACCGCCCGTTCCTCCACCGCTGACCGGTTTTTTCTTATCGTTAGTCGAGATCGGTACCCATTTGTAAATCTTCATCGACGTTTCCCCGATCGTGACCCATTTCTTTTCCCAGTGCCGTACACGGTCCATCGACAGCATCAGCTTCTTCACGTCATCCTTCTTGCTGGCGCGCGTTTCCGCGCGTACACTGCGCGACATCGTCGAGCCGGTGCTGCTGCCGCTGCTGCCCTTCTCCTTCACCACCACGCCCACCATCCGCCTCGTCAGCGCCGCCGTTGTCGTTGCGCGATTAGTTACGCGAAACGCGAATTCTTCCCTCCCCCCGCCGAGCGTTCGTTCTTGGGGGTGATAGGAAAAGAGCAACGGGTGCGGGTGGGAAGGGGACGAGTTCACCACCAAATGCCTCCAAATTCAGTATAGTCGCAAACTACTTGTCAAGCGTTCCGGTGCAGTGACAATTTGCTGGTGCATTTGCAATGTTGTGCACCCTGGGTTTAACAAACATAAAAAAGAAAAGAGGGAAGTGAAATAAAATCACACTACGAAATGAGAGGAAATTTTTGTTTACCTTCCCGTCCCGTTGACCCGTTGCCAGGACGCTAGTCACGAGGGGGACGTGTAGATGTGAACAGTCCCTAAACGTTCCTTGCCGTGTAGGGATCCGTCTTTGATAGTTGGAGCAAAAATTTCGGTGCCAATCTTTTGAAACAAATTGTTTCTTTTCCAATGCCGGGGTAGGGCAAGAGAAAAGAAAAGCAATAAACGCCTAGGTTGAGGATGCGTTTTGAGGTTGATCGTGTGACAGGGTTCGGAACCACTGCTATTCACTCTGCCCACTACCAGGCTACCACGGTGCTGCTGTCGATGGAAGCCATCTGCACACGAACAAACGTCACGCTTACGAACTTTTACCGTCGATAATGATGCGGTTCTGCAAAACCGGGAAAACAGGAAACGCCACGGCTGTACGTTCCGATTTCGTTGGGTTTCGGTCGCGTGCCAAAAAGGATGTAAATAAATAGAAAAAAACTACACGGTACCAGGGGGCGCGTTGTAATGCTCGTACGATGGCGTACCAGAAAGTTTCAAAGATGGAGATTTCGCGATGGACACACACAACAATCCGGACGCCGTTGGAAAAAATGAGCGGAATTGGTTAGCGGGCGGTGGGTAGCAGAAAGAGGAAGGGATACCAGCGATACCAGCGGAAAGCGAAGAAAGGATAGCATCTGTACAGGGCGTGCAATTCAACCCGTGCGAGAAACGGTGCGGCGATTGTGCCTCTCGCTTGCACAATCGCACCAAGCAGAGCAGCTGAGCCATTTCGGGAGCCAGCATAAAAAAGCTATGTGGGAGAGAAGAGATAGAATGCATGAATCGATTTCAATGTTTGCTCCTGCTCCGTGTAGCGACTCTAGTGGACGGTGTGTCTGAGCTGAGTCATTTTTGGTGAAAGGTTAATGTTTCCAATCCCCTTTGAAAAATAACCCTTGTTATGCCACGGATAACCGGAAAACCTTGTTCGCGTTTCTGGTAACAAAAAAAAAACACCACATTTCAGACAATTTTGTAATTCATGCAAAAAAATAATGTTTTCTGTGAAAGATGTTTGTGATGAGATTCTTGATCCACCTTGAAATCCGTGTCTGTTTATAATAGTTTAAACCTATCAAAAAGCTTGATTGGCATGTCCCTCAATTAGGATTACAATTTATTTACCCAGCTGGTAACTAAATATTTGCTGGACAATACTGAACTGAACTATAGTGGAGCGCCGATTATTCGTGCTCATCAGGTCTCGGCCTCTGCCGGATAAGCGAATATCACGGATAATAGCCACAACTCATTTTATCGATAAATATTAGTGTTTAGTGTGTAATGGGTAGACGTTTTTTTTATAAAGCTATTGTTAATTTCCTTATTTACACTTTGCAAAGTAAAGCTGTTCTATTTAGTCGAACTTGAGTCAATTATATCATACCATATTGAAGCTTTTATTTCTTGCCATCATCAGTTTTGCATTTCATACGTCAATTTTCCTTCGTAACTTTCATTTCCGAGCTGCACGGATAATGGGACAGCCGGATAAATGGTACCCAGATAATCGACGTTCCACTATCTATTAAAATATTTAAATACTGAAACTGAACTGAAAAAAGTGCCAGTTTTCAAATGTTTCATAATTTCTCAACCAGTCTACAGCACAGTGTTGAAGTGTTTACGTACGTCTCAGCCAAATGTCACGCACGCATCATCTTTGACAGATGCTCAGGATGAGATGCTCTCTCGCGCTCTCCGTCTCCGAAGTTATTTATCCTCTCTCTCTCTCTCTTCTTTTTTGCCATCTTTGTCTTTTGCCTTTTATCGCCCCATACCCATCTCGTTCTTACTCTCGCACATATACGCACACACTACGGATGCGCTGAAATCATATCGTCTCTTTCACACCGACTATCCCATTTTTGACACGCTCTCTCCCTCTCCGGTTATCTGTCCGTTAGACAGCCATTGAAATTTTCCTCGCTTGTGGTGCTGGTTTTTGGTCAGAGAGCCACGACCATTTTTCCCGTGCGACGGTGTGCCAGGCAAGCAAGGAAAAACGAAAACACATACACAACGGCACGGGTTCGTGACAAGGACGAAACGGGGCCACAAACAGCCCCCCCCCCCCAGGCCAAACAGCGGCAGGACAGCATCATCGCAACAAAAAAAAAGGGGGAAGAAAGAAACGTAACGAGTTTTAAGTGCGGGGGAGGGGGAGAGAGGAAGGAAAGAAAGACCCCGCCGAACGTTCGACATTCGATCAGCGGGTTCGGCAGCCAGTGCGCCCGTACGGAGCAGCATTTCAATTTACATTGGACGAGACAAAACGAAGAAGAAAGAAAGAAAAAAAAGGCCCCACAGTGTATGTAATTAGACTAGATCAAGTTTGTAAAAAACCAGTTGTGCGTGCGTGCGTGCCTGTTTGTGTATGTGTGTGTGTGTGTGCAAATCGTCGATATGGGATCGTGATCCTCTTAAAGTGGTTCATTCTGCCTTTCTTTTGCAACTCTACTCATCCCGTTCATGATCGTCGGACGCACCCATCAAACGGAACACAGCAGCAAGCGGAAGCCACACACCAGAAAACGGGTGAGAAACTCCTATTTCACGGCCATTCACGTACACGTGCGTGCGTGCTGTTGTCACTGACGTTGTTGTTGTTGTTGTTGTGTAGTGCACACCTGTATCTGGTGACCGTGTGTATAAATGGTATCATGGTATGTACCGCGTGGCGGAAGACAGCAAGAAGAACAATCAACAAGAGCGGGACAGGGAACGAGTACGTGTGTGTGTGTGTGTGTAGTTGTGCGAGGAAACGGGAGAGCGAAACATGTAAAAAAGGGATATCCAATAAGGTGTACTTAGGAGACGAAAAATTAAAAAAAAAAACACAAGAGTTTCCCATTTTCCGTACTGTAGCGGTAAATGCGAAAAGGAAAAGTTACATTTTACAAAGCCATTTCTACTTTTAAAAACTCCACGCACTCACACACACACAGCTTAACCACACATCGATCGTTCGATCTGTGTGGAAAAACTTAAAGAAAGGGCAAAGGAAAAAAAAACTCCGTCACACACATATCCATACCAACAGGGGAGTGTAAAAAAAAGGCGGAAAAGAAAACCTCATTCTCCGTCTCTGTGCGTATATATGCGTTTGCGTGCGTGCATTTGTATGTGTTGTAGCGTTGTGAATTTGTGCAAAAAAAAAAAAATTAAAAATCGCTTCACAGCCCGTTGCAACACTCCGTTGGGGATGATGATGGTATTTTTTTCCCCGTGTCGTTCGTCGTTGTATGTGTGCGTGCATTGGTATGATTTTTTTTTTGTATCATTTTATCATCGTGTACGGCCATCCTTAAGCACTCGAGGCGTTTACGGCTCGATGAATGGGGGAAAAAAAAGAAAATGGCAACAACAACTTACAAATCAAACCGGACAAGAAAAGGGGTCGAAGAATCTTCCCTTTGCTCTTCCCTCCCATTACAACCGATGGGTGAACAAACGAGTGCATCACACTTCAGGGCTCAATCAACCATATCAACACTTCCTTTTTTGTGATTTCAAGAAGAAGTGCTTGGGGAAGGGGGTGTTTTTCGATGGGTGTGTAATACCTTACTTGGGGCCCTCTTTTTTTTGTTTTCTTTTGCTTTACATTAAGCCTTCCTTCTAAGGTTCTTGGCACACACACACACACCCTCCACAGCTACTCCAATTCCTTGAGTCACGCACCGTCTTATGATATGTGTTTTCTACGCGTGTATATATGTGTGTGTGTCTGTATTCTTCTTGTACGTACAAGGAAGGTTGATTTTGTTTTTTTTGAATGTTAAAAAATTGTTTAAACGAATGGAAGAAAATTGAGTGCGTAACACCCCTTTATCTTCCATTTTTCANCTTTTGCAACTCTACTCATCCCGTTCATGATCGTCGGACGCACCCATCAAACGGAACACAGCAGCAAGCGGAAGCCACACACCAGAAAACGGGTGAGAAACTCCTATTTCACGGCCATTCACGTACACGTGCGTGCGTGCTGTTGTCACTGGCGTTGTTGTTGTTGTTGTTGTTGTGTAGTGCACACCTGTATCTGGTGACCGTGTGTATAAATGGTATCATGGTATGTACCGCGTGGCGGAAGACAGCAAGAAGAACAATCAACAAGAGCGGGACAGGGAACGAGTACGTGTGTGTGTGTGTGTAGTTGTGCGAGGAAACGGGAGAGCGAAACATGTAAAAAAGGGATATCCAATAAGGTGTACTTAGGAGACGAAAAATTAAAAAAAAAAACACAAGAGTTTCCCATTTTCCGTACTGTAGCGGTAAATGCGGTAAGGAAAAGTTACATTTTACAAAGCCATTTCTACTTTAAAAAACTCCACACACTCACACACACACAGCTTAACCACACATCGATCGTTCGATCTGTGTGGAAAAACTTAAAGAAAGGGCAAAGGAAAAAAAAACCCCGTCACACACATATCCATACCAACAGGGTAGTGTAAAAAAAAGGCGGAAAAGAAAACCTCATTCTCCGTTTCTGTGCGTATATATGCGTTTGCGTGCGTGCATTTGTATGTGTTGTAGCGTTGTGAATTTGTGCAAAAAAAAAAAAATTAAAAATCGCTTCACAGCCCGTTGCAACACTCCGTTGGGGATGATGATGGTATTTTTTCCCGTGTCGTTCGTTGTATGTGTGCGTGCATTGGTATGATTATTTTTTTTGTATCATTTTATCATCGTGTACGGCCATCCTTAAGCACTCGAGGCGTTTACGGCTCGATGAATGGGGGAAAAAAAAATCAAACCGGACAAGAAAAGGGGTCGAAGAATCTTCCCTTTGCTCTTCCCTCCCATTACAACCGATGGATGAACAAACGAGTGCATCACACTTCAGGGCTCAATCAACCATATCAACACTTCCTTTTTTGTGATTTCAAGAAGAAGTGCTTGGGGAAGGGGATGTTTTTCGATGGGTGTGTAATACCTTACTTGGGTCCCTCTTTTTTTTGTTTTCTTTTGCTTTACATTAAGCCTTCCTTTTAAGGTTCTTGGCACACACACACACCCTCCACAGCTACTCCAATTCCTTGAGTCACGCACCGTCTTATGATATGTGTTTTCTACGCGTGTATATATGTGTGTGTGTGTCTGTATTCTTCTTGTACGTACAAGGAAGGTTGATTTTGTTTTTTTTGAATGTTAAAAAATTGTTTAAACGAATGGAAGAAAATTGAGTGCGTAACACCCCTTTATCTTCCATTTTTCATTCGTGCGTGCGTGCGTTTGTTGGAAAGTTGGAAAGTGTGTATTTTTTATTTATTTTTTTTTTTTGGTTAAATATTGCTGCTGTCTCAAATGTCATTTTACGCACAATTGAGAGCAACTTTTCATCTCTCATCTCTTCCACCGTGCACAAGCTCTCACAAGTCGATGATATTCAAGTATTTCTTTTCCGCCTTTGGTTTTTGGGGGAAAAATAGATAAAAAGAAACGCTTTTAATAATCAACACCAGGATGGAAAAGGTGTAAGAAAAAAAAAGCACGGCAGAAAGAAGTAGTTGGATACGAAACGTGAACTGACCATGCGGGCACCAGGATGAGCTTTCGGCGATGTATGATGCTTATATGTGAATGTGTGCCGTGAATATGGCGGAAAATAAATTTCCTTTTCCCGCCCCCTCCCCACCAAAAATACCCGGGTACCTTCACATCCGTGACACACGGAGGGCATGCGTGAGAGAGGATGCATGCGAGCAGGAAAATCCCTACGTTTTTTGGGTTGTCTCTCTGTGTATAAGTGTGTGGCTGTTGTGAAAAATCATTCACGCAACGCGGAAATGAGAGCAAACGGTGAACATAAACAGCGAACAAGTGCCGTGAAACAAAGTATCAAAAAAAAACACAAGAGTCTGTGTTTGTGTGGCGTAAAGATGGCGGCCGGAACTGTATGGAGCGGTGTGGCACGAAACTAAAATTTCACGCACTGGTGTAACAAATCCGGCAGCCCCCCCCTTGTGCTGCTGGTCAGCGACATCTCGACAGCTGCTTCCTTTTACAACGTTCGTTGTGTATGTGTGCGCGCCTGTGTGTGTGTGTGCAAAACATGCGTGGGCGTATGTGTGTGTGTGTGAGGGAGCATACGCGGTTTTTTCCAGTTTTGCGTGAGCGGTTGAGGAGAAAGATTCTTTTTTGTTGTTGTTTTTCGAATGAAAATTCCTACCTGAGTTGCTGAATTTTTGGGCAACTAAACACACACACTTGTTATCCGGTTCCAGTGTTTAGAGTGCTCTACAAGATGTGCAAGGGCGAGGGAAGGGTAAGAGGAAAGTGGGGCCGATTTTCCAGCCGTGTTTTTTTATGTTTGCATTAATCGCAATAGAAACTATGTATGCAACAGGAGATTGCTTGTGTTGATTCTTTTGTTAAAAATCGAACCTAGAACATACGTACGCCTACATTGCTGCAATTCGCATGGCACTTACGCGCTTATTTTCTTTTTCTCTCTCTTTCCTTTCCCGCCCTAGGTATCGGTTCCAAAAGCGAGTTGTGGAATGCATCCATCCATCGACCATCAAATGCAGTCGGTTTAAAATTGGCTGAAACAAAACAAAATAAAAAGTCCTACCATTTCGCGCGCGCGTTCGACCCATCGGAGAAGCGAAAGCTGGAGTGATAAAACGTGTGTGTGTTGAGATAGCGTGAAACGGCAAACAGTGCTAACACGAGTGAGGCGCACAGCGCGAATGCGAAAGTAGGTGGGGACGGAAAACATTGCCTCAGCTATCAGTATTTCGATACGTGCCGCATCTAGCGGAAGTCCATTTTGCGTCCACCACCTTTGACCAGGGGCAAAAGTTCTGCGACCATCAACATTACATACTCGCGCGCACTCACTTCCAACACACACGGGGACATACGCGGAGAGAAACAAAACGAGCCTGAAACAGGTGGATACGCGTCCAGAAGCGGTGGAGGATCTCTAGCCTCACTCCGTGAAGGGAACGTTCCAGTAAATCCTAAACCGCAACAATCAAATCGAAAGCCAAAATAGGAACGAAAGANTTTTTTTATGTTTGTATTAATCGCAATAGAAACTATGTATGCAACAGGAGATTGCTTGTGTTGATTCTTTTGTTAAAAATCGAACCTAGAACATACGTACGCCTACATTGCTGCAATTCGCATGACACTTACGCGCTTATTTTCTTTTTCTCTCTCTGCCCTTTCCCGCCCTAGGTATCGGTTCCAAAAGCGAGTTGTGGAATGCATCCATCCATCGACCATCAAATGCAGTCGGTTTAAAATTGGCTAAAACAAAACAAAATAAAAAGTCCTACCATTTCGCGCGCGCGTTCGACCCATCGGAGAAGCGAAAGCTGGAGTGATAAAACGTGTGTGTGTTGAGATAGCGTGAAACGGCAAACAGTGCTAACACGAGTGAGGCGCACAGCGCGAATGCGAAAGAAGGTGGGGACGGAAAACATTGCCTCAGCTATCAGTATTTCGATACGTGCCGCATCTAGCGGAAGTCCATTTTGCGTCCACCACCTTTGACCAGGGGCAAAAGTTCTGCGACCATCAACATTACATACTCGCGCGCACTCACTTCCAACACACACGGGGACATACGCGGAGAGAAACAAAACGAGCCTGAAACAGGTGGATACGCGTCCAGAAGCGGTGGAGGATCTCTAGCCTCACTCCATGAAGGGAACGTTCCAGTAAATCCTAAACCGCAACAATCAAATCGAAAGCCAAAATAGGAACGAAAGAAACAAAGATTCAGCACAACTTTATCAATCAATCAAAAAAAAAAGCCAAGCTAGTTGAACGCGGGAGGTTACTGCGAAAATGCCGAAATGTGACGTTAAGACGAGATATATCCCTGCCACCTTCGCCTGGACCCTGCTGCTCAGCACCACCTTCCTGTTCTTCTGGTACCCGTGAGTAGTCGCCCGTCCAGGTTTCGGTCCATGAAGCTCAGTGCTAAAACGTGTGTTTTTCCCCTCTTTTCCACCACATTTTCATTCTAGATGTCGCCAGTTTTACATCCAACGGCATCCATGGGTGCCGGCGTACCAGGCCGTCATTACGTTCTTCGTCATAGCCAACTTTACGCTGGCAACGTTTATGGACCCGGGCGTTATCCCAAAGGGTAAGGAGGCTTGAACCATGCGTATGAAATTTAAAACAAAGTAGTAAGAGATTAGATAAAGATTCAGGTGGAAATTGAACAATGGAGCTTCGATGCGTATAAAACCGAATATCAAGGCACGAGACTACTGCGGCGATCTCATTTAAGGGGATCTGCCAGACATGTATTATTGATGATCGTAATATTTACAAACAAATCTGCTAGTACTCTACGATGATATTAGTTTTACTTAACTCTATAGATAGTTTCAATGCTTGTTTAATTAAGAAACTAAAAAGCTAATTATTAGAGCAAAAAGTTATTTTTTTTTAAATACTCATTCAATAAGATAAGTTTTAGCTGCCAAAATGTTCTTTAAACAAACATTGTCTGGATTCTGAAAAAAAATATTATCAAAATTGCGATCATCGTTGCTTTAGAGAATGTTGGCTGAAATTGATTCGTCTAAGCGAGTTTTAAAGCTGTTAGATCTGTGTTAGGGCGGCCCGGTGGTGTATGTGGCAAACGGCGTCGGTTCACACGGCACGACCGGGCATCGAATCGCATCCGGACTGTCCCCTCGTAGCCAAGGACTGAGTATCCGACTACGTGGTAAAAAAAGTCTCGTAAGCCAGAAAAGACCGGCGTGACCTCAGAGGTCGTTACGCCAAGAAGAAAAAGATTTGTACTTACACTAGAACTACCAAGCGTTTTAAGCGTTTTTCGTTCGTGGTTAATTTTTAAACAATTACGAAGCGTTGGAGTATATTTTATTGTTTATTGAAGTTCGTTTTATAGAATATTAATGTAAAATTCGTGGCTCAACTACCATAGGATTGTTTAACCCTTAAAAAATAATGTGATGAAAATGAAGCGTTCCAGTCAAAATGACTAGTTCTGTAGTTCTAGTGTCAAGACGAACTAGTGTTGCATACGGTATTATCTATAAAACAAAAGAAATTTGGCCGTCAAGTTAAAGAATTATTCTTCTTGATAACTTATTGTCACAAATTTTCTTGTTTACTCTTGCCAAAACATTTGTTAGCAAACTATAGGGTACATGCTGAAATATTGTTGAATTGTTGTAACTTAACTCTATCAATTAGTGATTGTTTTTATTTTTAATCCTTTTAGTCTCTCTCTCTCTCTCTTATTGGCTTCAACGTCCTCTAAAGTCACGCCGGCCATTTCTGGCTTACGAGACTTATTTTTACCTCGTAGCCGGATAGTCAGTCCTTGCTACGGGGGGACGGTCCGGATGGGAAAGCTTGAACTCCGGTCCTACCGTTTATCACATACACCTCCGGGTCGCCCCGATCATTATAGTTACCTATATTAAAGAAAGCTTAACATACGCGTAAATTAAAATTTCAGCATCATTACCAGTGGAGAACAAGAATCACAACTCAAAAAGCTTAAGTCACTTTAAGTAAATATAAATCATTTATAGTAGAAACGAATTAATCAAACGCAAACAGTGAACCAGAAACAGAAACAATATGAATGACACGTTGCTCTTTGTTTGCATGTACTAAACAGCACCACCAGACGAAGACCGGGAGGACGAATTCCGTGCGCCGCTGTACAAAAATGCTGAAATCAATGGTATTACGGTGCGGATGAAATGGTGCGTCACGTGTAAATTCTATCGGCCGCCACGCTGCTCCCATTGCTCCGTATGCAACCACTGCATCGAGGTATGTGTGTACGCAATCTGTTATTAGTTTTGTTTGCTTATTGTCTTTTTCGCCTTTGTTGCTAATTGTTTTTTTTTCTTTTCATTTCCAATCACCAGACGTTCGATCATCATTGCCCGTGGGTAAACAACTGTATTGGTCGTCGTAACTATCGGTTCTTTTTCTTCTTCCTCATCTCGCTATCGGTGCACATGCTGAGCATATTTTCACTCTCGCTCGTGTACGTGCTGCACAAGGAAAAGGACAAGCTGACCGAGGTGGAACCAATCGTGGCGTACGTTTTTCACAAACCTTCCCCCCCCAAAAAGCCATAATACTAGACCGTAACTGAGTTTCTTTGCTCTTCCTACTCCCAATTGTAGCATGATTTTAATGGCCATCGTGACGCTGCTCGCCATTCCGATATTCGGATTGACCGGTTTCCATATGGTGCTGGTTTCGCGCGGCCGCACCACAAACGAGCAGGTTACAGGGAAGTTTAAGGGCGGTTACAATCCATTTTCGCGCGGCTGCTGGAACAACTGCTGCTACACCCAGTGCGGACCACAGTACCCGAGGTAAGTAACATCGAAAACGATTCCTCCCGTACGCAAGATCTAATCTCGAGGGGTTTGTTTTTAGCTTGCTCAAACCACAAAAGTACGTGGCCCGTCGTTCGAACAAGGAAAACCAATCGATCAGCACCATCACCAATGACGGTGGTCCCGGTGGTGGTGGTGATGCTGCTGGTTCGGGCCGCCGGCACATGCCGAATAGCGGACCCGGCACCCAGCAGCAACAGCAGCAGCAGCAGCAACAGGCAATGAATCAGGGCGGTGGCATCTACGAGAATAATCGGCACACGCAGGTAAAAACCTATATGGATCATGGAAATGGTCACGGTATACGTACAGTTGGATCCAGTCATTACAGTAAGGTGCGTAGAATGTTTGGCTTTGTTTCTTTATTATACGTTACTGTTATTTTTATTTCTACCTTCCTAACTTTTCTGTTACCGTGTGATAGATTAGTACTGTTGGGCTATTAACTTAATTCGTGGCAGTTTTTGTTTACCATGGCTGGCGGGATTTGGGATTTAAACTTTGCGACGGTTTACCTTTTTCTTGAATGTACCGGTACATAATAGTCCTTTAAATGGGGAAAAGCTGTTGTGTTGATAAAACAAACACGGCGTATATCGCAGCTCAGAACAGAATGTACACAACGCCACGAATTAAGTTATTACATCTAATGCAATTCCACCACAAAGCTGTCTTTAAATACTTCTTTCTTCTTCCGTACTTTCTCTACTGTCCTGCTCTAATCTGCTAACTCTTCGCGTTCCGCTGCTGGTCTCTTCTTTTCAATCTAAGGCTAAGGTATTTTGTTGTTCGCCCTCCATTTTCACTCTTTCATTCGTGCGGGGGAAAAATCGGAACATACAGAGTCGCTGAGATTTTCTTTCCCTTTCCGCCTTCCGCCTATCTTTAACGGATTCGTTCCCCTTTCTACTCACACATCACACTAAATGCATCTGTCTATAAGGTGTCCTTTGGTTTTTACGGTGATTACTAATTACCTTTGCTGGATGTAAAAGATAATAGCAAATGCAAAACACACTTGCATCTTCTTCCGCTTGCTCTAATCTGCATTTCCTGTGTATATGTGCACTTTATCGCGGAGCATCAGCGACACACATGTCGATCTCTAATGCATGTGTGCGCTGTTTTGCCTGTTGTCGCTTGGGGCAGACTGTGTTCACCGTCGAGAGGAAACTATTTCCAGTGGTACTTCGAGATGCGAGTTTATTTGATGCCTTTATATTGGTCGTATTTTTTATAATTCTTATTTAATTTATTTTTCTCCATTTTAAATCATTTAAATNCAGCGACACACATGTCGATCTCTAATGCATGTGTGCGCTGTTTTGCCTGTTGTCGCTTGGGGCAGACTGTGTTTACCGTCGAGAGGAAACTATTTCCAGTGGTACTTCGAGATGCGAGTTTATTTGATGCCTTTATATTGGTCGTATTTTTTATAATTCTTATTTAATTTATTTTTCTCCATTTTAAATCATTTAAATGCCATTAATCTGTTTAACCTTCCAAAATATAAGAAATGATATCGTACTTTATAAATGCATAACGCTTGCAAGTCATATCATTACATTCCGTTGTATGTTAAGCATCTGTATTGTTAACAATGAGTTTAGATTCTTCGTATTTTAAACAATAGAACGTCGATTGACCGGGGTAGGATTAACCGTGCAACGAAAATTAATAGCTGTTCATTTGTACAACATTTGTACACATATCAGGTTCGTTAAAATGATTAAAATCGTCACCAAAAGATATACAGTGGAGCGCTGATTATCTGGGTATCTTTTATCCGGCTGTCCCATTATCCGTGCAGCTCGAAAATGACAGTTCCGAAGGAGAATTGACATATGAAATGCAAAACCGATGATGGCAAGAAATGAAAGCTTCAATAGGGAATGATATAATTTGCTCAAATTTGAAAAAAAACAGCTTTACTTTGCAAAGTGTAAATAAGAAAATTAACATCTAGCTTTATAAAAAAAACACTACCCATTAAACCCCTATCAAACACTTATATTTATCGATAAAAAGAGTTATGCCTATTATCCGTTATATTCGCTTATCCGGCAAGGGCTTAGTCCCGATTAACACCGGCGCTCCACTGTATTTGAAATGATTTTATTTTTCGTTCAAAAGTTTAATTGTTTTTTGATAATAATTTGCTTGATCCAGAATCATTTTAGAATAGAAATGTTTAGATATAGAAATGTCCTTGATATTTAAGGGACTATTATCCGTGGAAATCGATTTACCGGCATTAGCCCGGTCCCGAGCACCCCGGATAATCGACGTTCTACTGTATTTGATTAAAAAAAAACTCTCGTATGGTAGGGCACTCGTGTCTCGAGTTACCACCTTCACTGTTTCTTTGCTTGGAATAAAGTTTGCTTTAACTCCTTCAAAATTCTGTTCCTCTTCTACCTTTTCACACTTTAGTACACTAAGGTATATTTTCTTCAGTTACTTTTTTTATTTATGTATATATTTTTTGTTCTATTTCCTTTTCTCTCCCGCACCCTCCTCAAACAAACACACACATACCCTTTCCCACCTTTGCCCGAATGTTGTTGTTGTTTTCATTTTATTTTATTTCTTTTCTTTTTCCATTCTGCCTTCCCCGAACGTTTTCCTTTTCCCGTAATGGCTTCCTAATGCACTGTCGTTTCGTACGTTTCCCTTTTTTTCCCCATCACCATTCAATTTCCGGATGTGCCACCTGCCCGCGCGCCCTTTCCCTAATACATTTCATACAAATACACGCACACACCGATTTTGCGTGACATCAGTTGACAGAGCGATAGTGTGTTTGGCGAAGTGCGTATCGAGCGAGAGAGAGAAAGAGAAACAGAGAGAACAGAGAGACAGAAAGAATACATCACATCACAACTTCCTCCACATGGCTGTCACCATCTCATCGGCGTGTGTGAAGTGTTTTTCTTTTATTCTTTAATCGTTGTTGGACGTATATTGCTTTGTTGTTGGCGAGTTAAGCAAGTACTGGCATCACGTTCCTCACGTGCACAGACCCCTGCTGGAAGTATAGATTGTAAGGCTAGAACAGATAGTCCCGAGAAACGGTTCGTACCGAATTAGGCCGAAGGTTTAGGGAATAAATTAAAGATTTGGTATGATTTTAAGCGTGTTAAGAGGTTAGGCCATGTTGTTTGTTTGTTTATTTTGTGTGTTATGTTTTTCTCAGTGCTTGGTGTCTTCTTTGTTCGATCTCTAAACATACAGATGAACACCAAACATAAACCGTACATTGCGAAAAAGAATCTTCTCCTGAATGATATGCCCGTACCCGAACGACGTGTGTAGCCACTTGTATAGAACAACATTTACAACAGTTAGCGCCAGTCACGGAAAGATTAAAACATTTTAATGTAGAAAAACAAACGCTTGAAACGAAAATAGGGGCAGAAAATACATTCCATCTCCCACTAGTCTAAGTATCCGTACGCATTCGGTACTCAGGAAATGGAAACAGTAACGCTAACGATCGGTAGGCACGATCTTACTGCGCAACGCGCATTAGGCTAAGCATATTTTACAACCAGACGAGATAAGAAAAGAAACAAATATATACAGTACTTACATTAGAAAAACAAAAACAAAACGTAAAGATCACATATCTAGGGCGTAAGTGTATTACTCCTTTCGACACTTATTTCCTATCATTAGGTGAAAGTATGCAAATATTATTTTCCATATTGCTTTTGCAATATAGTGTGCAAGGTGTTGGGAGACAGTGTTAACATTATTTTCATCCTAGGTTTTCGATACCCATAAAACCCTAAAAAGAATTTCGTCCTAGGTGATCAGTAAAGATAACAGATTACATTTTCGTCAGACGCGAGAACTCATTCCTGCGGTGCGACACCGTGGAAAGCAATACACTTACCCGGTTTATTAAGTTTATTTCTTAATTAAGTTTTATTTCTGTGTCTTATGTTTTCTTCTTCCTTATTTCTTCTTTTCTCTATTTCTCTTTCTCTCTTCTTTTCCTATCTCTTTTATTTTTGGTTATTTAATGTTTGTGCATTGGATGAAACGTTTGTTTTTCATTACTTGTTTATTGCTTTTACGTTCACCATCATCATTTCCTGTCCTTGTACACACGGTTTTTCATATAATCGTTCATCTTCACTTCTTATCATCTCCTAACGTTTATTAGCGGGAATTTATTTTGTTGTCTTTCGCTCCGTCAACTTTTTTGTTTGTTTATTCCCTCCATTTCGGTATTGTTTAGCTGTATTATTTGAACTTGATCTATCACAGACGTTTAATCAGGTGGTTGATGGTCGCTCTCAGCCACGGCTAATAGGCAGCGTTCTACATAGCGTTACTATGATCTCTCACACACCTAACGCCCGGATGCTGTAACCTCTTGTCTAACTCTGCTTTTGCTTCTTCCATACCACTATCAAAGGGTTTTCCACTAACCATACACGCAGTTTCACCTTGACCTGTATTTTTTCTTTGTGTGTGTGTGTGTGTCTAAATCTCACTCTTTTTCATCGCATCACTGTGAACTACTACACCCTTCTTGATCATCCTCTGTACGCACGCACACGGCAAACACCGCAACAGTCCGCGACGGATTACGTGCATCTAGTTTCATCCCATTCCGTCTCGCTAAAGGCACTCACGCAAGGCACCGCGGACGAGGTAAAGAAGGGACAATCCGGGAGGAAAATGCGTTTCTTTTTTTTGTCGATTTGAAATGCGCCATGTTTTGTTGTGGGTTATAATTTTGCTCCCCGCATCATTATCGCTGTCGTTCGTGCGTGTGTGTGTGTATATTTGCTTTTTCTAATACCTCAGTAAAGGGGTCTGTTTGTAAGCTACGCTACTGCTTTGCCATAGAGTTGGCTAGAACAACCGCTTCCGGTTGAGTTTTTGGGAACCTGTTATTAAAAGCTTACCGATGCAGTTTGTTGATGAAAATTTCCCATGCAATCTTTTACGATAGTTCGTTTTGCTTCGTTTCGCTTCATCCGCGGGAACAATGATCATTTGGCTTGCTTTTGTCGTGCTTTGCGTGCGTAACGGTTTGCGTTACTATCCCATTCTGAAGGCTGCTCGTTGTTGGGTAATATATCAAAGTCATTTTTCACAACATGATTTGCCTAACTTAGAAAACTCCATCTAATCTAGCTTTTTTTGTCATAACGCCACCATTTTAATATATTGCTCGCCCATATCATACGCCTGTTTTGAAATGCTTATACTTTTTGCGCTGCAAAAAAAAAAATGAATCGTTTTAAACAACCGTGTTAGTTTTGTATTAAAAACAAACAAACAAAAAAACTTTGTAAAATGTTTGAGAAATTCCACAAACGAAACCATTCCGAAAATGGCGTCCATTGATACAATGATGAGCTTTAGTTTAGGAAAAGCTGCTTTTTGCAAAGAGATTGGGTTATGTGACGGAACAAACAAAACAGAAAAAAGAGTAGAGTAAGGGGGAAAACGTTTTCCAATCCAAGTTCAAGTTTGCCGAACATCGAAGGTAAGTTGGCTTTGTGTTCCGTCCCTGTGTATCTCCCTCTTTCTCTCCCCAACCCCCCGCCCCACACACCCAGATCGCGATCCAGATCGTTCGTGACCCTGCTAATACGTATCCTACGTGTTTATACTTAAGGATGTGTGTATTACTAGCCTATTATCATTGTTATTTCATTGTTTTCCGATGCATTTTGAGAGCGGCTTATAGTAATTTTTATACCTTTCCGCAGACGATGCTGCGGCTTATAACTTTTACATGCTGGAATTTAACGTTACAGCTCAGCCTAAGCTCGATTGGATTATTGTTACCTTTTAATTGATTCCGTCCTGTGGTGTTGTTGATGGCCAAAAGCTATAGAAATGATGTTCACAAACTAAAAAATAATATTTATTATTCTATCGGAAATATGTAATTTTATTTTTCGACATTCAGCTACTAACCTACATTGTTATCAGCAGTTGTCATTAAACGTCAGCCGCTAACCATAATTACTCGGTAATCCATCGTCTCCTATGTATGATGACATTATATTACGGATACATATATATATTGTTATCAGCCTATTAATAAGGATGCTATTTAAAATGGAGTTTTTGTTCCTAAAAATAGAACAATGAAACAACACTGCATTAGGAAAGAGAGCTGTGTTGTTTGCTTATGTCCTCAAGTTACGTACGTCGAAACGATGCCACACCCTTACATACCTGTTAATCATGGTGTCAGGGTATTTGCTTTTGTGTGTGTGTATGTATGTATGTTTCAGAACAGTTTCCAATATTGTAACCTGGTATACTTAGTACCTATAGCTATGACACGCATTGCATTCTTCTTCCCTCATTCATCTTTCCGCCATCTTGCTTTTTCTGCTATTTCTTCATATGCTTTGTTTCGCAAGCCATGATCTTTGTGTAGCTGTTTTGGGCATACTCCTCTATGTATATAGTAGGTTTTCTATTACGTTTTTCGTTAATCTAGTTTTACCCAATTTTGTCCAAAACCAATTCTTGTCTTGTTTGTTCGCTGCTCCGATGCTCTGTTATGACTTTCCACTGATGTTCCCGTTTCTGTATGTAAGTGTGTGTGCGCGCTTGCGTTTGTGTGACTGCGTGTGTGTGTGTGCGCGTGTGATTGTTTGTAAATGATTTCAATCGATGTACTTAATACCTTTTTCCCCCTAGTGCAGTAGTGTTCTAGCACGACGATTCTTCCCAGTGTTATCGCACCAGTAATAACGTGTATGGTGTAAACGCGCTGTAAATAAACCGTCGTCTACGGTGTTACTAAGCGTTCGCCATCCGTCACGTGCGTGATTTTGTTAACAACGGCAAGCTTAAAATGATTGCGCGTATTTCTCGCGCTCTTCTTTTTTTTCTCTCTCTCTCTTTCTCTCTTACGCCTTTTTCTTCCATTTCTCCTGATGTTCCTTTCCCGCAATTTCCACATTCCTTCATCGTCACAAACCATGTTCTTCCATCATCTCCGCGGTATTAATACACACCCCGTCGTACAGCTGTCACCGGGACGCGAATGCTCCGACATCGATATGGAACCGCAGGCGTCACAGAGTCGGGACTGCGAACCAACACCTCCACTGCAGCGCCACGGTTCGAAGAGCAACTTCTTCCTGCCACCGCTCGACGGTCCTCCGGTCGGTATGGCGTCGCAAGTAGGCACGGGGGGAGATTCGCCACGTCAGCAGCAACAGCAGCATATGCGCATGTACCATCCGCGGCATAGTCCGCATCCACGGCAGCGAGGACTCGATCCGTCGCGCAGTTTCACACCCGAGGGTCTGTCACCCGACCATCCCGGAGGTCCCGGTGGTCCGCCACCGATGATCACGATACAGTCACAGCAGCAGCAGCAGCAACAGCAGCAGCAACAGCAGCAGGGTGGAGGCCCCCGCGGAGGTGTCCCTCCGTCCTCGGCGACACCCACAATGCAGCAACGCATTAAGGCGCTCGGAGTCGCCACACCGCTAGCCATGTCCAGTCCGGTGCGAAGGTAAGTCCTCAGCGATATTGACAGTCATCCTTTTCATAAAGCTTGTTGTGGGGGGCGGAATGCTCGGTGGAGCTTTTCTATAGGTCCATAAACGGCATTGGGGCTTATTGGTGGATGTGTCCAATCTCTGCAGATGACTGTAAATGTACGTTTACCGTGGAGTACAGATTGGGATGCAAGATGGTACATTAAAAGCCGAAAGAAGAAGAAAAAAAAACAGCAAAGTTGTAACGATGATTTCTTCCATCTTACACGCAAAACATACCTCATACATGCCATCATCATCTTTCATCGCACGCTGTTCACGTTCGTCCTGCTAATCCTGCTCCACAGGTGGACGTAAAGATGGCGGCTCACAGCACTCTCGCACACTGTTGCTCCGATACGACACGGTGACAATTTGCGCGGGGAATACATACCAAAAACAGGAAGAATGCATAGGATGCTGCTTCCGCACGGCATTCTCCATCCTCTTCCTTTGCGTCACCGCAGGTTGTAACTTGTCTACCATTCACACTTCAAACTGCGCCTTCACACGTCGGTGGAGCATCGGATCGGAGCAGGGAAAAGCGCGGGAAAACAAAACCAAAACACCCCGATTGCTTTAGATAGAGTTGCAATACGTGCGGACACTGCCAGGAGCAAAGACAAAAAAAAAACAAAATAAAAAAAACACCCGGTTCTGCTCTTTACTTCCATTCCTACACCCTGTTTCACGACCAAAACACGTGGGTAACATGTTCGTTGATATTTGCGTTACAACGCGTTACGTGTTCGTGTCGCTAGGTTCGTTTCCACGTTCGCTCGTTTAGTAAGAGTTAATTTGTTACTTAAAACAACAGCAACAAAAACCCGCCTGCCATTTTGTGTTCTTTTTTTTTCTTCTCTTTCTTAAAAGTTACGTTTGCGTTGGTTTTGCTGTCTTTTAGTTGTTTCCTTATCCTTCTCCAAACAAAACATACACGCTCCGCGTAATGGAGCCATCAACCATTTGTTACCTTGTTAGTTTTGTTTTCTTGCACCGTTCCGTTTAAATGGTTCTTTCTCTAATTGTTCGTGTACTATTATTGTCTTTTATAAGAACACAATTATTCGTTTGATGTTTTGCCTTTCATTTTTACCTTTCTCTGTGTACGTTTTTGTATTTGTACCATTGTACAGCAAGTTTAAGTTAAAATGCCCATCAACCGCAGTCCTGAGAGCGTGCGGCTCTCACTGTTGTGATTTTACTAGTTGGTTCCACTTTACATCACCGCACATTGTACAAACGCTCATTAAAACGCTAAGCTCTGTCATTATTATTTTTGTTGTTTTAAGTATTCTTTATTTATTAGTCAAACACCATCTTTCGTTTTATCTTTGATCGTTTTTTCCATTTCTTTTTTTTCCTTGTATTTCACTCTTTCCATTATTGATTCGTCTTCCCGTTTTATTCCCTTATTAAGGTTGGCTCTGTTTGCTCGTTAGTATGTTTTTGTTTACATTCATCAATTGCGGCTTCAACCATATGCTAGTGGATGGTGCGATACTAAGCTGTCAAAAATTTGTACGCGGAGTTGCCTTATTGTGGTGACAGAATCAGCAGCAGTAGTAGTACAGTTAAAGTGGCTTTCATTCCGGACCATTTGTCGAAAAACGCTGTGGCTAGTAGTGGAAACAATAGTAACGCACATGAACGGTGTACTGCACCTAGCAAACGGACAACCCTGTCTGACAGCTAGTGAGTGCAGTATTAGTAGCATCTTGACAGTTGTCGCGCATAGTGCGTTTTGCGTGTATGCGTCCGTTTTGTTTGGCTGTGATTCCGGAGATGTTTTGGTATTGTTCGGTAGCGCGTTTTGCTCGTTGCTCGTTATACTGCGTTCGTTTTGTTTGTTTTTTTTTCTGTTTGCCGGAGAGAGAAGAGAGGGTACTACAACATTACAACAATAAAGTATACGTGTCAATATGTATGTGCTCGCTACCTGTTAACGAGCTGTTAACTATCCTGTACTGGCTGGAATATGTCATAGTTTTCGGTTTGTGTGTGTATGAGTGTGAGTATGTAAGTGTACTCTTGAGGTCGTCTGCCAGTGTACAAGCTCTCTCTTTTTCTCTCCTTTTGAGTCTTGCTCTTTGTAGAGCTATGGCGCGTAGCAGTTAGTAGTGCTAGCTCCCAACATCCAGTATGCTAACGCTTGATTCCTTTCCTTATTTTGTTCTGTCCTTCCTTCGTGTGTCGCTTTCAGATCGAACCCAGGCACACCGACGCAACCGAGGAGGCCCGATTTCATCAGCGTTGGCCAACCGTCCCAGATGCAGCAACAGCAGCTTGGTGGCAGCGGCACCATGACCGGCAATTACTACGACTTCCCTCTGCAACCGCAACAGCAGCAGCAGCTCCCACCACAAACGATGGCACTGCACCAGACATCAGGTCTTCCCCCACAACATCCTTACCATCAGCAGCAGCAACAACAACAGCAGCAGCAGCAACAACAACCGTACCCGATGGTACATCATAACGGTGGTCTTGCCGGACCTGGTGGAGGACAGCCGTCCCAACAGCAAGCATTACGGGGCGGCAACTCCGGACCGTCGGTCGTTTATCATCACGGTAGCCCACAGCGACGCTATCTGTCCGAAGGTGAACTCGTCCGGCAGGGTGCAGAACTGTCCTATGCCCGCAACAACCAAACGTCAGACAACATTCGGGAGCTGGCCGGCAGTCCGCAGCGTGGTGTCTATCTCTGGAAGGACACGTCACCAGGCTTCAATCAACCGAACGGTAGCCAACAGCCCACCGTCTCCGTGTACCAGAACACACCCAGCCCAACGGCACCCCATCAACAACAGCAGCAACAACAACAACCGATGCCCCAATCCATGGCACCATTCGGTACGGTTAGTGCCGCCAGGTATCAGCTCCAACAGCAGCAGCAGAACAGTCTCGCCAACAGTGCACTCGGTGGTGGCATCGGAGGTGGCAGCGGTCTGACCAGTTACCATCCGGCACTGCGCGGTGGTGTACCGGTCTTCCCACCCCAACCACCTCTGCAGCAGCAGCAACAACAGCAACAACTACTCGGCCAACATTCTCAGCAGTCACAGCAGCAACAGCAGCAGTCCGGTGTCGGCTTAAATGGGCCAGGTGTGACCGGTCCGCAGGCACCGTCCCCGTCAATCAAGCGCAAAGCCACCCCTACGCGGCCCATGTCATTCGTACGTGCACTCGAGATGACCGACTCCATGGACATGGGCGGTGGAGGCGTTGCAGCAGGCGACATCTCCGGGGGTTCCGCACAGCCAGGCGGCGGAGTGTTGCGAGGTGCAACCACCAACAACAACACCGCCACCGCAACCACCACCACCTCTCCACCCGATCAGCGGGCGAGCGTGTACGACATGAACTACGAGATTTCAGTGTAGAAAGAGCAGGAACAGGGCACACCAGACTGCTAGCTAGATAGACAGGGGCAAGGTTGCTAGATAGAGAGGTACTGCACACTGGCCAAAAGCATGGTGGTAATGGTCGGGTTTCTCGCTACTTTTTGGGGATTTGCATCCCCATAACGACACAAACCGCAAGGATATGCTGCTGAAGGTATGAAACACACGTCCTATCTCTATCGATCGCAAGCGATGGATTGTATAATGTGTGTTTCCGATGTGTGTGTGTGCATACTGAACCTGTGTTGCTATATTATGGGTATAATGGGTGACAATGAAATCCCAATGCAATGACTTAACAGCGACATCACAAAGCGCGTGCGCAAAAGGCAAAATAGCACGTGCCAAAGTCCAGTGAGCGCTTACCTAC
This sequence comes from Anopheles longipalpis, assembly GCA_016170015.1. Taxonomy (NCBI): domain Eukaryota; kingdom Metazoa; phylum Arthropoda; class Insecta; order Diptera; family Culicidae; genus Anopheles; species Anopheles longipalpis. The sequence goes on from CM028102.1 coordinate 17,325,035, forward strand.
TCCCTCTTCACCAAATTTCCTTCCCCACCTTCCCATCCGATCGCGGTTTTTTGGCTATTACGTGTATTTATATTTTGTATGTGTATATAGATACATGTATACATGCATACAAACACGCACGCGCACACACACTCACACAGGCTTAGATATGTTTATAAGCAAACGAATGAACGTAGGGAAGGTACGCAAGGCTTTAGATAATCACTGTTGTTATCTAGTTGTTAGGAAGTCATCAACTCTCTGGTTCACCCCCGTCCCACCAACCTATTAGGACGCCTCCAGGAAGCAACATGGGAATCGGTTCGTGCTTATAACGATTTAATTTTCGTACGAACTGACGCAATACCAAAAAAATGCAACTACTATTCGATACGATCCGGTAACTACGAAGTCGTGTCCATTATTCGTCCTATAATTACAGCGTTCGAACTATCAATCTGATGCTGTTTTAAAATCGGGTTCTTCCCCCCCTCCCCCTGTTTAGTAGTAGTTGCGTGTGTGCACGCTCGCCAAATGAAGCAGAGCAATCGAATCGTATTCAAGGATTTCTTCAAACTCTCCCTGTCTAGTCCGTGTTTCATGATTCCTTGTGATCTCTCGCCACACACATATACATATATGTATATAAATATATATACATACGCAAAGTGTGTAAAGTATAAACCGCCTATTTCGAGTGTATAGTTTTATATAATTTGTTCTAATCCTCTTCATGTTTCGTTTTGTACTTTTGGAGGATGAGCATAGGGCGGGCGCAGAGCGGTGGAGGTTGTTTGTTTTTTAGGTTAGTATTAGGTTTTTGTTGATGTTCGCCAATTATACTGATGTGCGCGTGTGTAGTAGCGTCGTGGGTGCGTGTACACGATATTGTTGTTTTGCGCTTTCGTGAAGTATGTTTATGCGCAGCAAAATGGCGTGCTTTGCGTTACGCAAGCACGCACGCACACACACACATACACACTTACAAATCAGCGTTATGATCACTGCTCTTTTTAGTGTGATCTTTCGAACGTAATGATTGTGTGTGTGTGCGGTTTTAAGGTGTGTAAGTGTGTCTGTATGTGTGTATATATTTATTTATGTATGTAGACTTTAAGAACGCCAGTTGCAAAAGGGAGTATGCGGGTTGTCTGCATTCGATCCTTTTAGCGATCGGATGCAAGGCATCTGGATGAATGTGTGTGTATGTGCGTGCGTGTATGAGCGCAGATGTTAAGAAGCGAAAGAGCAGCAACATCCAAGCTTAGTGAGATCAAGGGCAAGACGCGTGTGAGAACGTAGTATGTAGAAGGTAATGTGTAGAATGTGTGGTTAGGTTAGGCAAGTGCAAACTGTGTAAAGATCCTGTACGAAACAAAACAGATGAGTGGTAAAAGTTTTCCCGTTTTGATCCTTTTTTTCCTCTTTTTGCGTTAATATAAGTGTGTAAATAGACAACAGGAAAACGAAAAAAGAAGAAAAAGAAAACAACCAACAGAACAGGAACTATACTATGTACTAGGCTGAGAACCGAATGATCCTCTATTTCACCTTTTCTGTTAGCCTCGTGGACTTCAATGCTCCATTTCACCAGCTCCTACTCGTTCACCTTATCCCTTACAGGTCCAACCCCCTGCACTATCCTACCGAAAAAAGGGAGTATTTAAACAAACATCCAAAGGATAATGAAATGAAAATGGTTAGCAATTTCACAGTGTGCAGGTGAGAAACACGTGTTTCGGTTCTTATTTGTGTCAAATACAGGAAATGCGCAGTGAACGAAAAACAGAAACAACAACAAAACAACAAAAACTCCCGTAATGATAATACCGGAGTATGCAGCGAAGAAAACGTAACTCTTTCACTTTAGTTTGTAAGCGGAAGGTACCCGAACGGTTCGGTTCTAAAGTTCCCCCCCAAAGGGAAAGATGTAAAAGTAAAACCCAAAAATAAAGTCCCCGTACACACGCAGTCAAATTTAGAGCCATATTGGATATTGGGGTGAGGAACAGAGAGGGTGAGGGTTGGGGTGGGGGGTGGGGAGGGGGTGAGATAAAAGTAGAGAGATGGGGCTGGAGAGAGGGAAAAATGTTTGTGTGTGCGTGTGTGAGAGTGTATGCACTTTGTTAGAAAACAAATTGGTGATCGCAAAATTGGGGATACAATTGAACGTTCCGTTCTAAAGGGAAGCATAATGCATTACGCAGCAAGCGAAGGAAGTATAAAGCCAGGATAGGCAAATGGATGAACAATCTAATACAAAAATATTACAAATTACTACACAGCAGGAGAACAAAAAAAAACAAATAGCCAGTAACGCTAGTCGTTTAAGTGCAACAAAAAAAAAATTAGCTGTAACATTTCACAGTGACTGTATATGGCAGAGAGAAGAGAAAACCAACTCAAATATATGTATATATATACATATGTGTATACATATATATATATATACAGCTATTACTAACTGATTGCGCCTTGTGTGTGTTTTTTTCTTCATTTCTATAAGTGTACGTCGAAGGGATTGCAACTCTAAGTGTTCCCTTGTCCACAGTCGGGAAATAGTTCGAAATAGCCCTGCAATTGAGCTTACAAAAGCAAGATTGCATATCTTCGTGGTGCTTTCTCCATCATCAAGGGTGATTGCGCTTTCCAGCGTCTGCGCAAATGATTCCCTTTGCCTTTGAAAAATACGCGAGTGAGAAAGAGAGCAAGTGAAATGACACACACATAAGCACGCACACATAAGAGGAAGCTAATGAAATGGAGCAAACGTTGCCACAGAACGATTCCATCCACCGTGCGGGTTGCATACTTTCACGCACTCAATCAACCGGTGCTTTTAGTACAGCTTCTGAGTTTTTGCTTTGCCAATTCCGGTGAAGGATTTTTGGTGAGGCGCAGAAGGAAGTTTTATCCTTTTTAATATATACATATTGGACTGGGATGGCATAAAGCAACGAAGGAAAGGGAACGTACTTTGTGTGTGTGAATGTTTTTAGTTTGTTTTTTTGCTAATACGACAGTTGTGAAAGTTATATGGTGAAAATTATTAGAAAAACGAGTAAATTCAGTTTACAGAAAACGTATCAAAATGGCAGCACATTTTTGCATCGTGTGCATCATGGATGTGTGTGTGTGCAAAATTTATAAGGAAGGATTGTTTCAGGTGCACCGTTCTGTAGACGTTGGTGCACAGTAGTTATTGGAGGCTGTTTGGTTATGTTGTTGGTTTTTGCATACATGTCGTTGTTTTTCGATTAATTGTTCGTTGCTGTTTTTTTTTTGTAAAGTAGCTTAATATACCGTAAAAGGGATGAAGATGGTCCCAGCATCACACACACCCGATTTCGAGTGCAACTCTTTCGAAGCATCGTGGTCGAGCAGAGAGCGCAGACGTGTGCACTAATGCACTCTGTTGTATACGTGCGTGCGTTTGTGCGGGTGTGCGTGTGTGTGTTTGTGCAGGAGGAGTATGCCATTTTTGTCTAGACACGCCAACACGATGCAATTTTGCTAACGGATGCAAGCTTCAGATGCTTCAGGTGTTTAGGCGAACATTGGAGAATTGGTCGTAGACGTAATCACACGATGACAGTAGTATCACTATCAACTTATTAATTTCTGTACATTCACAGCGTACTTGAGAGATTTTTTTCTCTCCGCCAGGACACATCACTAGAGCTCGTCGCGTGTCAGCAGAAGTCACCATCAACTGCATCCGTTACGATTGCTGGAGCTAGTCTTTACTAGCTCTCATCATCCTCTTCATTCTGACCTTCAACTATCAAGAAGAAACAGCTAACAACAGCCACTGCTAATGTGTTCCTATTACTTTTCTTTTATTCTTCTCTGTATTGTTTTGTATCCTGCCTTCGTCAACTTCCCCCCATTCCTTCGTTGCAGACGAACCAGGTAATGGGTCGTCTTCTTCGAGGGCTGGTTCCACCTCGATTCATCCACTATTCGGCGGTGGTGCATGCCGTTGGCCCGGTTGTGAGCGGGTGTTTGACGAATTCGAAGATTTCTACAGTCACCTCCATTCGGATCACATCAACGGGGACTACTCAGCCGCCCAGGCTCGCATCCAGATGGAGGTGGTATGTCAGCTACATCTGCAGCTCCAAAAGGAACGTGATCGACTCCAGGCAATGATACTGCATCTGAACAAGAAGAACGAGATGCTCCGCACACCGGCCGCCCTGTTCGGTGGTTCGTTTCTGTCGCAGCTGCCCGCAATACCAACGCTACCGTCGGCCACCTCATCCCAGGCCGCCACTGNCAGCTACATCTGCAGCTCCAAAAGGAACGTGATCGACTCCAGGCAATGATACTGCATCTGAACAAGAAGAACGAGATGCTCCGCACACCGGCCGCCCTGTTCGGTGGTTCGTTTCTGTCGCAGCTGCCCGCAATACCAACGCTACCGTCGGCCAGCTCATCCCAGGCCGCCACTGTTCCACCCTCCGTAACGGGTCCGTTCGATCTGATCGCGGGTTTACGCTTTCCGGCCGAACTGGCCGCCGACATGGTGCAGGGAGCGTTCGGAGGACGTCTACCCCACCAGCAACATCACGTTGGAGTCGGATCTGGTGTAGGTTCGGCACATCATCTACATCATCACCATGGTACACAGCAGCACCAGCAGCAGCAACAACAGCAACAATCGTCACTACATTCACTTTCACCACCTGTAACGGGTGCGCACGGTACGGGACCGATGGTCACATCCGGACCGGGTGCTACAGGGAAATCCTCCAAAGGTGGTGGAGCTGTACGACCGAAGTACTTCTCCCCGCAGGATAGCGATGGTAAGCATTCTCGCATATATTACTTTTGGGGTCGTATTCCATCTTACCTACAATGATTCACACCTCTTTTCCAGAGCTTAACTATCCAGATGTACAGGACGGTAAGAGACTCTATCAGAGTAGTACAAAAAGACTTGAACAGAATTAACATGATAAAACCTCTCACACTCCTTCACAGATGTGCACAAGAATAGGGAGTTCTATCGCAGCCATGACGTACGTCCACCGTTTACATATGCGTCACTCATCCGTCAGGTAAGACGAATCGAGTCTGTCCAAAATCATCGCCGTCTCTCATCCAGCAATTCAATATTTCCCAGGCCATCATCGAATCACCCGAGAAGCAACTGACGCTGAATGAAATCTACAACTGGTTCCAGAACACGTTCTGCTACTTCCGACGGAATGCGGCTACCTGGAAGGTAAGTAACATCCCCGTTTACCAGCGTTAAGCTAATAGAGGGTCAAGAACTTTACGGGGCGTAGGTTCGTAGACAAACTAGGCTAAAGCGCTGCGTTCCATTTCCGCTGTGAGTGTTGCGGCACACCCAGAATGGATGTCTATACGCTCTTAAACACCTTGATCACACACTCGTCGCCAGAATGCCGTACGGCACAACCTGTCGCTGCACAAGTGTTTCATGCGGGTGGAAAACATAAAGGGCGCCGTCTGGACGGTAAACGAGGCCGAGTTCTGTAAGCGTCGACCCCAAAAGCTCGGCATCATGCAGTTTAAGTTCCAGCAGCAGCAGCAACAACATCATCACCATCCAGCCACATCACAAACCGGACCCGGTTCTGGTTCTGGACATCAGGGCAAGAAAAAGCAAACGTCGTCTGCAGTGGCACTACCATCACCCGCATCACCCCAGCACACAGCACCGAATCACGTGCTGCCGGGATCTCCAAGGACCGGTGGCAACTCGATCGGGGCGGCCATTGTGGCCAGTGTTGCCAACACGCTCAAACCACCGCCACCACCATTCTTCTACAAACGGTTCGTTTAAAGCTTTACCGTATGTTTGTGTGTATTACACACATGAATACTTCCAACTCANACGCTGAATGAAATCTACAACTGGTTCCAGAACACGTTCTGCTACTTCAGACGGAATGCGGCTACCTGGAAGGTAAGTAACATCCCCGTTTACCAGCGTTAAGCTAATAGAGGGTCAAGAACTTTACGGGGCGTAGGTTCGTAGACAAACTAGGCTAAAGCGCTGCGTTCCATTTCCGCTGTGAGTGTTGCGGCACACCCAGAATGGATGTCTATACGCTCTTAAACACCTTGATCACACACTCGTCGCCAGAATGCCGTACGGCACAACCTGTCGCTGCACAAGTGTTTCATGCGGGTGGAAAACATAAAGGGCGCCGTCTGGACGGTAAACGAGGCCGAATTCTGTAAGCGTCGACCCCAAAAGCTCGGCATCATGCAGTTTAAGTTCCAGCAGCAGCAGCAACAACATCATCACCATCCAGCCACATCACAAACCGGTCCCGGTTCTGGTTCTGGACATCAGGGCAAGAAAAAGCAAACGTCGTCTGCAGTGGCACTACCATCACCCGCATCACCCCAGCACACAGCACCGAATCACGTGCTGCCGGGATCTCCAAGGACCGGTGGCAACTCGATCGGGGCGGCCATTGTGGCCAGTGTTGCCAACACGCTCAAACCACCGCCACCACCATTCTTCTACAAACGGTTCGTTTAAAGCTTTACCGTATGTTTGTGTGTATTACACACATGAATACTTCCAACTCACCCATCATTATCCTGTTGTTCCCCATATTACCTTAGTTTCTTCCGAGATGGAGTAGACCGAGAGTGTTTTTGTTTGCTATTTGAGGCGCTAGTGCCGTATGACAATGACTTGCCGGTTTGTGTTGTGTCTGATTTTCGCCACTAATCTAGGTAGACTTACTAACCGCCATCACTGTGCACTAATCGCACTGTGCCATAGCGGTTCGTGTCTCGGTGTGCGGAAACGGACGCTCTCTTTCCTACACTGTCACCAGCTGACTGCTTGCTAAGTAGTAGAACAATGAACTCTGCCTTCTTTTATGGCTCCAGCGGGTTGGGCCATTCGGGTCAGAGAGTTCATATATGTTGGTTTTTCCTCCCCTCCTCCACATTCCGTTCCTTCTTTTACACACTGATCGACAACCACACAACCACATATACACAATACAGAACGCAATACGAACGAACCTGTCACTGCACAAGTGCTTCGTGCGCTACGAGGACGATTTCGGCTCGTTCTGGATGGTGGATGATCATGAGTTTCTCAAGCGGCGTCATCTATCCCGTGGCCGTCCCAGGAAGTACGACATCTCGATGCCACCGCTTACCGACCCTACCACCGGTGCACCGGTATCCTCCCGCACGCCTACGACCGGTACCAACGAACCGATCACAGCCGGTGAGCACGAACTGCACGACGACACGTTGGTACACGGTACCGGTAGTGGGCGGCACGGTGACGGTACGGATGTTGGTTACGGTGAGGAGTACACCGGTGTCCACTGCACCGTTGGTGAGACGAGCGGCAATACTGGTAGGGCGGTACCGGTACCCGGTAGCGAGAAAGAAATCCATACCATATCCACCAGACGTCCGGCGACGAAGAAGTCCGACTACAGCAGACGGTAACAAAGCAGTTTGCGAACTGTCGCACGTAATCCGCGGCAACCTAAAAACCGTTTACCTTCGTTCCTCATCCATTCCATCTTTCTTCCAGTTTTTTAATACACCTACACACACTTTCTACTCTCCGCAGATCGTTATGTTTCTTGCAGGTTGAAGTACGCGCTTGTACAGCCATAGCTGTACTATGAGATGGCAACGAGATCCAGCAACGATTGCTCAATGGTTAGACAAATTTGGGATTTTATCGTCCCGTATATATCTGAACTCGTTAAATGTCTTTACAGTGTTATCGTACAACATCTCATGCCGTTTGGTTCATTTTCCGTTAAGCATCTTGTTTTTTTTTGCAGGTACTACTAAGGGAGAAGAGCTCAATAATATCGGTTCTAAAGCGGAATTGAACTCAGATTGCGTTCAATAATAAAATCTTTTCAACTGAAACACTCCACATCGGAAACAGGTTAGAGTCTAGTTTCACTGTAAACAGTGGAAAGAAATCCCAGTTACAAGCTATTACGATTGCGCTTGGATTAAAGGTGAAGATATCACAGAAACATCCCCTTCCGACGGTGACTCAATGTGGCCATTGTTTGTGAGACCGTGCCGTATCGATAAGACGCCACTAACCTCAAGAAGCATCGGCTTGACAGATGACTTGAGTGGCTACGGGACAGGGTCGGAAGCAGCTGAGTGCTATCTTTCGAGTGGCGTTTCCGTTTGCCTGATGTCCGAATCGAGAGTACATCTAACCTAGTTCTGCGTGATAGCTTGACCACGGGTATAAAAAGGTAGGGCTGAGACTTTCTGTAGCATTACAAATCTGGAAGCCGTCTTACGTCAATCGCCAATCAAACGGTCAAAATGTCTCCATCATCCGCCATGTTGGTGTGGCTGGGAGTCGGGCTGATTCAACTCCTGGGCGGTGCCATCTGTGCGCCGCTGGATGCTGCATCATCTGTGCAGGTGTCGATCGAAACCATACCGGATCTTGCAGCGTTCCGTAAGGCAAATCCCGGTCTAGAAGTTGTACCGCTCACGCCACGTTTGATGAACGTACCGGAGGCCGGCAGTACCCGACAGATGATCACCTACACCGTCGGATCGTTATCGTCCAGCGATCGATTGGTCGGGCTGACATCGAAACAGCAGTCTTGGTCGACACCGCAGGACGTTAAGCTCGACCTGAGATACCCAACAGCCGGCGTTGGTGATATCGTGACGTACGTCGAGGTAGTGGTCCAGCAAAGTACATCCACAGGCCGAGGCTACATCGTATCTGGTGGTGTGGGTCAACGCAACATACGGCTGGTAATTGAAGCGTACGGTACATACTACTTCGACTACAATGCAGCCATTTACGGAAGGTAAATGTGCAGTTCGCGCTCTATCGCCGTTAATGGTTTGCCCAATGTTTTCAAGCATCAACGTATAACCTATTATAAAATAAAAACAATTGCACGCTGAGTCAACATGTTTGTATACGTTTGCACTTATTAGCACGATTGTTTGACCTCGTTTCGATAATTTTGTGTGCTTCAAATGTTGCTACGGAAATCGGCATTTAGTTCACAGTGAAAGCTACTTCAATCAACCCGCAATCGAAAGGCTTATCTTTGAGTTGCGCTTCGAAATGTTTTCGCTATATCTTGGTCTACGTCTCGCTGTGATTGGTGTGCTGCTGGACATGCTGCTAACATCTGCCAGCGGTAAAGAACACAACTGTAAGTGTCCATGAGGACGTAAATGGTGGTTCTGGTGTGTGGAACGCTTCACTCACACTTCTATCCCCCGCACACTGTAGACATTTTCGATGCGTCCGAGCTCGACTGTTCCGGCAATATGACGTACGGTCCGATCACACTCACCGCCTACCATCCACTGTACGACTCGGACCGGAAGCGTGACTATCTGGACGCTCAGAATCGGAAGCTGTACACGCTGCAGGAGTATCTGGACAATCGGGCACCGTACGTGACGATCGGTATGGATCCGGATCTCCGGCTACCGTACGGCAAGGAGGCATGTATACCCGAGCTAAATCGTCATTTCCGGCGTGCCGTCCGGTTGCAGGTGCGTGACACACATGAGGATCTGCGTGGTGGCGGCTACCGACGGGTGGATATCTGCGTACGCACACAGGAAGACAGTTATGACGACATCGTTAATCTGCTGCAAGTATCGCTGGTACTGTGAGGTTGATGGTTGTGCAGTCCGTACAGCGGCAAAGTAAACCTATTAATGCAAGGAATCCACCTAGACTATGTTACCTCCTACTCACTTAATAACTAGACTTTGGTATAACAATAATAAAAAAACCGGAATACTTCTTCGTGCGTGCTCTCGTCAACAACACAGCCTAGATGTAGCTGTGGTGTTGCAGAAATCTTCATCACCTTCTACCGAATGACCTTGAACCTGTGGCTGTTATCTGATACCATGTCAGAACATACCATCCACCCACTGGACCGGTTTTTTAAACATTGCGGAAGGGACGGTAACGAACAGGTCACTCGATTGCCTAAACTGTCGTGTCGAGCATGAATTGTTTAATGTGTGCGTTTGTACACAACAATGGGATCCGGTTTTTGTTGTAACCGCATCATGTCCTCTGCCGGACACAAACATTCCTATCAAGCGTCAGAAGTAGAGAGAAAGGGAGATGGAGATAGCGTGAACATGAGAGAAAAAAAAACTATTATCGCGAAGATGATCCTCGGCCCGATGTAGTGTGAAGCGGTTCTTTTCTTTTGGTGATTATTCTTTTGTCTGGTTCTCCCCTCCGGTCATCTCACTTTCCTCGCGCAGTGTGTGTGTATGCGTGTGTACGTATTGTGCGTTTGGGGGCTTTTGCGAAGGTATCCACAGATCTTGGATCATGCGATTCATTTCGTTCAGTGTAGAATTGACCGTGAAGCTGAGCAAAAGTTCTTAGAAACATTGGGACGTAGAGAGGGTGAGATAGTGCGTGTGTGTGTGAGAGAGAGATAGGGTGCGTGAGACAAGTGTTTTGGTTGCTGACAAGGTGTCTCCGGACGCTGGGTGCGTTTCCCGTCAGCTGGCCTCGTAGCATTACGATCGCTTGTGGTTACCAGCTGCGAAACGTTCTGATATGCGGTTCGAATGTGCACTTCCCAAACACTGGTGGCCGGTGTTATCATTGGCCACCCTGTCACTTGTTAGCTGCGTCGTAGAGGAGCTGTACGGTAGGTGTTCATCTCCAGATTAATTCCTATCATCATCTCTCATTATTTCGATACTGTAATTCTTTTTCCTCACAAAAAAACCGCACACCCGCACATAGAGAACGATAAATGCAAACTGCACACCGGTGAGGAAGGCATCTGCCGACGAGCGTCTGGCTGTGCCTGGTTACGTCCTGCCCTGCGCGCACACGAGATCACCTACCAGCAGCTAGTAAACTGTGGTTTCGATCGCGACGAACCAATCATCTGCTGCCGCACTGCTGACGGTCCCACCAAATCGAAGTAAGTGCCCGGGTGCAGGCGCCTCCCTAATTGACTGTTGTTGCGGTCACGCCTCACTGAACTAGCCTCTCCTTTTGCCTAGCCGGGTTGGCGTGCGGGCATCGGTGAAGGCCTGCGCAACGTACGATGGTAAGCGGTCCCAGCTCTCGTACCATATCGTCGGTGGAAGCGAAATCGATAGTGGCGAGGTGCCATTTATTGGTGCGCTAGGATACCGTGCAGAGAATGGACCATCAGGTGACGGTGCGGCATACACGTGGGCGTGCGGCAGTAGCCTGATCACGCCCCGGTTTTTGGTGACGGCAGCGCACTGCAACAGTACACCGTACGGTGTGCCGTTGGTGGTCCGTATGGGCACAGGCAATCTTCTATCGCCCCCTCATCCAGACGACGTACAGGATCGCCCCATTAAGGTAGGTACGATCTTCGTAAACCTTGCACAATCTACTTCCCGTACTAACTTCGTACCCATTCCCGCCAGAATATAATCGTGCATCCGAAGTACAAAACTAGCCAGAAGTACGATGACATTGCACTGCTCGAGGTAGCAAACCAGTTTATGTTCGATTCTGTACTGCAACCGACCTGTCTCCATGTGGAGGACTCCGATCTGGATGCTGCGACCATGCTGCATGCGGCCGGTTGGGGTTTTACCGGCGACATTTACTCACCGGAAGCGTTGCTACGGACGAACTTGAGCACGGTACCGGTGGAGGAATGTAACAAGGCGTACGTCACGTTCAAAGCCCGCATCAAGGATGGTATACGACCGTCACAGTACTGTGCCCGGGGCTCTCAGCAGCTGGTTGGCGGCGTTCCACTGTACAGTGATACGTGCGAGGGTGACTCCGGTGGCCCGCTGTACTATGTGGCCGGTGGTGAGGATGCACCGAAGTACTATCTGCTCGGTGTCACCTCGTTCGGGGCCGGCTGTGGATCATCAAATCCATCCGTGTATACGCGTATCTCCTACTACATGGACTGGATCGAATCGCACGTATGGCCACCAAGCTCACAGGATGTGGAGGATGTGGCGTGATCTGTTCTATCTTATTAATGTACGTTAACCCTAAACGAACGGTAGTTCCTGGTGAAGAGTCCGAAGATCTGATATAGTCAAGGGTAGAGTTGTGCTCTCTTTTAGTGTATTGTAAACAAATGCCACAAATGTTGCTCCGATACCTCACAAAAGCCGCTGTATGTATGTCTTCAATAATCATTTTTTTTTGAGAAAGCTTTATTATTCTGAGTAGTTTTGAAATCAAAAGCAAGAACTTTCTGTCACCTTTCGGTACTAGTCCAAAGTTCAGTGCTCCGTACATTTGTTTATCTCTTTGTGTTAAATAATGTGATTGCGACGCTGAGTGTAACAAGAATGAATGTGCAACTTTGCGGTACCAGCAAGAGAAAAGAATTAAAATGGACATGTGTGCAGAGCAATAAAAAAAATACATAAAAAACCAAACAAACATAACAAAACCAAACAAAAGAACGATCTCTGGCCCGGACCTTGAGGGTGATAATTCGCGTGACGATCGGCGACGAGTTCCCCGTGCAACCGGTATCGAACGCGCTTGTTTGCTGCGATCCATTTTAGGCGTATAGCGTTGTCGCGTCATCCGTTTCGTGTCTCTTTCCCAACGGACAGGTTCGTGAGTCGGTTTCGGTATTCACGCAGGTTCGGGGAATGCCCCCCGGGGGTGGAATGCGTTTGCAAAACATATTAAAAATCTGTGTCGCCTATCCCGCCCCAGGAAGATGTCCACGGTATTGGTGGACGTCCGGACGGCTCGCTAACTTGTCTGTTGTAGCAGCATGAACATTTTTAATCGATGGGTATCCAGTGACAGTTTACCTGTATGGATTCCATGCGCTTTTCTTCGTATCTGCCACTGGCAGTTTTTGCACACGCTGCAGTAATTTAGTTTCAGTCGCCTTCGCTTAACAGACAAACTTTTGGAGAACATAGTGAATTTTAAAAAAAAGGCGATTCAAATGCGATTCGTTTAACGGCAAATCTCAGCATCTTAAGGGTTTAGCTTCACACAGTGCCATCTCCGCTCCAGGAGACTGATTAGAGGCTGGCCGGTCGGAAGTAACACCTCGTGTACAAACAACACCCATACACGCACATAAACTCCCCAAAGCATAGCGAAGTCGCCGAGCGGGACGCAGCGACTCATCAGTACGCGTTGGCCTCGCACGACGAACCCGTTAGTCGGCTTTGTGAGCTTCGTCGGCGCAGATCGTCCAGAGCAGAGCAAACCACACGACCACCCAAACAAGCCAACGGCAGCGTTTGCGCCCCGTCGCTAGGACGAACGTGGTTTTTGAGGGTCATATACCGCATCAATCAGCACATCAGCTGGAAAGTGGTGGTCGAAAACGGCAAAAAGCAAACCAGGAGAGACAGACGCATGATCGCTATCAATCAATCAAAACGTGCAATCAAATTTCTTGGAAGCAAAAAAAAAAGCAAAACTTCTTATCTGGACAAACGATCGTCATCCTAAAAGCAGAAGAACACATCCCGCACATCTGTCTTTCGTGTACTTTGTGTGTGTGTATGTGTGAGTGTGGGTGTATTTGTAGTGATTTGGCACGTGAAATGGTTGAGCTTAACTAGATCACAGCATCGCGACCGTTTGACATTCATCCGGTGCGACGAATCGGACACCGTTAGCAGTTATTGATTTTTATTTTCGGTTCATTCTCGTGCACCGCCGTGACGCAATGGTTCGGAACTAAACCGGACGATGGCTTGCCGTTGCGCGAAAGAGACATCAGCAGTGCAAGCGAGTGAGAAAGGCCAATGACCGGTTGCGGACAATTCTACCTTCGCTAATATACGCGTGCAGAATAACGCTACCAACAGACAGCAAAAAGGAAGACACCTGTTGTGTGCGGTCCGAAACAAAATATTAAACATTTCCTTCGACAAACTGACGCCGTGACGGCCGCTAAATGGTACAGTGGTACGCGCCTGGAATGCGACAAATTACGGCTACACTTCTGCTGCTGGTTGCCGCCACCGGCGGTGCCCTCTGTCAGATGCTTTACGGTAGGTAGTTTGCTGGTATTATACACGGGTTGGGATGGATTTCCCAACATGGGAGAGAATCGGGAATTTTGTCGATATTATGTCCAGTTCTAAAGGTCCTTCCCCGTTCATCTTGTTGTGTTAAACCAAGCTTCATTACAGGCGTAGCGTTTTTTTTTTCATGTTTCGCAACAGAGTGCGAATGATTCTGGTTTGCATTTCTAGTGATAGGCGAACTTCAAACAAAAAAAAAGACAGTCACAGCTAGAACCCTGAGATGATAACCTGCAGCATGACCCTGATGTTGACCATGAGAGGGAGAGATGCGCAGGGATTCCTCACTCACACGGATTAATTGTGGAGTTAGTGGGGTTTTTTTTTGGGGGACTGTGAAGTTAGCGCATCCCAACATCCCATGTCAATGAAACAACTAATCGCGTGTCGCACGATTGCAACACTGCGCTGGACAAGATGGCTTCACATCTTCAGGGGTTTCGTATCGCTCCGTCCCCGCACCACTAATGCTCGTTTTTTGGTACGTTCTGCTTCTGATTGTTTCTAGAGGGAGATAGATGCGAGTTGCGCGATGGTACTGCCGGTGTCTGTACTGATGCGACCGCCTGTCCCTGGTTTCTGGAGGAGATCGTCAAGAAACGCCGCTTTGCCGAACGTGTATCGTGCGGTTTCGATGGATTGGTCGAGGTGATATGTTGCAAAACGAACGGTACTGCCGGTGCCCGACCGTCCGGTGTACGATCCCGGCTGGCATGCGAACAGGTGCCGAAGTATACGTCCCGCCTTACCTTCCACATCATCGACGGCGAGGAGGCAAGCGAGGGTGAGTTCCCATTTATGGCGGCGCTCGGTTACCCCACGGAGGAGGAAACCCAAACCGTAAGCTATCGGTGTGGAGCAAGTCTCATATCCGGCGACTTTCTACTAACTGCTGCACACTGTATACCGACGAACGATCGACCGACGGTAGCCATTCTCGGTACGAACAATCTTGCCCCCGGTAACCATGGCGTTGTGGTTGGAATAAAGGTAAGACGGTAGGATTATTGCACCGGAAAGATGCTTAACACATATTGTATTTTTTTTTTGCACATTCTAGGCATTCTTTCCACATCCAGATTATCGGACCAACCGTAACTATCATGACATTGCGCTAATTCAGCTTGAAAGACGGATCGAAAACGAACCAGACGTGAATCCAATTTGTCTGCACGACGATCTAGCGGATCTGCCCGAAGAAACGGTACTCACCGCGGAAGGATATGGCATCATCGATCTGGACCGTATGTCTATGAACACTGTATCCCTCATACTTTTTTGCTTACACACACGACAATGTTTTTAGGTAACATTCGATCGAATCAGCTGATGAAGGTAAACCTTACAACGGTTGCGTGGCCAAAGTGTAATCAAAGCTTTGCCGACAGCAATCTGCTCAAGAACAATCGGAAACTACCGCAGGGTATCGTTGCAACGCAGTACTGCGCAACCGGACGCGAAAACGAAGAAACCAAGGTGGTAGGCGATACGTGCCAGGGCGATTCTGGTGGGCCGTTGCAAATTCTGGACGATGGTAAATACAAGCTCATCGGTGTTACCTCGTTCGGTAACGGATGCGGCAGTAATACACCTAGCGTCTCCACCCGTGTCGCAGCCTACATCGACTGGATCGAGAGTATTGTGTGGGCTTAAGACGTTGCTGTACGGTCGGTACACATGATCCGTATATAGATTTCTTTTGGTTTGACCGCGAGCCATGGTTATAGGTTTAAGAGAAAACAAAAGGCAAAAAGACATTTAGAGAGACAGAGAGACATAGAGAGAAAGAGAGAGAAAGAGGGAGAGAGCGAGTGTATGACATTCAAGATGATCGTATAGACCAGGGGCCTCCAAACTTTTTAAAATGACGGGCCGCTTTGAGTGGAATAGCCACTGCTGTGGGCCAATTTCGGTATCTCTCGGGAGGGCCTCGCGGGCCGTAGTTTGGAGACCTCTGGTATAGACATTTGTAAAAAAAAAGTTACACTACAGAAGGCTTCGATCACCGAACAGATTGTCACATTAAATAGGCATTAACAGTCAATACTCAACAATGCAGCCTGTCGCGAAGGTGTAGCTTTGGTACGAGCAACAACATACTTAACCCCTTCCATACGGTGCTGCATTTTTACACTATAGAAGCATATAAAACAAACAAAAAAACATAGCACAAACGGAATACTGGCGTTTCATTTGCCATCATCCTCATGATGTATTCCCGCTAGCTGTCGCCAGATGGCACCACCAGCAATTACAGCTGACCTTCCAGAGATGTGATGGAGACGCGTGATGCCTAGCACTATTATCAACGGGAGTGCTATGTGTTCGGCCAGGTTGCTACAAAAAAAACTGGTTTCCCATACGGATTTCCAACTCGAACGTAACACCCTTGACCGTTCGTTAAAGCTGTTGTGTATGTATTGCTTGATGATGTGTTTACGCGAGAAATAGGATGGAAACAAATCCACTCACAGGCGCGATAAAGCGATTCTAGTGTTACTGTTTGTATGTTTTCCTGTGTCCAACGCTACTAATGTAGTCTAGATGTCACGGGTAGTGGGGTATGGCCGTATATTCGCCAAAGATCATCACATTTACACTTGACCCGTGAAGTTTTAGCGCGATTAGAATGTAGCACAGCCAGCATCATAACGGTTTGATTGCAAATAAGTAAGTTTTGAGGTACACATTTCCTTCCTTCGCATGAACGTTTGTCGTTGGCGTTTCCTTCTTACGAGCGGTACGAATCTGTCTGTCTGCTCTGCGGACAGACTAGGTAAGGTATTGTTGCCAACATCTGTTTCTTCCGATCAAGGTCGTTAAGTTCATGCTCCTTTAGGTCAAGAACCACTAAGTTCGCAGTAGATGTAATGGATCCAACAACTCACAAATGCGTCGTGTGTCAAACCGGAACTACTGGTCGCCATTGGTGATTTCTTCCGCATCTTCTTCTGCATCTTCTTAACATCCTTTACTGCAACTACTGCGAAACAGAGAGACCGAGTGAGATAGATTAAAGGTAGCAGGAGAGAAGAAGATCAAGATCTTCTCGCTATTTGTGTGATAAACAAACAAATACACCTACACCGGAACAACCGTGCGTACAAATGAATAGGTAGTTGGTTGGCCGCGTGTGTGCTTCGTTTCCGTTTGTTGTGCCGACACGCCACAGTACAGCGCTGGCCGTTTGCGTCGAAGAAGCTTTTCGACCTGTATGGTGTTTTTGCCGTGTAGTGCAGGAGAAACGTCGTCGTCACCAGCCGATTGATCGAAAATCGATCAAGATCTACACACGCACACACGCATATTGTTTAAAATATCATCAATCAGTGTTGTTTGTGTGTGTGTAAGAGATTGATTGTTTACATCGATTGGAAGATCTATACGACTCGCGGCCCGCCAGCTGTGCGGTTGCGGTCTTGCGCTTAACAGTTGTGTAGAAGGCGAAGGCGGGAGAGAAGTGGTAGTGGAACAACCTGAACTGTCAATCTTTCGGGGCGGGCCCTGCGTGACAGTTCGGTTTGATTGACTAAATATGAGCGCCTCCATTCGTTGGCACCGGCCCCAGGTGCCTGTTGGTGATCTGCTGACACTGGCAGTGGTGGGAATCCTGTGCGGTCATGTCCTGTTGCTGGCTGCTGACCAGATTGTGCTGGAAGATGACTCGATGCTGTACGGTAGGGTGATTCGCGTAAGCATTGCCGAGAGCGCTTGAGTGATTATTCGTTTTTCTTTTCTTTTCAGAGGGTGATATGTGTGAGATGAAGAACGGCACGGTCGGTATGTGCCGGCCGGCGAACCAGTGCGAATGGCTGCTGGAGAAATCGGTGCCATTGCGAGAGTTGGTTACCTGCTCGTTCAACATGTCCCTGCCGATTGTGTGCTGTCCGGTGCGGGTCGAGACGCGTCTCACAAGTGCACCGGTGAAGCGCATCAGCGTGGCACAGTGCGAACAGTTCCCCAACGCGACCGGACTCGCCGACCATATCTTCAAGGGCGTCATAGCCCAATTTGGTGAGTTCCCGTACATGGCAGCACTTGGCTACGGTAACCCGAACGGATCGGATGCGAGCTCACCCTCACTGTTCCAGTGTGGCGCCAGTCTTATCTCGCCACGGTTTCTGCTAACAGCCGCCCACTGTCTGCGGGAAAGTCCCGTGTTTGCCCGGCTCGGTGTACTCGAGCTTCAGCCGGCGCGCATCGTCGACGAACCGCTGGACATTGCGATCCGGACTGCGATAACCCATCCGGACTACCATTCCGTCACGTACCAGAACGATATTGCGCTGCTGGAACTAGCGGAACCGGTGACCGGCGACTGGCCGTTTGTTGAGCCGATCTGTCTGTACGTGAACGCGAGCGGTGGTCCGCCCGGTCCCGAGCATACTCTTTCGGTGCAAGGCTGGGGTACGATGCAGCCGGGCGACACCGAACCAGCGAAGCGTCTGATGACAGCGAACGTCAGCATTATCGAGCGGGACATATGCACGAACAGTATGCCGCGCACTCGGCGCAATCCAACCGGAATCCATCCAGGGCAAATGTGTGCCCTTGGACGAAACGAACGCAACGAAACGATCGGTGACACCTGCCCGGGCGACTCTGGTGGACCGCTGGAACTGAACGTGGATGGGCGCCATTACCTTGTTGGTGTTACTTCGAGCGGATATTCTTGTGGTTCGCCAATCCCGGGCATCTACACTGAGGTGGCACGCTATCTCGACTGGATCGAATCGATTGTGTGGCCAGGTAAGTAAGGGACCCGTTCAGAGATCACAAATATTTTCACCGGAGTGGGACTGGACTTTCGATGTAATCGGTGGTATAGCTGTAATGTAATCAACAATAAATGAACTTTATGTGAAACTTTACTTAGCTATAGTTTTTTTTACAGTACTACCTTTACTTTGGTCACTCTGTACGAATTATTCTCGAGATAGCATCCAGTTGTCAGGAAGAGTGTTTGAAGTTTAGTATTCAGCTCTTCCAAACATTCGCTGTTTATGATCAAGACATCAACTCCTTAGTCGAAGGAAGTCGTTAATCTTACAGTTTATTTTCTACGCGGTTTGTAAAAAAACGATAATACGATTTAACGAAACGACTTAATAAGTATCTTTAGATGTACCGAAATTGAACCCGTTTCTTTTAAATTGATGACCAGTGAGTACTAGCAATTAGTTGTCTAATCGAATAATCTATTCCTAAATGCGTTGGACATCATTTATATTTAAATTTACAACACCTCAAAGAAGTTGGTTGACAAAAAATCCTGAACATTCTTCATTTGAGATTTGAACAAGATAGGCAGTACTAAAGAACTGCCCCAATAGCTTTTGCATATAGAATTAGCTATTTTGATTTGTTTTTTGATGATGTATAGTAATACTAGCACCAGAGATGAACCGCAGGAACAGATTATCAGTGCTAATGTTATACGTACTGCTTCTTTTCAGTTGTATTCGTTTGTGCAGTTCGTTAAATCAGCGTGTGGACGAGATAGACAGTTTGCAACGCACGCTAAAATTTCCAGGCCGAGCGAGATTGTTTTGGGCTGAAAATCCTATTGCATTGAGGGTCCCGGGCGAGTGCTACCGTTTTGCGTATTGAGGCGTCGACCCAACGTCAGTACTGCACCGCACCGTTACGTTGCGATCGTTCCACACGCTCACCAGCGTGCTAGAGGTGTCGCTTAGAGTCGTGGATTTCCGATGGGCGTCAGTCAGTTTCGTGTGGTGTTTGGTAGCGATTAGTGGTGGAAGTTGCGCGCGCGCGCGAGCGTCATAAGTCGATCAGGCCCCAGATCAGGCCATATCGCAAGGGTGAATGTGGCAAGCATACGGATGATTGCCAGCGTGCGGTAAATGTCTGGTCGTGCACACTGTTGTACACTGTTGGTCGAAAGCTACAGGTCAGCGTGTGTGTAGTGATAGTGTTGGTCTTGAAACGATACGTCGGGTGTGTGTGGACATAAGGTTTTTGGGTAGCGTTGTGGCGCGATCGTGACGTGACTGGTTTGCATATCGCACCGATCTTGCAGGATGGATCATCGATTCGGTGCGTTTCTACTGTTGGTCAGCTTGTCGGCTGTCGTGCTGGCTGCCCCCTCCCCGGACACCATCTTCATGGACAGTGTTCTTTACGGTAAGTGAGTGAGCGCGAAGTTCCGCAATCAACCGCACACCAACCGTCAAACGAGTCGGAGTCGATCCGACTATGGAGCAGCATGAACGTGTGCGTGTGCCTGCCAGATGAACTAACCGGTTCGACGACAGTCCAAGGTTCTCGCTTCTCACTATCTCTCTCCCCCTGCTCATCTGGGATTGCGGATGCGGAGGATTCGTTGGTTTGCTAATTCGGAAATTGTTTAACAGTAACAGCAGAAGGAAAAGAACAACAATAATCTCGCACAAAATTATACCGGTGCCATACGTTATATGTTTGTATGCGTATGGGTGTACGGAAGCGCACCATAGTGCACGACCTTTAGACATTAGCAGACGGCTGGCTACCATAGACGACTCTTCCGCTGCAAGGAAGAATCAATGCAACGTGGCCTGCGCATCTTCCTATCCGATCATTTCCAATACCCCCCGGGGGAGTATCAGTGCTTGGATCACGAATCCCAAAATAAACAATCCGGTTTTTTTTCGGATGTACCGATAGCAAAACCGGAATGCTTCGAAAACTGAGCCAAAACCTGCTTTTTGCCGTGTAGTACACATGATCGCGAGTGTGAAGGAGAACGAAGCGTATCGTGCTGAAGCTGGTTACCGGTTACGTGCGAATGCTAAGCGGATGATAACGATCGCTTATCGCGTACACTGTTCTAGCAAGTAGCTGATCGTCGTAGCGTCCTGCACGGAACGAATACCACCAATGCCGGCAGCTACCGTTTAGCACTGTGGCAGTGTTTGGTGCAATCGCGAAGAATGTGCTAATGAGCGCTATTCTGGATTACCGCGGTAGTGGTGCGCACGATGGTTGCGTGTGTTCGGGATCCGTCGCTGATCGTGTCAGCTTTCGAGCGGGCTAGGATGCTGGTAGCGATCCACACGGAAACCGCACTTCGTTCGAACCAGCAGATATAGTACAGAGCAAAGATTTAGCAAACATAATGCGGCGACGACGGCACTCTCGAACTGTGCCTAGTTTACCAGTGCTGTGGACTTGCTACCGTCACGGTGCGGGTCAACCGTTGCTTCTTCACACCGTCATCCTTCTGGTGTTTATCCTGCTTGGTGCCGTGACTGGGAGTACGGGTGATTTTAACTTCCCATCCGAATCCGATAGCCTCTACGGTTAGTCGTACTGTTAGAACGTGTTTTTCTAGCTTTGTGTGTGTGTGTGTGTGTGTGTGTGTGTGTATTTTAGCTGTATATATGTGTGTTTGTTTGTGTAAAGATAGAATCATATGAAATGTAACGGAATTGCGCGTTACATGTCGTTAATGAAACGTTACATCTGATGTTGGGATACGAGATGAGTCAGCCCTGCGGTTCAAGCTACAGATGACGCATACAATCAATCGAACAACGAGCTCTCAAACAACTTCACTTCCGTTATTATAGATTTTTTCCCCCTTAAGATAGTATTAAGGTCACGAACGCTTTGTTTACCATGATGGTTTTTGTTTTTTGTTTTTTGGTGTTGTTGTTATTTTCCTTTTCCTGTCCATTTTACCAATCCCAATCTAGAGGGTGACAAATGCAATCTGCCGGGTTCGCGGACAGGTACGTGCCGGAAGGCGGCGATATGCCCGCAGGGAATACGCTCCAATGGTGCGCGGTGCGAGTTCGCCGGCAATGATCCAGTGGTTTGCTGTCCATCCGATGCCACCGAAGGTACCAGCAACCGTATCACGACCCGGATCGCCAAACAGGAGTGCGAACGCTTGCAGAGTGGTTCGGCGGACCTTTCCGATCATTTGTCCGGGCGGCGGCTGGAAGCAAGCCTGGGCGAGTTTCCCTTTATGGCGCTGATAATATTTAACGGTGAGGAGCATGAAACAACCAGGTGCGGTGCGTCACTGATCTCGAAACGGTTCCTGCTAACGGCGGCCCACTGCTTCCGTGACGCGTCGCCCGCTAAGGTGCAGCTCGCGATCGTCAATCTGAACGACAAGGAGAAGGACGAGTATACCGTCCGACAGCTGCACACGCACGAGGGTTACCGATCGCGGCAAAACGATATAGCACTGCTGGAGCTGGAGGAGGACGTCGTCTACCAACGGGACGTTGGCCCGATCTGTCTCAATACGGATATAAACGATATTGGACCGACGGTCAATCTTACCGTGATGGGCTGGGGCACCGATGGCGACGGTACGGATGATTTTAGTTTAGTTCCAGCGGGAGATATATACCAATGCATCAATTTTTATGAACCTTTACCTAATCTCAATCACGCTGAACTTCATTCCATTGCGGCATGGGTTACTGGACATCTCACCATAAGCCTAATTTAGTTTTATTCTTAAACTTATGCTCAGTTTCATATCCTTCTTCAAATACTTCCATCATCCGCCCGGTAGACTATTAACAAGTTTCTACTATTAGCACAACGTTTGGTCCAGCATGTGTAAATTTNTTACTGGACATCTCATCATAAGCCTAATTTGGTTTTATTCTTAAACTTATGCTCAGTTTCATATCCTTCTTCAAATACTTCCATCATCCGCCCGGTAGACTATTAACAAGTTTCTACTATTAGCACAACGTTTGGTCCAGCATGTGTAAATTTAAAATGCTTTTCTACGCCCGACTTTTGTGTAGCGAATAAAATTGTGTTAGCTACGTCATTGGAATAACCCCGGACGACCTAACCCAAAAAAGACTCGAAGAAGTTCGAAGAAGTTAACATGGATAGAGAATGCGCGGCGTATAAAGCTTTATACGGGTCTTCTACACCGAGAATCTAGTTTTTGTATCTCATCTGGACCATACTATGTGAATAAGTCTAGCAAGTCTAGTCTAGCAATAACCACGGGGACACACCTTAATGACTAGGATTAACGTTTAGCAATAATAAATATATCTCTGCCGGAAAGAGGAAGTACTAACACACTATTGGTCCGCTAGTACTAAAGCATTCCTTTACCGTCCGTTTAGGTCAGAGCACCAGTAAGCTATGGAAGGCAACGGTAAACGAGGTTTCGCTCGACAAGTGCCAGGAGATGTTCCGTTCAGCGAAGCTGTCCAAAAGTATCAACGAGGATCAGCTGTGTGCGCTAGGCGAGAAATGGAATGATGAGTTCACGGACGCATGTGGGGGCGATTCCGGTGGACCACTGATTATGCGAGTGCGGCAAAAGTTCTATCTCGTCGGTGTTGTGTCGACCGGTGCACCGTGTGGTTCTCCGATACCAGGTGTCTACACACGCGTCACCCGCTACCTGGACTGGATCGAGCAGCGCGTTTGGGGCAACCAGAGCTGAGCGAGGTGTCAGACGTACCGCGGGGGCACGCTGAAACGTTCACCGTAGTGAGCTACAGGACCTAACACCAACCATACAGATAGCGTAATGTAATGTAACGCAGCGAAACAAGATCGTTTATCATGCATCTACGAATTGATGTATCGTAAATGTAAAAGCAATTTTGAGATCACAAATCGGATACTGAAGTTGAGAACAATAATGAGTTACGAAACGTTAGGCGTTAGCGTACTTTTTCACACTACCAAACACTCGATTATTTAGGATCGAGAGCACAGCGAACAGACCGCGTATGTGATCTTACTTCTGTTGGCGCATAAAAATACCATCTCTGTGTGTATTTTTTTTATATACAGATATAACAATAAAACTATAATTATTTTGTGGCATCGTGTATCTAGCTCGTGATACAAGCGCTTAACTTTTCAAAATAGCTCCCTTTTTTATTTTTACAAATCTCAAGGTTCGCCAGATTCAAGATGACAAACGCATGCATTAAAAAAATCTAGAATTCTTGGCGACTTGTATTACGTTATCTAACGCAAATTTTAACTTCCCCTTCCTTCTGTGTAACAAATCGTAACGCTGGCTAGTAACCACTTTTTTGTTTCTGTTTTTTACCACTTTAATGGTAAAGTTCTACAAAAGGAGAAGGCAGTGGCGGATTTAACTGGTAGGAAATTTGCAATCAGTGCGTGTATTATTCGCATACTAATCTTGTAAATGAGATGCATTTATTGTACAGTGCTTTTTGCTAAAGAATGTTGTGTTTTATGTTATTAAAAAGTTTTCATTCATATATCTAAATTTTCCATACCATAAATGTACATAAGAACGGATTTGAACGAGAGAGACGAAGAGATTTTGAATTGCCTTTTTTTACGAAGCTCTCTCAATGCGTCTCCCCAGGACGAGACGTCTCTCATGGGAGAGAGAAGTGTGTGCGAAAGCTAACATCGTGCGGCTGC
Organism: Anopheles longipalpis; assembly: GCA_016170015.1. Taxonomy (NCBI): domain Eukaryota; kingdom Metazoa; phylum Arthropoda; class Insecta; order Diptera; family Culicidae; genus Anopheles; species Anopheles longipalpis. The sequence continues at coordinate 17,349,455 of CM028102.1, forward strand.
TTCGCCCGCTTATCGTTGTGTGGGTGTGTCGTGATAACGATCGTGAGATAAGGAGAAATTAGGATCAGTAACGATCGGGCAGCAATACGCGTAGGTAATGAAGAAAAAGCTTTCGGTACAACGCGGTTTTACATTTTTTTTGTGGCAAAAAATGGCTTCCTTTGGTGATGAGGATTTTATTACATTTAAAGAACGTTTTAGTAACAACAATTCGTGTGTTAAACAGTGAAGTTATGTTTGGCACGTGTTTAAATTGTTGCCGGCGCCGGCTTGGCTTGTGTCAGCGTCACCTATCGTGTTAGCAAGTGTAAGTGGAAGAAGAAGGCCATTGTTTAAATGTAAAATGGCTCCAAAATCACAAACTGTTTTATCTTCCAAAAGCAAATGCAAAATTTTCATCGCTCATTGCATTTTAAACCCATTTGAGTTTTCTTTTGCATGTAAAAGACTGTACAAAATTCGAAAACACGATTGAACAAAGTGAAAAATTATAAGTGTGGGTGTAGCGAGGTAGTACGTTTGTCTCTTGTGACCTGTTTGAACTCTTTTGACACTTCACAAGACATCAATGCCGGACTGTTCTATCCATCAATGCTCCGCTACCGGTATCGTGTTGGTAGTGGTGAAGCGATAACACGATTTGTTCGATCTTTCGCTTACCTGCGCAGGCAGATGCTTGCGTTCTTACTCCTACGTTCTAAGTTATCATTGTGTGTGAGAGCGAAGAAAGTTTAAAATCAGTGCGTGTTACTATGCGTGTACTAAACATTGCAAATTATTTGCATTGTAATTTTGCCAACGAGTTTTATCATAAAACCATGGCATAAACGTGCTCGGCTAATTAATAAAAAAAAACTTTCGGCACATGTTGTGAAAAGTGCACAGAAAAAAAATTGTAAGTGTTGGTTGGTTTTTTAAGGAAAAAAAAAATAAGTGTCAATGAGCTTATTGCGTGAAATCGTGTATTGAAAAATGCGGCGAATTTTAGGCTGTTTTAAATGTGTTATTTAAATGTATTTTAAATATGCCAAAGTGCACTGAAATGTGCATTTGCTTTTGTGCGCCGAAAAAAAATGGAAGTTTTAGTTATTTTTGGGTGAAAAAAAAGTTGTGTGAATTTCCTAATCAGCTTCCTGCTTATTGCTTAAAATCGTGTATTGAAAAATGTGGCCTTTAATTTTAGGCTGTTTTAAATGTGTTTAAAAAGTGTTTATTCGAAAATTTACCATTGTAGGCTGTTTCAAATGTGTTGTTTAAAAATGTGCTTTAAATATCACAAAGAGCACTGAAATGTGTATGTGTTTTTGTGCATAGAAAAAAGTTGTTCTTTTTGGGGTGAAAAAAAAGTTATGTTTATTTTTCAATGAGCTTATTGCTCATTGCGTAAAATGATTTTTTTTTGAAAAATGTGGCCAATTTTAGCCTGTTTTAAATGTGTTTTATGTGCCAAAGTGCACTAAGTGTATATGTGCTTTTGTGCACAGGAAAAAAATGAAAGTTTTAATTATTTTTGGGTGAAAAAAAAGTTTTGTTCATTTTCCGAATCGTGAATTCGTCATTTGTATGAAATCGTGTATTGAAAAATGTGGCCATTTTTAGGCTGTTTTAAAAGCGTTGTTTAAATGTGTTTTACATGTGCCAAAGCTCAGTGAAATGCGTATGTGTTTTTGTGCACAGAAAAAAATGAAAAAGTGTTGGTTTTTAATTTTCAAGCTATCAACCTAAAAACAACTATCAAACTATCGTTTTTTACTCGAGTAAGTACATCATATTCAATTAAAAATATCAGAAGTATTTTATTACTAGAGCTAATTCATTTGACGTTTATTGACAGCCGTGAGTTTATAATATTAGACGGCGATGCAAAATGTCTTGTATTTCGTGTGAGGCTCCAAAAAAAGTTTGCCTCAAAGATCAAGTTCAAAATTCGAACTCAGGCACTCCAATTGCCTGAGCGAACTAATCCGCCATTGGGAAAAGGGAATGAAATGTTTCACAAAATGCTTCACGCAGTGTTCTTACTTGTACATTTCGTCTCTTCTCGCAACCCTTCTCATTTCTGTATCTTAGAAATGCTAAATGCAAATCAGGCTCTATATGATAATGAATCGTACGCAGTACTAATCGACTCTTCCCCACCAACACAAGATGGCGCAGACGTCATCACGAACAGGTGTATCCGCAAATAGTAACATTTGTTCTGTTTCATTTAATTTAGTATTTTATTTATCTGTCCGCCATTTTGGAGTGCTTTATCGTAGTAGTGATGCAACAGGTGAGGTAAAAGAAATGCATCTGTATGGCTTAAACGGGGAATTGAACGTGTTGCGTGTACTACACAAAAAAAGGGTTACACATTTTCGTATAAAAAAGGGCGCGATTTTCGTTTGTATCTTCTTCGTTTCGTTTCCACTCTCTTGCAGTCCGCGCCTCATTTCGGTTGTTGCGTGTCGCGATTTTGTTGTTGTTTTGTATTTGTTTAATTTGTCGTTGTCACATGTGTGAAGAGGGCCCAGCATCAGTACGGATCAGGTAGTACCGGGCTCGGTTTCACGATCAGCTTCCGACGTTCCTCCAGCGATTGNATGGTATCGTAGGCCGCCTTAAAGTCAATGAACAGGTGGTGCGTGGGGATCTGATGCTCTCGGCACTTCTGGAGGATCTGCCGTAGAGTAAAGATTTGGTCGGTGGTCGATTTGCCTCCAACAAATCCAGCTTGGTAGCTTCCGACGAAATCTGTGGCAAGGGGCGCAAGTCTGCAGAAGAGTATTCGGGACAGGATCTTGTAGGCAGCATTCAGGACTGTGATGGCTCGGAAGTTAGCACAGTCCAGTCTGTCGCCCTTTTTGTACACTGGGTGTATGACACCCAGCTTCCACTCGTCCGGTAGTTCTTCCTGGTCCCAAATTCTTACGATCAGCCGATGCACAAGCGCGGCGAGCCTCTCCGGGCCCATCTTGAACAACTCTGCCACCAGCCCATCGCTGCCAGCTGACTTGTTACGTTTCAGCTGTTTGATGGCACTGATGACTTCGTCCAAGGATGGCGGGGGCACTTCGTCATCCTGCTGGCTGTCGCAATACTGCTCTCCTCTGCTTCCTGCAGAGGTCTCCCCTGCATCTGCTCCGTTCAGGTGCCTGTCGAAGTAGCACTTCCACCTTTCGATCACCTCTCGCTCGTCCGACAGGATATCTCCCTCCTCGTTGCGGCACACGCTGGCTAGTAACCACTTTTTTGTTTCTGTTTTTTACCACTTCAATGGTAAAGTGCTACAAAAGGAGAAGGCAGTGGCGGATTTAACTGGTAGGAAATTTGCAATCAGTGCGTGTATTATTCGCATACTAATCTTGTAAATGAGATGCATTTATTGTACAGTGCTTTTTGCTAAAGAATGTTGTGTTTTATGTTATTAAAAAGTTTTCATTCATATATCTAAATTTTCCATACCATAAATGTACATAAGAACGGATTTGAACGAGAGAGACGAAGAGATGTTGAATTACTTTTTTTACGAAGCTCTCTCAATGCGTTTCCCCAGAACGAGGCGTCTCTCATGGGAGAGAGAAGTGTGTGCGAAAGCTAACTTCGGGCGGCCGCTTCGCCCGCTTATCGTTGTGTGGGTGTGTCGTGATAACGATCGTGAGATAAGGAGAAATTAGGATCAGTAACGATCGGGCAGCAATACGCATAAGTAATGAAAAAAAGCTTTCGGTACAACGCGGTTTTACTTTTTTTTTTGGTGCCAAAAAGTGGCGTCCTTTGGTGTTGAGGATTTTTATTACATTCATAGAACGTTTTAACGTCAACAATTTGTGTGTAAAACAGTGAAGTTATGTTCGACACGTGTTTAAATTATTGCCGGCGTCGGCTTGGCTTGTGTCAGCGTCACCTCTCGTGTTAGCAAGTGTAAGTGGAAGAAGAAGGCCATTGTTTAAATGTAAAATGGCTCCAAAATCACAAACTGTTTTATCTTCCAAATGCAAATGCAAAATTTTCATCGCTCATTGCATTTTAAACCCATTTGAGTTTTCTTTTGCATGTAAAAAACTGTCCAAAGTTCGAAAAAACGATTGAACAAAGTGAAACAAGATAAGTGTGGGTGTAGCGAGGTAGTGCGTTTGCCTCTTTTGACCTGTTTGAACTCTTTTGACACTTCACAAGACATCAATGCCGGACTGTTCTATCCATCAATGCTCCGCTACCGGTATCGTGTTGGTAGTGGTGAAGCGATAACACGATTTGTTCGATCTTTCGCTTACCTGCACAGGCAGGTGCTTGCGTTCTTACTCCTACGTTCTAAGTTATCATTGTGTGTGAGAGCGAAGGAATTTTAAAATCAGTGCGTGTTACTATGCGTGTACTAAACATTGCAAATTATTTGCATTGTAATTTTGCCAACGAGTTTTATCATAAAACCATGGCATAAACGTGCTGGGCTAATTAATAAAAAAAACTTTCGGCACATGTTGTGAAAAGTGCACAGAAAAAAAATTGTAAGTGTTGGTTGGTTTTTTAAGGAAAAAAATAAGTGTCAATGAGCTTATTGCGTGAAATCGTGTATTTAAATTTAGACGGCGAATTTTAGACTGTTTTAAATGTGTTATTTAAATGTATTTTAAATGTGCCAAAGTGCACTGAAATGTGCATGTGCTTTAGTGCACCGAAAAAAATGAAAGTTTTAGTTATTTTTGGGTGAAAAAAAAGTTTTGTTCATTTTCCAAATCGTGAATTCGGCATTTGCGTGAAATCATTTATAGAAAAATGTGGCCATTTTTAGGCTGTTTTAAAAACGTTGTTTAAATGTGTTTTACATGTGCCAAAGCTCAGTGAAATGCGTATGTGTTTTTGTGCACAGAAGAAAATGAAAATCTGTTGATTTTTAATTTTCAAGCTATCAACCTAAAAACAACTATCAAACTATCGTTTTTTACTCGAGTAAGTACATCATATTCAATTAAAAATATCAGAAGTATTTTATTACTAGAGCTAATTCATTAGACGTTTATTGACAGCCGTGAGTTTATAATATTAGACGGCGATGCAAAATGTCTTGTATTTCGTGTGAGGCTCCAAAAAAAGTTTGCCTCAAAGATCAAGTTCAAAATTCGAACTCAGGCTCTCCAATTGCCTGAGCGAACTAATCCGCCATTGGGAAAAGGGAATGAAATGTTTCACAAAATGCTTCACGCAGTGTTCTTACTTGTACATTTCGTCTCTTCTCGCAACCCTTCTCATTTCTGTATCGTAGAAATGCTAAATGCGAATCAGGCTCTATATGATAATGAATCGTACGCAGTACTAATCAACTCTTCCCAACCAACACAAGATGGCGTAGACGTCATCACGAACAGGTGTATCCGCAAATAGTAACATTTGTTCTGTTTCATTTAATTTAGTATTTTATTTATCTGTCCGCCATTTTGGAGTGCTTTATCGTAGTAGTGATGCAACAGGAGAGGTAAAAGAAATGCATCTGTATGGCTTAAACGGGGAATTGAACGTGTTGCGTGTACTACACAAAAAAAGGTTACACATTTTCGTATAAAAAAGGGCGCGATTTTCGTTTGTATCTTCTTCGTTTCGTTTCCACTCTCTTGCAGTCCGCGCCTCATTTCGGTTGTTGCGTGTCGCGATTTTTTTTTTGTTTTGTATTTGTTTAATTTGTCGTTGTCACATGTGTGAAGAGGGTCCAGCATCAGTACGGATCAGGTAGTACCGGGCTCGGTTTCACGATCAGCTTCCGACGTTCCTCCAGCGATTGATTTCGGGAGCGTCCTGGCCATGGTTTCTGCTACCGGAACCGGAACCGGAGAAAAAGCCATGAATGAAAAGAACAAACGTGTGAGAGGGTTGGGAGGGGGGACAAAGTGATCATACAGGAGACGGGGTTAGGAGCGGGATGAGGGGTAAACGGGTGAAAGAAAAAAAAAAGAATGGAATGCATTATTTACTTGTGAACTAGCAATTTCCAGGTTAGGATGTTTGTCTTTTCAAAGCGGAAATTGGAGATTAGAAACGATACCAATAAGCCCAAACAGAAGGGGTAAGGTTTGACGGAATAGTACCCACTATTAGTTGTGGCAATAGTGAGCAGGGATAGCCCTGGTCTGGTCTTGTATTTCCACACTCTGCCACGCCGCCGACCGGAAGGTAAAAGGATTTTTTTTTGTATGAAAGAAAGCAAGCAGGATAGGTAGAGAAGCTGTAGCTGTACATATGTATATGAGTATATATACCCTAGGTCTTCCACACTGGAACGGGAACCGGTACCAAACGCGATGGTGAAGCATTGTACATTGTGTCCAGAAGCGAACCACTACCCCTATTACACACACTAGGCCCTTTTCTCCCTTTGTTCGTTGGTTAGTTTGTATGGCATATGATGAGAGTTGTTAGCAATACCTGTGACTAGCGTTCTCACCTTCAAACCTCGCCCTCGCCTACCAGAGGCCGGCAACACGCTGCAAATGTTGCAGTACAAAACCCATTACTGCTGCTGCTTCGAAGCCGGGACAGTTACAACTTATGTCCGCCAGATGGCGTGTCCCATCACGCTAAGCTTATCCTAAAGTACAATCCGTTTTGCTTCCTTAAGGCTACAACTATCAGTTAAGCACATATGCCGCACGGCACATGTATTGATCTAGGAAGAGTTTCTTTCTTCAGGTTTTGGTAATGATACAAAAAAATGGGTAGTTGAACACCTCCCGGACAGTCAGAAGTGGAACAGTACGACGCAGGTCGCGGTTGCCTCGGGGGGCGTGGTGCTTCCTACTGTCCTTCCCTACCTACCGCCTTCCATTACCCGGAAGCGGCAGAGCGTGATAAGGAGATGGGTCGTTGCTGTTGCTGCTGCTGTAGTTGCTGCTGATGGTGATCCCAGTATGATGCTACACCGTCATGCGCGTAGAATTCGTTCTGTCCAGCGATCGGAAACAAAAAAAAATTCCAGAAAATCGTACCACACGAAGTTTGGCGGAGAGAGAGTTGTAGAGTTTTAATCGTTTAATCCATGCCGAGTAGCGCACATTATGTGACAGTGCGGGATTATACGTTTGGGTTTGAAGAGTTTGGTGGGTTGTTGGAGAGGGTGTTTTTCGGGGGGGCGAGAGGTAGGAGGGGAATGGGGGGAGATGGAGCAAGAAAATCGAGCATTATCAAGCATTACGATAAATAAATTTGGTGCATAAAGGTAGCGACAAAATATTCGATATTGATTGAGAAGAGGATGTAGCGAGGGCAAAATTGAAAAGATGTGCAAATGTGAGTGGAAAGATAAAGGAGGAAAGACAGAGAAAGAAAGAGAGAGAGAAAGAGAGAGAGAGAGAGAGAAAAATAAAAATCTTATCAAAAAGATATTTGTAAGTACTTCTGTAAGTGCTTCTGTGTCAGACAGCCGAAAAAGAGACGGGAAGTATTCAGTAGTTGTAAGTATGGTTAAAAAGTGGATATTGGAATAGAAATGCAAATATTCGCCATTCACTGGATATATCTCTTTGGTATTATACATGTTTTTTTTTCGATTAAAAGTATTGGAAAACAGGACAGTAGGAGGAAGGACATGAAGACGTGGGTGTAGTGTGAGGTACCATCACCCTAGTGTTGGTTCTGGAAGATCCGGAATGGATCCTACGCGCTCGGTTCAGTGTGATCCATCCCAGGTTCGGTGTTGGTATCGATGTCAGTGGAAATAAGGGTAGTGGTAGTAGTAGTAGTAATAGTAGCAGTAGTAGGAGTGGTCGGCGGCGACGACGTCGGTAACGTTGGTGGCGTTGAAGTGGATGGTACAGGAAGCACACCTGCGGTCACATCACCCATGCTTACCGGTAGACACTTGCAGGCACTACGATCGTAGTGTGAGCCGCTGGTACACTCCTCATTCCGTGGCAGACAGTCGCAGGTACACGTGTTCGGGTTCCACTGTTTTAGTTGCCGTTCCTGGAGACAGCGGTTACGGTCCTCCTTGTTCGTACACTCGCACCTGCAGTTGTTCGGATTGTACACCTGCCGTTCCGTACAGTGCCATTCCTTCACGCGACATTGACACTTGCATCGGACATGTTCCTCCACCGGTACCAGATCGAAATGCGAGAACTTGTCCCTTTTGCCACTTCGATACTCCAGGATATTTACCTGAAATGAGTGAGTGAGCAAGAGAGATATATAATTAAAGATCAATCCATTATTTGGAGATTGTTTCGTACTGTACCTTATACAGTATGGTACGGTTCGCGACAGGTTCGCAGACTAGTTGGTTTGTATTGCAGCAACCACTGCAACGCTTCACCCGTGTGCAGGAAGGATAGTAGTAGAAGCGCGAACTGGTCAAATTTTCCGGTCGCAGACTAACCAGTTGTGAATCGGGTTCGCAAGCTGCCGGTACTGGATTAACTCCAATGTCACGTCCACTGTATTCTGTTGCGAGGAAGGAAAGTAAATATATTTCATTTCCGTAGTCAGCTTTAGAATGTAAAGATTTTGCTGCAAAATCCTTGAAGAAAGATATGTCAATATATTGTTTGTACATATCTCCTTTTATATTGTATTAACCGAAATCATCACAAATGACTTAAAACCAAGATCCGTACTTACCTCCACCGTCCATAAAAATACGCTGGTCTATCGAGTCCGGATCGAGTAGGTTTAGTATATCGGAGGTAGAGTTGAGTTCGGACAGCTGACGTGCATAGTCGATGGGTAGCTGTAGAGAAGAAATAAAGCGCAAGAGTTAATGTTACTGATAATTACTTTACCATTAAGCACTATATATTGCTAAGATATTTGTTTTTGTGTCTTCAGTGTGGAGCGTTGGAAGGGGAAGGTGAATCACTATTTTCATGAGAACATTTTTCAAATGACTCGTGCAATGCAGAGTTGATCATGAATATTGTTCCGGCTATCATTATTATCGTTAACAGTTACGGTACGTTAGACGACAGACGTTACGTTAGACGAAAGACGTTTCGTTACGTGTACGTTATGTTTAACTACATACGCAGGTAGTTGAATGATTCAGAAAAATATCTGTACCTTGTGTAACCTACAAGCTGTGTGATGTATCGGATTGATAGTTTAGCAAACATTTTTCTACTTTTGTTAACAATGTTTTCTTTTATGATTAAAGACCGCATTAAGGTCTCCCTTTTACGAGCTACGTTTATGAGGTGAAATAAATATGGTTTGACGTTAATTTTTATTTCTGTATGTAACGATATTTTATGTGAAAAAGGTCCGATCGTTACATGATAATAGCTAAATACGCTAGAGACCGAAACGCATAAAGCGCAGTGACGTTGAAGGTAACGTATCTGCGACCTACATTAGATATGGTATACCCAATACCTTGACCAACTTCAACAACGCACCAATTGTCGTTGGGCAATTTTGGGCTGCAATGTTGTGAAAGGTTTCCGGCTCTTATCAATAGCTGTGCTGAGAGTAATGCTCTACCAGCGCTATATTTGATTGTACGTACGATCTGAAGTTAGTTTCTGTTACCTGTCAGTGATCATAGCAACAGGTGTGGATGTGTGGTAGTGACTAATGTACATCTAATACACCACATCTCACACTTTACCAAGCGCAAGTGGAGTTGGTGTCCCTTGTTGCCTTTATCCCTCGTTAGTAGATGCACGTACGTGCTATTCTAGAACGTAACCGTCTCCGTATCGGTTGATAAGTGTAACAAGCGTATTCTAAAGCTTTAAAATCATAACGTGATGAATGACCATGACCGGGTAAGGGCCCGGAAGAATTATTGAGCCACCTGACGGCATTCCTGAGTAGTGATGGGCAAAATGCTGTTTTGGTCGGGATCGAGTCCGGAGTGCTCCAAATTTTCCGGAGTTGATTCCGGATACTAGGTTCGGAGTTGGATCCTGGAATCGGTTCCAGAATCGATTCCGAACATGGAATCGGAACCAGGTAGTTCCGACTCCGAATGCCCATCACTGCCCTTGAGTACTCATCCAACACCACATTCAGCTCAACTAGCATTGCCGAACAGATGCTAGTTCTGGTGAGAATGTTTATCTTATCTACCAGCACTATAGGCGGTAAGTTACTGTTCGATCTGAATGGACACTTGCCAATGTAGATATAATGCTATTCCTTCGGAAAGAAAATTGGAGGAAGAAACTCTTCTCTCTCTCTGTTAGCTCTCCTCCTGTCCTCTTATATCAATAGTTTGTGCTCTTCCCTGGCGAGATCGATGTACGCCCTTCATCCGGTTCAAGTTGTTGCACCTACATTAGCTGCATTACGATGAGGGCAGCGTATGGATTAGTCACCCGCGATGCACACATTCCTGAGAGTCGTAGGTTCGTCGCGTGTAGGCTGAAGAAATTATGCCTATCCGGTTTATGCTGTGTGATGTCGTCGAATTACAACAGGGTGACTCATCCCAAGGTGTCCTGAACATGCGTTCTCTACCTCAAAGACACTGTTTGAACAGCTGTGCCGTTATGGACAATGTATAACGATTCGGAGTAGCTTCAAATTTTATTCGCACTACTTCCAAACTGAATGGAAATGATTTTTTTGGATAA
>CM028102.1:17370987-17383125 GCA_016170015.1 Anopheles longipalpis
TCGTCGCTGCTGCCAGCCGGTACGCTACCACCAGCGGAACGTTGCATCAGCAGGAAGGAGAGCTTCTCCTCGTACGTACGCTCGAGCTGCACCACCTTCTCCTTGTACTGCTGCTCAGCCTGCTGCAGTTGTTCGCGGGTCTGGCTCAGCGCTTCTTCCTGGCATTCGCGTGTCGCCTGCAATTCCACCAGCTCGAACCGCGTCTCGAACAGTTTGGTATGCGTATGGACCAGCTGCTCCAGCAGTCGCTGGAAGGCATCCCGTGTTTCCGGCAGACTGGCCAACCCTTCGCCCAACGTCGTTAGCTGCGTTTCCGTGTCCATGGTGTGGATCTTCTGCTGCAGATCGGCGATCTGTGCATTGCGATAGTCCAGATCGGTTTTACACTGACCGATCTCTTCCTGCAACTCGGTCTGCTGCTGCTGATGCTCGTCCATCAACCCATCGCCACCGTCCTCCTCACCGGCGCTGATCAGTTCCGACTGCTGTTTGCGCATCTCGTTCAATTTTTTCGCCTGCTGTGCCCGCTGGGTGCGCAACATTTTCAGCGTTACCGACGCCTCGACCGTATTGCATATTAGCTCCAGTTCGTGCTTGATCCACTGGGCTGCTTCGGCACCGCGCAACACCGTCCGGTCCTTCGTGTTGGGATTGCGCTGCCGGCGTTCGAGCGTCGCCTTCAGACGCTTGTTCACCAGTATCGTTTCATCCATCTTGCGCTGCATAATATGCTTCTGCAGCGTGTACGATGTTTCGAGCTTCTTCAGCTGAAACTCGCGCTTGCGATCCTTCGCCTTCAGCTGAATAATTTCCTTCTCCCGGGTAACGCGCCATTGGCGGAAGTTTTCGCTCTCGGTGCGCAGGGCCTTCTGCAGCTTAACGCGCGTAACCTTCATTTGCTGTATTTCAGTACTCAAGCCGGCAATGCGCTCCGCGTCCTTTTCGTTCAGCTTCAGCATCTTTGCCTGGCGCAAACTCTTTTGCCGCAGTACGGATAGTTCGCTCTCGAGCTGCTGCACCTTGCGGCGTCGTTCCTCGGCTAGTTTCGTCCGTTTCTCGCTCGCCTTGGTGTTCTCGAGCAGCACATTCAGCTCAGCTAGCTGTTCCTCCATGACGGAGATCTGTCCCTCGTACTCGCGCAGCTGCTCGGTTAGCTCGCGTTCCCGCTTACTGGTGATTGTATGCACGAGGGAATTGTTGTCCGTACACTTGCGGTGCAGTTCCTCCTTCACCGCAAGCTCACGCTTCAACTGACTCAGCTCACTGTGTATACGCATTTGCTCCTGAGTGTGATACTTAGACTTACGGTCAATCTCTTCCGATTCCGCAATGTTCGTGGGGGGTGACGAATTTCTCGAGTGTGCTACGTTCTGAGCAAAGAGGTCTTCGTTGTATTTGCTCAGGAGCAGAGAAATCTCACGATGCATGTTTCCCTCAGCAGCGGGTTTGGGCGTATTATCCGTCTCGGTATCATTTTTTCCATAGTTAGCCAGTACCTGCTCAATATCTTCCAGCAATTTCTCGGCAATCATGGCACGCATCTCGTGCGCTCCAATCTCATGCAGTGTTGAGCGAAGTTGTTTCTCAAGAACACGGTTACTGTTCTGCAGCATACAGACCGTGGCGTACGAGCCTGTTTGCTGTTCCGTGTTACATTTTCGTGGCGATTTAATCTGCGCCTCCGATAGGCCACGTTGGAGCGTGGGACGTACTGGCTTTTCAATAGAATATTCAGCATCATCTTGTCTTTCGCCATCGCCATCAGCGTCCTGGCCACTCTTGAGCGATAGTATATAGAGCCGCAATTCTTGTATCGTTGCTTCCAACTCCTTAATACGTGCCTGCTGCGGATCCTGGTTGATGATCGGTTTGTTTTTGATTTTGCACACACGGTACGCGTATCGAAGTGTGCTGTACGTCTCGGATAGATTGTAGTCTGCAGGCGACACGCAAGCAATCATCAGTGTGTACGAGTTACCACCCAGTGAATCCTGCAGCAGACGAGTAAGTTTGGAGGTGCGGTAAGGAATGTGCATCTTGCCCGCTCCACTGCTCGTTCCCAGTGCTGTAATAACGTTGCCAAGTGCCAACAAACATTTATTAATTTCCACACCTTCCTTAAATCGGTCGCCGGTTGTGGCAGTCTTTTTCGAGCGTTCCGATCCGGCCAAATCGACCAGATGGATCTTGGAACGTAGCACATTGCTTGGCTCGTCGGTTGATGATTGTTGGATGGTGAGTGTGAAGATCGCGTGGCTACGGCTAGATACGTTATTCATGGCTGTCGCGCGCACAACACGACCTGTCGAACCGCGCATCAAACAGCTGAAGGCGCTTTCTTGGGTGGCTGCTTCAACCTCGGTTAGTCCTGCTAACACAACTTCTCCGCCGACCGCTTCCCGTATCTCGATCGGCTGTCGTTCGTTACCACTTTTATCCTCCAGCAGATCGTACACGTTATCCTGGTAAACCTCGATGAACGAGCAGGTAACATGCGTGTTCATATTTGCACGCGGTGTCCCATCGGAATCGTCGCTAAGCAACCGAAAGATGTCGATGATGGCGCGTGGTATGACGCCTATATTCATGTTCATTTCACCGGAAACGTCCGTACCCATTGTGTACGTTTTGCCCGAGCTGGTCTGGCCGTACGCTAGGATCGTTGCATTGTAACCGGCCAACACTTTGGTGACCAGTGGGGCCACTGACTGATCGTACACCTGCGATTGAGCAGCGGAAGGTGGAAATACATAGCTGTAGGAAAATATGTCGGACGGTGACCGTCCACCGCAAACGAGTATTTGCGGATGTTCCGGAGATGCTTGCTCGACCACGCTCTGACACCCACGAGCCTGCTCGGACTTAGACATCGGCCGGATGCGCACAGCCACCTTCACACATTCTGGACCGGACATTTTGCTATCCAAAATCCTGCAATTCGTGCAAGGTAAGAAATAAGTTACGGGAACAAATAAATTCCTGTCTGTCTGTCTTGGCTGGCGTTACCTGAACGAAACTTCGTTTTATTGGAACAAACACTTTGATAATACCACTACTTTCACTTGCGAATATGCGTCACGCCTTTTTCAGTAAATGAAGTTAAGTTTATTATGTAGAAAAAAACAATTTTCGCCACACCAAGCAGAGTGCACCAACTTTCATTAGCAGCACCGTCACAGGACGCTAAATCTGGTGTGATAGAAATGGCGGTTACAAAACTAAAAAATTGAAATGTGAACTGTCGAATTTGACAGCAGTTTGATTGAAAGCAGGGAACCACAAAATTAATTTATTGTATTGTATTTATTTGTGTGAGATTGTGGAAAAAGAATGTGATGAAAAAAAAGAAAAGAATTTATGAACAATAATTTAAGAAAAATGTGTCATTTTCCGCTTTTCCGAAACATGGACAATTTCCACCGATATGTATATGTGTGCCTGCAACCGTGAAGTATTGTAGCAGAAGGTATAGCGTTGGAATGTGCAGTGCACAACGAACGTCACTACGAATGTAAACAGGGAGAACTGTCAAAATTAAACAACGCAAACTCCAGGTTTTGTTATCAGTGAGCTCGTGAGTTTTTGGGGATGGTAATAGATTTAGGCGAAAGAAAAGGATAACATCACCGAAACCATTATCTGGTAGTGACTGCAATGCAAACAACTATTTGTGTGATAATTGATTATCTGTTTTCTTTCTGTTTGTTCTGCTAAATTGTTCACAGTTGGTGCTAGATTGCGTGCGTTTTGTGACAAGCAGTACGGCACATAATTTACTTCGCTAGAAATTGCAAACAGGAAGAATTTGTTTTTAACCAGAAGAAATACCAGGAAGAGCAAGGGCCGTACCGCGTTAGTTGATGGTTGGATGGAGGGTCATGAAGCGATGTAAAATTTCTATCAATGGCCACGATCAACCGTAAGCAACAAGCATAGCAAGCGTACCACTGCAATAATCGATATCATCGCATTGTCAAGTTTATCACCGTTCAAGCCCCGCCGAGCGGTTGTTCCGTTTCGGGAAATATTTCCATGGTCGTTGCGGTTAGGCAACAAGTCACCGGTAGAGGATGGTCGCCGGTAGAGGAGACGGTGCTCCGGTGCAGACATGCGGTATTACACCCTCGATGGAGAAGAACCAGGAGCAGAAAACGCCCGTTACCGAGCGTATCGGGCTGGATACGAAAGATGCGTTACAGTGTCTCCACGACGACATTGATTCGATGCTGAGCGGCCACGAGGAACGGTTTCGTCGGTTGTTTTGGTTGGAAAAGATACGCTCAACGCTCGTCGGTACGTCGACCAGTCCGCTCGGTTGGTTTCCGGTGCTGGTTTCACTGATGTGCGCCCTATCGCTTACCGTAACCGGTTACTATTGGTCGGCGGGTTTGCTGCTAGCGCTGCTGCTGCTTACAATTGCCGTTGTGGTGCGCGAAAACAACCTGCGCAAGACGGAGGTCTATCGGAAGCTGCGCACGGTTCTGCACGAAATTAAGCTCGGCATAGTGCTGTGCAAGGAGTGGACAATCGATAACTATCCGCACTTGTGCAGCCCACTCTCGCCGTGCGTTACGCTCCAGTGGACGTACCGGGATGGGCACGTCGTTAATCTGCCCTGGGCGTTACTGGTGCGGGGCGATCACATCGTGATGCGACCGGGCCAGGTATCGCCCGGTACGTGCCGGGAGGTGGGCGGCCGTGGTCGACGGTTTAAATGTGGTGAAACGTACGGACTGCAGCAACCGACGGAACCACCGATCAAACCGATCGCCCGTACACCGCTGCCGGATCTGGTGTGCGTGGTCGAGGCGACACCCTATCTGGACATACTGCGCAAATCGCTCGAAAGTTTTCTCGATCGACCAAAAACCATCATCAATCTGCAGCGCGATCTGCTGGTATCGCGCTGTCTACAGCGCTGGGGCTTTGCTGTCATCCTCTTCCTAACCGTGTCGATCGGCATACTGCGTAACGTTGGTCTGTATCTGCAGGGCAAGCTGCCCACAAACTGGATGAACGTGTTCTTGCTTAATCCGACCGCTGCCGTACTTCCGCTGTTGCCGCTCATCTTCCCCCTGCTCTGGGTATCGATCAATCTGTGGGGTGTGGCAAGGCTCGAAACGCTCCTTTCCATCCCGCAGGCCGTAATGCGCGCCCAGGCACAGAAATCTTTCGCCGAAGATCTCGACACACCCACCGGTGATCTCGATCACGTGAAGCTACCGCGTCGTACCGTTTTCTTCTACTGGTGGCAGCTGCTCAAGGGTCGATCAGAACTTCTAGGGCGCAGTGCAAGCGTGGTACAGGTGCTCGGTACCATAACGGTAGGGATACGCAAACTTAGAACCCTTTCCTTTTTTCTTTCTCGCTCTCGCTCTCTCTCTCTAACGTTCTATTCCCTTTGTTTGACAGGCACTTTGCTGCGTCGATAAAAAAGGTATACTGTCGTGGCCTAATCCAACCGCGGAGAAAGTATTCTTTCTGCGTAATGCACGCGAAGGTGACCATAATACGGACCAGTCCGAGCAGAGCAGTCTCAACTCACAGGTAATGGTTTGATTGCTGGTGTCGTGGTATTGCACAGACCCGCTCAGCCCACTTACTACACCTGCACGGCCAGTTATGTCATGTTGATTGCAAATTTTCATCTCTTTCATTCGCTCCCCTATCCGCCATCAATCGCCCTATACCTTCCAGCAGTAGTCGCATCGGGCAAACAGATATTTGGAAGAGTTTTTTTATTATTTCCCCTTTTTTTGCCGACAATCGCAAAACTCGTATTTTGTTTCACAACTGCTAAGCTCCCTGTCAGGACCGCGGTGATGCTTGGTTTACTGTTACACCTTCGTTGTTGTAAGCGCTAAGATGATTGCTTTCTATTGTTTATCTTTTTGCTTTAAATTTTAACAAAACGAAAAAAAACATGCTTTGCATAGCTTATGATGTGAGATAAACATGAAACAGGAAGGATTGCTTCATCTTTCAATCATTCATCCCTATTCCTGTTTCCCTGGTTCCATTTTTCCCTCCCTTCCCGTTCATCCAACCACAACGTCACAACTATCGCACTTGCTAACTTTTCACACCGGTTTGTTAATTTAAATTACCAAAACAAAAACCAATTATTTTACAGTGCTGCCAGGAGCATTACCACCCACTCTCACATATCATCGAGCTGGTGATTAATAGTGTTTATGGTTTATCTTTACAAACACTTTTATTTTCTTTCTATCGTTTTTTTTATATTTTAACTCTTGTTACTCGTTGTTTGGTGCTGCTTTGCCGCAGCCATCTGTCCGTTGTCCGTATTTAACTTTACGTGTGTTCGTTTTTGGTAATTTTGTTTCTCTTAAAGCGTTTGTTTCTCTTAATTTTCACTAATGGCTGCTTTTTGGCGCATTTTTCCTTCGCGTTACTATAAGATGCGTGTGTGATTGTTTGTAAAACATTTACCAACAGTTAGTTTTTGATGTTGTTTGCAACGTTGTTTCAAACGCTTCTGTAGTTGCCTTGTGTCTGTTTTGTATGCATTTTGTGTGGTTTTTATTTACAGGGTTTCACACAAGTTTGAAATTATTTAAATATTAATTCGACAATAAGCAAGTCTACATGAACTAAACAGCAACTGTAAAGTATGAAAATATTTCAAAATGTTTTGTTTTTGGAAATTTTAATTTAAAAAGTTCGTGTCATGTAAAACCCTGTACGATTTATCTGTCATATTTTTAGTTTACGTGTCAGATCCTACTTAGTATAATACTTCAGAACTTGTTTGTATTATAGGTGCGCCATTTTGTTTACTAAAAATGCTATTTTAAGTGGTGTTTGTAAGAGTGTTTGCATACTTTTAATCGCCGCCCAAAAATCTTTGTCGAAGAGGAGTATTTGACTTATTTCCAATTATG
This sequence comes from Anopheles longipalpis, assembly GCA_016170015.1. Classification (NCBI taxonomy): domain Eukaryota; kingdom Metazoa; phylum Arthropoda; class Insecta; order Diptera; family Culicidae; genus Anopheles; species Anopheles longipalpis. The sequence continues at coordinate 17,377,893 of CM028102.1, forward strand.
CTATATTTTGTTTCTATTCTTTATAATAAAATAAAAATGTTTATCGCTGTTTAGATAATTGTTTAGAGATACTTATAGATTGATTTTCGTATATTTTTGAAAACAAAAAAATATATTTAAAAATATGTTATATTGAAAATACCGCTTAATATAGTGATTATTTGTACAAGAAATTGTCCTTCGTGCGAACAAAAGTTTGTGATTGTTGTTATCGGGTTTGGAACAATTAGCGGAAATAGTACACAAAAAATACGATGTTAGAATAATGTCATTTTTGACATGTAATACGTACCAAATCGTTCCGCTAATCGTTGTTTGTTTTATGCTGTTTAGCTAGTAAACTGTTTTGTCCTATTAGATCATCTTTTGTTTTCTTTTTTTTTTCGTTTACATGTTAAATTAGTATTTTATGACGTTTGTTTTAGCTGATATCGCATCTTACCTGTCCGTTTTTTTTCTTACCGTTCCCTCTTACCTGTTTTTAAACGAACACAGAGCTCACAGAAGGAACCGCTTGGAGCGATAGCGGAGGTGCTAGATCTTACGCACGACCAGCACAGCCCGTTCAAGCTCGAGTTTGACGATCACGACTTCAAGAATCATCTTACGTCGCTGAAACCACTCGGTAAGGTAGCGTCTAGCGATAGGTCGGCTGCGGACCGCCAGCAGTACAAAAAGTACATGGCAATTCCCTCCTATTTGTAGGTATTGCTATCCTGGTAAACACGTGCTGCCCACTGACGCAAGCACACTATGCCAAGTTCTGTGGCCACGTAACGGCAGCCGCGATGCTCGACAAGGATCTTGTTCCGGTCACCAATCGGTATGCGATTGTTGAGTCGAGTTTGAATTGCTTTATGCATGGGTATGTACTAGACATACCAACGTCTAGTTTTTGGTGTTATTATCACTTTTATGTTCCACATTATGTGTTACTGTGTTACCGTTTTTTTCTTCCGTTTCGCCATCGTCATACCATCGAATCGCGCATTAGATAATGATTTCCTTTTGTTTTATTTAAACCTTACTGCGGTAGGGGCACTGTTCCGTACACTTTTACGCCAAACAGCTCTAAACCGACCAAACTACATCTGTAAATGTTTTTTTTTTGTTATGTTACTTTTTTCTTTAAATATTTATTAATATATTGGTAATATTTCAGACGCGAAAACTAAACGAACACCTCGTTCGTTGATTTAGTAGTTTGTTTGTTGTTTTTTTAGAGACCTAATTGAAGACGCTTTGAACAAACGTTTTTGCGATGTGCTTGATGCTCTTCGCATTTACGGTGGTATTCGCAAAATAGGTAAACAGTGTTGATGGGTTCAAAAATTTCCATTCGTCTCTTGGTTCGATCCGCCTTCCAAAGGAATGCACCATACGGTACTTGAGGTCGTGTAACGTAAGATTTGGGATTTTTTCGTTTAGTTTTACTATTTATCTTATCAGCCCGCTCGACATCATCAGCTCCGTTACACGTTACACGTTAGACGTTAGACGTCGTCATTATTTCATTTCATTCACCTCCTCAGTTAGCTGCCTCATTGTCGTATCGCTATGTAACTAATAGTGTAACCCTAATGTTGCAACCGCTTCAGCGTGTAAATTTGTAGGTGCACTTGTTCGTGTTTTGGTTGTTGTTTTTTTTTCCTTTCTGGTTTCTGTTTTATGACACTACTAAACGTTTCGGTTTGGACGATGGTATTTCGCTTCATGTCCATGGACGTGAAGCGGATAAAATGATTCACACTTTCATTTAATTATTGGCGTTTAGCGTTTTTTTTAATGTACGAATTAAAAAGCATAATTCGTTCGCTTTGTGCACCTTTTTCAATCGTTTTTCTTCCCCACACCAATGGTGTGTTTTGAGACTGATTTTCTTTCTCTTTCCTTCTAAATTAAATAACACGTCAGACAGATTTGATTGAATATAGAAATTAAAGAAAAGAAGAAAAACCGGTCCTATTTTAAGGTATTAAAATCGATATTTCGAAAAACTTGTGCACAACATGTAAAATAAACTTGACCACTCAAGTCCGATTTAGATTCAGTTTTCAAAAATTGAACTCAATCGCAGGCTTAACCGTATTCGGTTTAGATCCATAACTGTATAAAGTCATATCGCAAAAATTAATAAAAGCTTAAATCTTAACTTATTAATATATTAATCTTCATGATAGAGATTTAAGCGACCATTTCATTATGTTTAATGTTTCATTCGGGTTTTTTGTGTGTGAATCAAATTCACCTCCCCCAACACTAGTTTGCAAAATAAGAATGTAATAATTCTTATATATGCGACGTAAAACACCACAAATCAAGTTAATGATCCTCGTTTGCTTTTCACATAATATGTTTTTTTTTAATATTTTCGGATACGGTTTTTAATAGAGATGTTTCTGTTTTTGTTGCCTACCTTTGTTCTAGCGCCAATAGTACACTGTATGTAGCCAAAAAAAAGGAATGATAATAGAAGCTTTTTTTGTGTCTTCTAATTTTTTTTGTTTTCGATTTGCTGTGTGATAAATGTGTAACTAAATGTTAAGACTGGTGGAATTCTGGAATGGGGTTGCAAAAAAAAACAATAATTTACATACTAGCTCCATTTGAGACCAAATCGTTTTGCAAAGCAAAACATATTGTGTGCAGAATTTCTTGGCCAAAAAGTTTTTTTTTTATTAACGCAAAAAAAAATCTTAAAAATTATGATGTAGAGCTTATATACGTTTAAAATGGTTTGAATTGTTTTAACAAAGGAAATACGTCTCATGATTCGACCTAGATGGTTCGCTCGCTTCGTAAGCATAATGCTGCAAAAAAAAACCCCGTGTCTGTGAGCGTGTATGTCTTCTCCGTGTGTATGTGTGATATCTAGAAGATTTACTAAATTTTCCCGGTTTTTATGGCTTCGTTCCCGCCAACAAACAAACAAAACAAAAACACACACCTTCTTGCAGTCGGTGCCTATGTGAGCTTGCCAAGCAGATCGGATTTTCACCCCAGGCCCGGGACATATTCCAGCTCGAAGGTCAAATCTCGAGCTATCGCCATCTGGTATAGTATTGCTAGTGCAGTCTCTTACCCTTTATATTGCCGCCCTGTACCAACTGACCAAGTGGCTGTCTGTTCTGGCTATTCCCAAACAGCAACCGGATGTCGTACGCCGAGACATTCGCTTTGCCCGTTCGCTACAGTTGGCGACGAAGGTAAAGGTCCCGTTTCCACACTCGCTGTCGGTGGTGATGCGCGAGATAAACAACGGTTCACTGCAGCTGCTTACCCAGGGTACGGCGGACATCGTGCTGGACTGCTGCGACGACTACTGGGATGGGCAGGATTTGCAACCGCTGACGGAGAAGGAGCGGAAGCGTGCGCAGGACTTTTATCAGCGTTCCGCCCTGACGGCGTACTGTACCGCCTTCGCGTATCGACCACTACGGCACGGCATCAGCGGTGCACTGTCCGGTGGTCCGAAAGGTGGCAGTGTTGCCTATCTGGAGCTACCGCCGGAAAGCAAACATCGGCGGGATCTGTATCGGCGGGAAAATTACAGCGATCTGGTCGGTGGTGGTCAGTCACTGATCGGTTGCGCTGACTGTGGTGCTGATAATGTGGGCAGTGGCACAGGCGGAGTTGGAGTCGTTGGTGGATTACGCGCCGGGAGCGTTGGGTTGAGTGGGCTAGGTGGGATGGCACCGCTGGCGCATCATTCCATCTCAACCGATTCGCTACTGTTTACGGACAATCGGGACGATGACATCTCGGACGTGGATGGGTGTTACCGTATGCAGTGCCATCAGGTGTTTATCGGCATGGTAACGATGCAGTACCAGGCGCAGACCGATATTGTGCAGCTGATCGAGCGGCTCGAACGGGCCTGCATCCGGTTCGTGCACTTCAGCAAGGAGAACGAGCTGCGATCGCGCGTCTTCTCGGAGAAGATGGGCCTGGAGAGTGGTTGGAACTGTCATATCTCGCTGCTGAGCGATGCGGACAGCCGTGCCTCGACACCGACCCGTGACGATGGTGCGGACGGTGGTGCAGACACGGGCAACGGTGGATCCGAGACGGGTGAGACGTGCGGTGCGGAGCAGCGGATACGTTTGCTAGATGCCCTCCTAATGCCCGGTACGCTCGAGTCCTCGAAACCGCTCAGCTCGTCCGCACCGTGCGCCATCTCGAACCCGGACTCGAACAGTCTGCTCGAACCGGGCCAGTCTGGTGGTGGTGGTCGGGTATCACCAGCACCGAGCGGTCTTACCACGTCCGGCGAATGTGAAATGGGCGAGCAGGATCAGAAGCAGCAACAGCAGCAGCAGAAGGTGGTCGGTGCCGGTGGGCACTGTCGGTCGCTGAGCTGTCTCACCGACAGTACCGAGCAGAGCGCACCGATCAACTTCGACATGTCGAATCGGGCCAAGTTGCCGCGCGGCATCGAAAATATTCGGCCCCATCTCGAGCATGTCGATAATGTGCCGCTGCTGGTGTCACTGTTTACCGACTGTTCCGCGGAGGCGACACGCGAAATGCTGAACATCATGCAGCAGTACGGTGAGATTGTCGTGTGTCTCGGTTCGTCCGCTTCCAACTCCAACTCGGAGATCTTCCTGCAGGGTGACTGTTCGATTGCGATCGAACCGCTGTATCCGCAGGTGTGCCAGGAGTTCCCGGCGTACAGTGAGTCGAACATCTACAACAATCGGGCCCGGTGCGGGACGGGACAGAGGGGGTTCGGTACACCGGTCGGTGCGCCGCTGCCCGATCGCTGCAAAACCATCTCACCCGTCTATTTGAGTCGGATTCTCAACTCGATCTCCTGCTCGATAGCGACGTGCCGGGATGATCCGATCTCGATAGTGGCGGTGATCGAGCTGTCGCGCCGCTTCATGGCCGGTCTGTGGAGTTGCGTGCAGTACTGGGCGTGCTGCGGGGCATCGCTCGCCATTATGAACACGATCACCGCCATACTGTCACTGCCACCGATGGTGGTACCGCTGCATACGCTCTACCTGATGTGCATTGTGGTGCCGCTCGTTGCACTCACGCTGCTCCGCGTCGAACCGGATCCGGCACTGATGAAGCGTGCGACAGGCAAGAAGCAGAAAACGCTCAGCTCCCGCTTGGTGCTGTTTGTGCTTTGGTGCTACGGCATCAAGTTTGCTATTGCGATCATCATACTGGTGCTCGCGTACTGTACGTTCCTGTCCCATCCGATCGAGCTGTTTGCCAGCGG
>CM028102.1:17391118-17407996 GCA_016170015.1 Anopheles longipalpis
GCAGTAAGCGGCGAAGGCAAACAGGATGGGTGAGCGATAGAGATGAGCACGCAGTGAGCATCGTTGATAAGAAGTCCGTTTGGGTCTTCTGATTAGGATGGTATGGGTATACATACTGTGTCAGTATGAGTCAAGCGCAAACGTTGTAAAGGAGTCGCAGGGTGAAGCATTACAGCTAGATAGGCACTTCCTGATAGGGAAATCAGTAAGACCCACCATAGGCACTCGGGTTGGCTGTAGAACACGATTGTTGCGGCCATTATGAAATGTGTTTCGTACCATTTATTTTGCCGAAGAGTCGATGCCCCGCGGGTGATACTGTAACACGTTAAAAGCATGAGCTATGGGTAATAACCTGCGGTTTATTACCACTTTCATTTTCTTGACATTTATGCCATATTCTTTCTCACTCTCTCTCCTACTTTTTCTGAGCTACTTTACGTACTATTTCTGTGATTTTTTCGGACATCATTAGTATCAGTGCCGGTTGTACAATACTACTGCTTCGGCTAAAGATCTACTGTAGTGGCGTACACGCCCCCAAGATAGTCACGCATACACTAGCAGCAACAACTAACCTTCCGGTGAGAAGTAATCGTTGAGCAGGATGGCGGGTGATCGTGGTGACATGATGATCGCCGGATCCGGTTGATCGAAGGATGAGTTCATATCACACTTGAGCAGTACGCCACGGGCACTCATTTCTGCTGTTTCTGATCCGCCTTTCTTACACCTGAGTATGAATATCTATTACCACAAACTCACACACAAACACAACAAACACGCCCAAAAACCTGGAACTGTTGATGGCAGATCGGCGGAATATACCGTGTCAGTGTCAATGTGCCGGAAGTGACGGTTCGAGCAACCGTGCCAAAGCAAACAAAGCAAATACACAAACACTTTACGGTGTCGTTCGCTTACTTTCAGCAAGATGGACGCGGTACGCTATGGTACCTAACGCAATGGGTCACCAATATCTCGCTGACACACCGTACTGGGCGGAAGATCTTAACGCGAACAAATAATCACAACCAGACCGGACTGGCATGCGGACTACTACTGAAACCCGTCCGATCCCGTGTGCGCCGGTTTCGTGAGCACGCAAAAACTGATCCACAAACAAGACGATTCGGGAAGATTTGTGTTTTGTTTTGTTTTTTATCGTGGGAGATGATGCTGGGGCGTCACACAGTATAGTCCCTTTACGGCCACGATGTGTTTGTACAGGGGCGCAAAACCGAGAGAGCTGGTTCGGTGCCAATGACCAGGCACAGGAACCAAGTGTTACGATGGGGTAAGACACAAACAGATACAGCGGGAGAGTCCGATCCGTTGGAGGTTACTCGGGTGCGAAGCACTAAATTTAGATCTCGTGTCCTCCCCGCCGCGTTGTGTCTCGTGTTTTCGTCCCGCCACCCTGGTTACTGGTAAAAGAGGGGGCCTCAGCGGTGAATGTGGAGGACGGATGGTCGGTTTGACGTGAAAAAAACGGTCTGAACCGTCCGAACTGAGTTGCTAGATACGGTCGGCTAGTCAGAGTGACTCCTCGCTCACACGCGCACTGTATTCGAACCACTTTGGTACACGGTTTGGCGGTGTTCTGGTTATAATCCCGGAGTCGTCCAATTTCTCCAACAGCTCCAACGCTTGTTGCACCGTCCGACCAAACGACTGACCGTTACTGACCAACTGGTTCTGTTGGTAGGCGGCGATCGCACACGCGCAATTAACATCGATAAGATAATTTTATTATCACCCTGTTTGTTGGATGGAGCACCGTATTGCACACACCGGTCGGATCTCACCGGCTTATCTTTGTGCGGCGATTGAAGGTATCTAGATCGACCAATCTCTGAGCACAAAAACGACCCCCTTCTTTTTCTGCGGACGGTGTCGGGGCATGTGTGAGGTAAGGTGTGAGGCAGAACTTTCCCCGGGGCCGCGTCTTCCTCACACAGCCGGGCGCACAAAAGCCATTTTGTTTGAGAAGCGTACACCGCACGTGTGTTTGCAACTATCCAAGTCCACTTATCAGTATGGGCAATTCGTCTCCGAGACACATCTTCCGCCACTACCCTGCGCTAAAATGCAAATAGGCACCCGCTAGCTGCTAGTGTCAGCACCGCTTTTTTTTTACGTAATCTGGCCAGCAGCTAATCGCCCGTACGATGCGACTAGCAGTAGCAGACAGGCTACCTGTGTGCTGGAGCACATATTTCTCCCTGTATCGATGAGTGGCCGGATCGTGAGATGTGACAGAAAACTGGTGAAGGTGTATGTCTACGTACTACCGAGTACGAAATCGGTACCAACGGTACGAATGTTGCCTCAGGAGAGTACCTCTCCAAAATTCTTCACACGCCATACTGGTGATACGCGACCAGTGGGAACTGCTAACCTACTGGTAGATGCACCAAAATCGAGTCATCGAAACTCGGCGTTCGGTTTTCGCGTACCTTCGCGTATGCTCTAACGCCTGGCTGGCCAGTTGTTGGGGACTTCACCCCAAAGGCACTCTTCGCAAAGGCTTCCAGCAGTATAAATAACGTGACACACGCGGCTTGCCGGTTTGTACCAGTGCTAGGAGTTATTGATAAAACATTCTCCTGCCAGAATTGCGATGCGACTCTCACGGTGTACGGTGCAGGCCAGCAAGAAAAAAGGAGGTCATAATGTATCATATGTTTTGATGAGGTTGCACAATCGGTGGTTGCTTGTGTTGTAGTCTATGTATCCGGCAAAAATAGCACCAAAATACGACTATCAGTGAGGAGGCGATTTTATGAATGAACTGAAACTATGAAAGACATCCGTCCGATGTCGTCGGTGGGTATTCGTTTGAGATGGAGTCAGTGACGAATCTAACTTGGAGACCAAATAGCCGGTCGCTTAGGCCCTCGTCGGTTTGGGGGTCCTCGAAGAACGGAAATGGGAATGAATGTTGGTAGCAGAAGAAAACCTTTCTTCTAGCCACACGGTGGTATGGGATTTCTGTGGTATTTCTAACTAATTCATTGTCTCATGATCAAATCAATGCACCTTTAAAGCATTTTCATACTAATCACAACAATATTATTTTATGTTATTATGCCATAAATGTAAGAACGAATTTGATGGAGAGAGACGAAGAGATTTTGAATTGCCTTTTTTACGAAGCTCTCTCAATGCGTCTCACCAGGACGAGGCGTCACTCAAGGGAGAAAGAAGTGTGTGCGGAAGCTAACATCGTGCGGCCGCTTCGCCCGCTTACCGTTGTGTGGGTGTGGCGTGATAACGATCGTGAGATAAGGAGAAATTAGGATCAGTAACGATCGGGCAGCAATACGCATAAGTAATGAAAAAAAAGCTTTTGGTACAACGCGGTTTTACATTTTTTTGGTGCCAAAAAATGGCGTCCTTTGGTGTTGAGGATTTTTATTACATTCAATGAACGTTTTAGTAACAACAATTTGTTTGTTAAACAGTGAAGAGGCACGTGTTTAAATTGTTGCCGGCGCCGGCTTGGCTTGTGTCAGCGTCACCTCTCGTGTTAGCAAGTGTAAGTGGAAAAAGAAGGCCATTGTTTAAAAGAAAAATGGCTCCAAAATCACAAACTGTTTTATCTTCCAAAAGCAAATGCAAAATTTTCATCGCTCATTGCATTTTAAACCCATTTGAGTTTTCTTTTGCATGTAAAAAACTGTCCAAAGTTCGAAAAAACGATTGAACAAAGTGAAAAATGATAAGTGTGGGTGTAGCGAGGTAGTGCGTTTGTCTCTTGTGACCTGTTTGAACTCTTTTGACACTTCACAAGACATCAATGCCGGACTGTTCTATCCATCAATGCTCCGCTACCGGTATCGTGTTGGTAGTGGTGAAGCGATAACACGATTTGTTCGATCTTTCGCTTACCTGCGCAGGCAGATGCTTGCGTTCTTACTCCTACGTTTTAAGTTATCGTTGTGTGTGAGAGCGAAGGAATTTTAAAATCAGTGCGTGTTACTATGCGTGTACTAAACATTGCAAATTATTTGCATTTGTGTTGTGTGGTGTACTTTGCCATTGAGTTTTATCATAAAAAATTGGCATAAACGTCTTGTTTTTTGATCATAACCTCCATGTTAGCTTGTTTGAGTGATGTTCATGTTTCAAAATGTGTTTGAAATGCTTTTTAAGTGCATTAAAAATGCAAGTTTTGGTTGTTTTTTTTTGGTGAAATAAAATGATCTCCATTTCTCAAATAGCTTGATGCTTATTGCATGAAATCGTGTACTAAAAAATGTGGCCATTGTAGTCAAGTGTGTTGTTTGAAATGTGTCAAAGTGTACTAAGTGTGCATGTGTCTTTGCGCACAGAAAAAATTCAAGTGTTGGTTATTTTTGGAGCCAAAAATCTATCAAACTACCATTTACCAAGGTAAGTAAACCACATTCAATTAAACGTAAGAAGTAAGATTTTTACTAGAGGTAATTGATAATTTCTGACAACCCTGAGGCGGCGATGCTAAATGTCTTGTATTTCATGTAAGGCTCAAAAAAAAAGTTTGTCTCAAAATTTAAGCTCAAAACTCAAGCTCAGGCCCCTCAGTAGCTATTCCGCCTACTGCGTCCAAGGCGCCTTATCTACCACTGATGATGGAGTTGACTATTCGGTAATGTTGTCCTGCTTTCCGGTTGGAACCTTACACGAAACAACAACTGTTGTCATACCTTGTCCGACGACAAGCTGATCTACTTACGAACAAAGAAAGAAACAGCACACATCCCGACGTCGCATCTTTTGTTGTCTAGTGTTTGCTGGTTTGTTGCGAATTGCGATCTCTCGCGAATATCTTAATGTACAGTGTTGTTGCTTTTTTGTATGAGTATGTGTTTGAAAGCGAGCTACTAACGGACGGATGGATGCGAACGGGAAGAGTGAGTGGTTGTTTACGCTGAACGAAACCAGGCCACCAACCGGCGTGCTTAGTTGGTAAACTAATTTGTTGTCATTTTTGGTCCTCCCTCCCTTGCACTCTTCTTCAACACCGTCGGTCCGCTTCATGCCTGCATGTCTGTAGACGAATTTTGAGCGTTAAAAAGGACTGGCGAATCTAAATGTGGATAACTTCCGGCAACTGTCATCATACTCTCCATGGTAACACAGGAGCGTCTTGCTTGCCGCGAATGCGCCAAATGCCGTGCGGATATCCCATGAGTCATGTACGAAGGGTGCAACTGGATGCAAGATTGGTGTATCGAATGTTTTTTGTTTTTAGAACACATCACCAACGTCTTGCCGATATACACAAGGCGGGTGATATCAGTACTGCAACAATGTGTTGCGGATACCTCTTCATGTCTATTTCACCATCATACCAAAAAAAAAACCCACGTCTTGCACGACTTGCACGTCTTGTGACAATCAACAACAGTGTGCGGTGTAATTTGATGCTTCAGGTTTAGACATCACTTTCAATTTGCCGTACCCACTCATGCTCATCACACCTTTACAGACGCTTGCACCGTGCCCTGATGTTCTCGGGCCCTCCCGAGTATATTTTTGGTGGAAAATAACAATTCACCACGAGCGTATTAAATTTCATCATCAATTAATCGGTTTCTAGCAGTGTTTTGCTACGCGCAAAACACTACCCAATGGTAGTAAACGAATACCCGTCCTAAAACGGTTTGACATTCCCGTAGCGACATTTCAAACCATGTTGGACAGGCAAAAAGACCAACAAAAAAAATGGAATCGTGAAGGTCATTCGCAACGGTCCACATCGTTACGGGGTTTATTTTTTTTTGTTTTGCTCGATCAAGAGAATTCCAAAATATCGTTACTGTTACCCGGCTAAGCCGGACATGTAAGCTCGCGCATCGATTCGCTTCGCGCTAATTAATGATGCATCGGAAACGGTTCTAGATTAATCATGCTTAGGCACGTCACGCGCGGGAACAGAAACACACCGATCGGTAACAATTAAGCCGTACCGGCAGTGGGCATCGCTTTTTTTTGTTGCTTGTTGTTATCCGTTTTTGGCACGAGGGTGGAATTTTTCACCCTATGCGAAAAAAAAACACTAGGGCGACTCTGGTGCACATATGGTTTGGGGACGGCGATATCGAGGATCATCCTGATGGGATAGATTCCACGCCTAGATGCTAATTAATGTACTGTGGGGTTGATATAAGTATATATTTATACGTACATATATTTCAACCATCCCAATTGAACGTTTGCCAAGCGTCATCTAAGCGTGACAAATGGAGACGACGTGAACGGCTTAACAGCACGCATTCCGTCGGTTGATAATTGCATCGTGCTTGACGTACATAGTTCTTGATACTCTCAACATGGGTAGAAATTATTTTATTCGAGTTGATGTCCACACAAAACAACAACGAAAACAAAAAACAGCACATACCGCTCTGATTGTGTGTTGAAGAAACGCTTCGCTAATCCGGGTATGGGAGAGGACCTTCTAATTCTTGAAGTATTAAGGCGGAGTTGTGATTTACTTTTACTTCCATTTTGTTGCCCTTATTGTGTACAAGGAATTGAGTACAAATCTAAATTGTAATACCGACAGGGTAGTTAACTATGCAGCTCTGGACGATGTACGCCAAAGAACTGAACTGGGAAGAAGAAAAAAGATGTCCTCTTCATTGTCCCTCTAATGTCCAAGGTGATCTGTCTTCAGGAAACTGAATTAATAGACCTCTAATTCTAGCTAATAACGTTCAAGATGTGCTGAGGAGAAAGTGTCACTATGTAAATGAGGTTCTCCTAGCACCCATCACGCACCTACCTAAGGTAGGTTATTCAAATGAAGGTTGGCTGGTGATAATGAAGCCCCTTGCTGTCGGCGATGGAATAATCGAAATTAAAAGCTACCGGAGCACTAGAAATGCCGCAAGTCTTCAACCAATCGACCAGTGGTCTCTCTGTGGGATAGGTTACAACACCGCCAACATTCCACACCGTCCGATACGTTATGGCTTGATTAACGGCCCTATTGACCTTTTTATTTCGTTTCGAAACCGATACCCGGACACCCTCTAGCTTGATGTCCAATTTCCAGGCCCGGCTTGCATATTGACACANGGTCTCTCTGTGGGATAGGTTACAACACCGCCAACATTCCACACCGTCCGATACGTTATGGCTTGATTAACGGCCCTATTGACCTTTTTATTTCGTTTCGAAACCGATACCCGGACACCCTCTAGCTTGATGTCCAATTTCCAGGCCCGGCTTGCATATTGACACAGGCACGTGAAGCGGGCCCACATTTAGGGTCGGCCGCTTCCAAAAACATGCTTACGTACGACTGCTTGCGGGACTACAGGTTCGACTTTAAAGGCCGATAAGATAGCCGCCTCGAAACCGACCGATGTCAGCTGGATTGAGGTGTGTCATTTCGGAACCGGTCCCTTCCTGCTGTACAAATATCGTAGGAATGTTTTGGGTCAATAGCAATTCAAAGAACCTGACGACGAACCCCCCAACCATTCCTAAATTTAGCTCTCGAACCTACAGAACAAAGCACTTCGGATGTCGGACGACATCGGGTATACACCGGCTAGCCATTACCTTGCGCATGGGGTGGACACCACAACCACGCTTGTCTCCATTATTTCGTCCAAATGGTCAATCAATTTAATTAGCAAATCGAATGCCGAATCGATTGCAGGTGAGGTATGATTGTGTGCACGGTATCCCTCGCCTCCAGCACCGGGGAGGCGAACGTATGGTCGCAAAACTTGACGAATTTTTATTTTCAGCCTGATGTTGGAATGTTTTTTTTTGTTTTCGGTAAATTTTTCACATCCCCAAAGCGTGGTCCAAAGGAAGGGCATTGTGCCAAAGTTGTACCAGCGTAGTTTGAGGTTAGGTGAAAAATTCTTCCACACTGAGGTCATGCATTTTGGAGCAAATTTTTTTTTGGGGAGATTTTTTGGGAGTTGCGTTATACACATACCTGCTTTAAGTTTGGACGTTGTTTCTGCCTCAATTTCCATGTCGATATCGAAGGCGAACCGCTTGCGCGAATTATAGTCATTGGTGCTGGTCATCGTCTGGATGAATGTTGATCTCTTACTGATGTTTTCCTGGAGTATCAGTTCCAAGGTTCACTTTTGCAGACTAGACAATTACCGCTAAGGGTACTGGTACGTCCGAAGGAACTGCAACAGGTTTCACCAAAGCGTTTTGTTTTCTTCACTGAGTTTTGCACACACCTCTATTAGCACCGGGTATTATGTTCACCTTAATTTTTGCTAGCGAGTTACTTATATCCCGCACTATACCTCCAGAACGCTGCTACTGGAAATGCAACAAATGTGTTCGGTCAGCAAAATGTGCACTAAAGCTAGAGGAGATTGGAAGAAGCGAAAGCAATGAACAACACATTCGGACACACGCGATACGACAAAAAAAAAGCAGACACCGAAACCCGATGGAGTCACCCGGACTGGACGACGCAATTGAGCGAAGTTGGAGTATTTTATCGATTTCCAAGACATTGGTGTCCGGCGTACGGTTTCGTCCAACCTCAACAGCCAAAATGGTCCGAACGGCAGGGAACATTCACCCACAACCCCCGAAAAACCCGAACGGCTGCCCACTGGTCCGTGTGATTGCAGGGAGGGATGAAGGGAGTTGGTGGAGAGACGGAACGTTTACCAGGGAATTGGAAGCCAGGTTGATTGTGTGTTTTCGTTTCTTCGCGCAATATTCTTTGAAGTGTTACCGCACGGTGGGAGGAAAAACAAAAACACCCCTACCCAAACCTCCCCCCCCCTCTACCCCCTCCCCACAGGTTCACAACCTCTCTACGCACCAGGAGGGGTGTTGGCCTTCTAGAACCGTCCGTGAACCAGCTACCAGGGATAAGGATATGCTTACTAGCTCCACAAACCACCGGTGACGACGTCTGGTCACGAATGCGACCGTTGCCAAAGTGTCGTCTTGCCGCTGGCGACGGTCAGTCATTGCTTTTCTCGGGCTGGAGAAACACACCAGCTGCGACGTTATTTTTGTTGTTGCGGGGGATGGATAGAGAGGCCACGCGGGGTACCGTACCGAGATGAACTGCGTCACCTTTCACTACACATCTTCATTCGTGTACCGCACGAATGGTTATACGGAGCGAATATTTCATGGAGCCGCGCTCTCGCCTCTGTTTTTTTTTGCGTGCTCTCTATGCTGCACGAAATCTTCTCGGGTGTTTTTTGTTGTTGTTGTTCGTTAATCTTTTGGGTGGTGTGTTATGTTTTAGTAAATGTTTTATCATCTTTCTCTCATATTCTCGCTATAATCATATGGCTCATAGAAGCTTTATTTTCATATATTTTTGTCACTAAGAAACAATGCTGAGAATGATTGAATCATAACTGATTTATTGAGCTGATGCGTAAGCTTGGTGAGGTTAATTTTTTTCCTCTAAAAATTATCTCATCCATTCTCTTTTTCTCTATCTCTCTCTCGCTCTCACTCATATTTAGTGTTTTATTTATTACACATCAAGCAGTTCCACGCATCGTTCCCTTATTCTCATCTTATACTCATTTCCACACATACACAAACAAATGCATCGTAAATCTTGCTCTCCTTTTTCTTGCTCTTTGTTTTGGTTTGGAACCGCAATGTACTTTCACTTGAACCGGCTATGCTTTATCACAGGGGTGGCTGCAGTTTAAGCTGAACTTTATGTATTTAAAGATGCAAGCTCGAAGAATGAGATGCTGGTTTTTTGTTTGTATTAAGATGTAATAAGGAAGAAATCGTCCCTTTTAGTTTTATTAAACAACATGATGGCCATATTTCAAGATGTTAATCATTCCATCAAGTTTTTTTTGTGTTCGCCCTTACATTTCATTCTGTTCCCTTAACCTTTATCTTTTTATTATTACGACTCGCAGACTGGCGTATGCAGTGAAATCGGTTTTGCGTACTTCACAAGGTCGTTTGTGGCCCGAACACGCAACGTTTCCATGTATGCAGCTGCATGCATACAGCTGTATGCGACATACGTATCCAAATGTGGGCAGAAGAAGAATTTGAACTTCATTAAAGACGCGAACAACAAAACAATAAACAAACAATCCAAAACAACAAAGCGGGTTGTGAAGTACAACTGTGCGCGCGTACCACGCACTATCAGCTGATGGACGAATTGGTATTGGTAATCACAACATTAAGCCCACCTATTCTGGTTCTAGCCATCAATTTAGAGACTTTCGCAGGTGCTTGACGGGCACAATACGGGTTCCAAAAACGATTACACACACACAGAGCTACACGCACAAACACACAAGGCACACAGAAATGCAGCTTAAATTGGAGTTCCTTTTAGTAGCGCTTTCATCACCATTTTAAGCCGCATTTTGTTTTTTTCTCTCTCGCTCTTTTTGATTGTGGAATAAAGCGTACTTTCGGTTGATGGATGGATTTGCAATCGAAGTGAGCTGATCGGTTTTTCGGTCGGTGTGGTGCTTCATGCAGTGCAAAGTGACTTCCACTCACAGCCACGTCCGTGCGATGGATGGAGCTTTTTTTTGGCAGCTTCCGAACAAAAAAAGGAAAGGACACGTCGGCAGTGGATGCGCGCAGAGAAGATGCCGAAGAGAAGAGACGAAACACGCACACACATACACACACACACACGCACGCACACTACCCAGAGAGCTTCAAAATGAGCAAATCATCAAAACAAACGATATAATTGTGGCTGGAAAGCTTTTTCTAGTTTTTTTTTGGGTTTTTTGGGTTTTAAGGTATGCTACCCCCTATCCATGTCTCCATCACCCCCACCCCACCCCACAATCCATTCGGAAGTGAGTTGAGATGTTTGAGGGTTTGAAAAGGAATGGGTGTTGCAAATAGTGCTTCCCAATGGCTGGACTTCTCACCTTCATCACTTTCCGGTTTTGGGGCCCGGCTGCTTGCTGAGACTTCCGTGCGCTTACTAGCGTGCTCGTTCATGTGTCCGTCTGTCGGTGCGGTTGCTGCTGCTACTCGTACTGCATTCATATACATACGGCCCGCCCGCTTGGTGTGTTGGCGCTACCGTTCCGCGACCCCCCCCCTCCTCCCGGCGCTCCCGGTACGGCCACAACATCTGGCTGTGTGTGATGGAGCGAATGGGGCTGGGCTCGTTTATTCGTACGGGTTGAACACTTGCGCCTCTAGTGCACGATGCCATTCCCGATCACACACACACACATGGCGGTGTTGATGCGTGGTTTTTGAATCATCTCGCTTCCACGTACCCCATCGGCATCCAAATCGGTACGCTGTAATCATACATTTCACACACCCCGTACCGCATTCGGGGATTGATATTTGGTCACAAACAGTTTTGCAAAAAAAAAAAACCGGAGTGTGACACGTGTGTGTACACGCGAAGGCGCACGCGTTGGCCCACCGCACCATATATCATCACGCAAGACATACAAACATACAGCAACAACAGCACGTATATACGCAGAGCGCAAACAGAGCGGAACAACACCCTAGAATAAGTAGCTGTTGGTTTATCGAGCACTCTCGGTGCTTAGAAGAGTGTTGAAGTAGTACTGTTACACTAAAACGACCAAAGACGATCGAATTGTGTAATTTCCGGTGCGTAACGGTGTGACATATTGTAATTTAACTATCTTTTCTACCTGGCAACATGAGATGCTCACACGAGGTGGTTTAATCTCGAATGTGAGTTTTAAATAAAAAATATACTTTTATGAAGTATTGAAAAGAAGTTTTTTAATATCTTAAATATATCATATTTTTATCTGGTTTTATAATAATACTTTCAAAGTAATGTAAATATGAGCACTTTCTCAAAAATGCTTAAATTTAACGCCTCCTCGCCTGCTACCACGTTGGTCGCTCTAGTGTTAAAACCATGAATGCAATCGCACCTTTTAATAGAACGCGTGCACAAAGGCGCCTAACAAAGTTTTAACCCTGCTGTTCATTGCGTGTCGCGCGAATCACACCTTTTTTTTGTTCTCATTCCACCCCTTTTTGTACAAACCCCATCCCCGTTTCCGTTCTTAGTCTCGCGCACCTTTGATCGTAGGGTGAGCGTCTCACGTGAGCGGGACGTACGGGCAAAGAGGGTATTTGTTTACCACTTTGTATACGGAGTGCTTGTGCGGCATGGTGGCACCCGGCCCGAACCGTGTTGTAACCGTGGGTTGCCTTGGAAATGGCCAAAAACGACACAGCGCACATAGAAACACATACACCCGCGAGCGGGTTTTTTTTTGCTATATCCTGCCTTAATGTGCTTTTGATTTGTTTTGCGATATGCAAATCACACAGATGTAATCTGGCGGCATGATGTCGGTGTTGACGAATGCACGCGCCATTATACATTGTTACGGTTGTGCGCTGGAAGCTGGCAATCTACACAACACCCAGGCGCCGACTTCCCAAAATCCCAATGATGATCAAAACTGTAGCAAGTTATATCGTTCGCCCAACAGTACGACAAACGTGTTCGATCGTGTTTTATTTGTCGAATGTTGGAAACGCGGGAAACTTCAACATCTTGATACTTATCGCTTATCAACAGCGCATATACTGTTGAGTGCGCAAATAAACCTTGTTATCGGCGTACCTACGCAGATGAGTAATAATTCGTGTTGGAACGTGCATTTCAAAGCCAATACTTGATGACTAAAATGTGCAAGACAAGACATGGCCAATTCTCCAATAATTTTCAAGGAGACTCGGTTCATGGCTGCATCTGATCTCCAACAGGTTCGACTCCATCTGATCCACCTAACGAGCTGGGCTCTCCTCCTCCTTCCTGGTGGGGCATGAGTCCAGCATCCTCATCACATGGATCAGTCATCGTATCCTTCCAGCTTCAACAACCATCAGGACATCTTCACCGCCCAACAGCTCTGCTAGCTCGTGGTTCATTCTCATTCTCCACACGCACTGCTCGCAGACACCGCCAGAGATAGTCCTTAGCACCCGCCGTTCGAAAATGGCGAGTGCATTGGCATCCTCCGTTAGCAAAGTCCAGGACTCGTATCCGTAGAGGACTACCGGACGTATCTGTGTGCGGTATATCGTACATTTATTGTGTTGCTGGACTCTTCTGGAACGCAGAAGTTTGTGGAGCACATAGTAGACACTGAAGATTGCGCCTTCGGATTTCACTGCTCATGTTGTTGTCCGAAGTTACGATCGTACCAAGGTAGCAGAATTCCTCTACCACCTCGAGATTGTCGCCGTCAACTGATACTCTGCTTCCGAGTCAGGCTCTATCACGGTCAGAGCCTCCGACAAGCAGGTACTTTGTTCGTTGTCGTATTCATCCGCAATCCAATTCTATCGGCGTTGCCATACAGTCGATGATGTCGATGTCATCCGCGAAGCCGAGAAATCGGAGAAAACGGGTGAAAATCGTGCCCAGGATGTCGAAGCCCGCGCTTCACATAACATTTTCCAGAGTGATGTTAAACAGCAAACAGGAGAGTTCGTCCCCTTGTCTCAGACCTTGGTGGACACTCTCATTTTGCACTGTACGCCTTCCGTGGTGGCCTTCAACAGGCGTATCAGCTCTCCTGGGAATCCTTACTGCTGCATAGTGTCCCATAGTTCGGTCCAATCTGTGGCGTCGTAGGCCGCCTTAAAGTCAATGAACAGGTTCTGCATAGAGATCTGGTGCTCTCGGTACTTCTGGAGGATCTGCCGTAGAGAAAAGATTTGGTCGGTGGTTGATTTGCCTCCAACAAATTCAGCTTGGTAGCTTCTGACGAAATCTGTGGTCGAATATACATACATACATACTGAAAAAAGGAAAAGACCTCTATGATTGTAATCGTGTTCGCAGTTTCGGAATCATGCAGAGATAGACGAACAAAGGAGGTAACTGTTTCTAATAGTACTGGTTTGTGTTTAACTTTCTATTGAAATTGAAACATATTCGCCTCTATAAACTAACACACAGATGAAAACAGCTAGCTAAGCTAAAGACACGTTTAACAATTGCTTCTTTGCCCGATGCATTAGCGTCATTGACCGATTCGTAAGATTCCGTATATCATACATAAATTAAAGCTCAATAAATAATTTGATCAAAAATTTGGTTCTAGGAAGAAATTTCAATAAATAAATGAAGCTAGCACGGGTGGATAATATTAAGCGTCATCGGTGTCACCATTTTTTTGGAAGACATTATTCCAGCGCCCCGGAGTGCGTATTGTCTGTGTCTTGCTGTGTTAGGTTCTTCGCATGCGCAGCTGCTCCTCATCCTCAAATCCTAAAAGAGGTGAAATGAAAAAAAATACAAACATTAATGGCACATTCTTTGACAAAACAATCAAGCGAAAGCACACTTACGCTGATATCCGGAGCAGCTACCGGTTGCATCGTTTCCCATGGAGACCGAAACTGGTCGCTCGTTGCTGTTGCCGGTCTTTCGTGGCGTTTCCTCATACCGCCAGGTACCACAGGGATCGGTGTAATATTTGTCAGCCGGTCCATTAATGCGTCCACCACCAACGAGCTCGATCCGATCAAGCTGCTCGATACAGTCCTTACCATGCGCAACCTTGTTGAGGCTGGCGAGCAGAAACTTTTTATCCTTCGCTTCCATCCCAAGCAGCTCCTTTAGTAGCTTCACTTTCGCAATCTGAGCGCGTGATTTCGCACGCAGATAGTACGTAACGACACCCATCGTCAGCAGTACGCCACCGATGATGGCCGGTTTGGTGATGTAGACGAATACGCGCCAAAACAGATGCTCTTCGCGCAGTTTCAGGATGCCCTGCATGAACAGCTGGTACATGTACTGGGTGCCACGGAAGGGGCCACACCCAGCACTAACCGGTACCTGCATGATGATGTAACCGTGCGTGAGCAGTATACCGAACAGGGACACAAACACCAGTACGAGGAAGAGTGTTTGGGTTTGACTCGATCGCCACAGTCGGGCAGGCGGTTGACACAGGTAGATCAGCTCGAACTTGTTGATGTAGAATACGAGCAGCAGCTTCAGGGCAACCAGCAGCACAAGCAGTGGAGCAAACAGCACACCAAACCACAGCAACGTTTGATTGTACACCAGCCCAAGGCTGTGCGTTTCGATGCAGAACGGTGGTGGGGTAAGATAGCGACCAAGGGAAGCGGACGGTGGTGTCGCACCTTTTACCGGACCGTAGTTAACGTGCAGCAGATACCGTACGCCTCTGATCGCACACAGCAGTACGGTCGAGATGAAGAAATCGACCACCAGCAGTCGGTACAGTTCCTGACCGATGAGTGTCTCCCAGCAGCCGGTGGCCTTGTGGGCACGCGTCAACCAGTATACCAGCAGCACACCGACAATTGTTAGCTGTAGCAGGAAGTGGCGCAGCAGATTTATGTTGAGCCGGGTTGCCACCTGTCGGTACTGTTCGAGCCGGCCGAGCAGCTGACAAGCGTACCCGAACGCAACCATCGTTACGTTCGATACGACCGACACGTACAGTGCGGACCAGGCGGTAAAGTGATCCGTCTCGCCGAAACGTACCAGTAGTGCCCACAAACTAGCGGCAACAGCACTGATCAATGCCAGCACGGTTATGTGCACTACCAGGCGTAGTGCTTCGCGTCGTAAACGGTGCCACCGGCCGGGAACGAATGGGTCACGGTTACGTTGGGCCAGATAGTCCCGAAGCTCGTTCAGGATGGTGGTGTGTTTGAGGCGGGCAGCTTTCCCATTCGCGATACCGTAATCCCACGAGCAGACGACCTTGTGCGTCAGTATGTTCTGTACCGTTGCGCTCGACTCGATAAAGCTGATCCGGTACGATCGGCCNGGGTCACGGTTACGTTGGGCCAGATAGTCCCGAAGCTCGTTCAGGATGGTGGTGTGTTTGAGGCGGGCAGCTTTCCCATTCGCGATACCGTAATCCCACGAGCAGACGACCTTGTGCGTCAGTATGTTCTGTACCGTTGCGCTCGACTCGATAAAGCTGATCCGGTACGATCGGCCCATGCTGATCGATACAACGACAAACGTCACCAGTGACAGTACCGTGATTGTGAGAAAGTAGGCATGCGGTAGACTGTATTCAGCCGTACCGGGCACGAGCGTAAACGAACGATTGCTGTACGATCCGTAGTACATCACCGATTCGCTGAGATAACCCTGCAATGGAATATGGAAGAGTTGTTAACCATTCGGTTTCGTTTCTGCAGATTCGTAATTATTTGTTTTAACTTCTAAATGAAATAGTGTACAAAACTTACCGCTTAAACGCATCCTAACATTCACGTAATGAAAGCGTATGAACAGAGAGAAGCTAATACTAATAAGGGTGTTTTATAGCGTACCCAACCCACCATACCGTAACGAACCCCAGACATACCTCACCGGTGAACAGATCGCGCAGATGAAAATCCTGCCGTGCGTTAATATCCAGCACGGGACTAACCGGATCGTGGCCGGCCAGCAGCTGCGGAAAGATTACGAACGAACCGATAAAGAGCAACAGCACCAGATTCAGCACCAGCAGCCGCCGTAAGAACTTAAAGTACGCACTGATACGGCTCCCGAAGTGTCCCTCGATCTGTTTCATGCTGCCGTAAAACAGCTCAAAGTTTGTGACGAAACTTTTCAGCAGCTTGGCGGCACGTGTCGCGTACAGTTTGCCGGTGTACCGGTACCGACGGATAAGACCGATCGATTTGGCACGTGTCGCCCGCCGATTAACCGTTTGCGAAAGCTGCTCCCGGATCTGACGTTTGGTGGAGATTTTGTGTGCAATCGATTTGATCGTTTCGATGCGCAGCTGTTCGGCGATCGGATTGTCCTCCATCAGCTGCTCCCGCTGGCCCAGCTCCATCGTGATGTGGTCCACATCGGACGCACTGGTCGTTATCAGATCACCATCGATCGAGAGCGCT
>CM028102.1:17408035-17425803 GCA_016170015.1 Anopheles longipalpis
AAACAGTCCCTTATTTTGTGTCCTTACTTTTCTGTATCCGAGACGGCATCAAGCGTATGGTTTTGTTGTAAACGGTGCGTTTATTGTTTTTCACACTTCGTCCAAAGTTGCTTGACCAGCGCCGAAAGCTCTGCAATGCCGAAACATCAATTAGTTATTTAGGGTTTTAATGCAAATGTTTTTTTAGGGTTTTATTTCATTCTGCAATCACACATCACGTACCTGCGAGAAACTAACATTAACACCTTGAAATTGATCCTCCTGGCTGGCAAGTGGATTGCCCTTGGGCGTGAACAGTCCAACCTCATTGCTCAGCTGTTCCTCTGCGCCGTCATCTTGCAGCACCTCAATTTTATCCTCTTCCGCAGGCGTTTTAAACACACCACCATCGACACCATTGCCGCCCTGCTGGTATCGCCTGCTGCCAGCCTCGTTGACTTCAACGTGAAATGTCGCGTCGCTCAGTACGGCACGATGACGGGCCATGTCTGGTCGACTGGGCAGGAAGCAAACTTGTGGTAACCTTCACTACTTGAGGTGCGGTACACGTCTAAATTGCGCTGTACCCGCCCGATCGCACGGTTCCACTGCGAACGCTTGGATCAAAGTATCTGCGCCATTATCGGAGAACTGTTTGAACAAGGTGCCTTCCTAGCAGGCTCTGCGGCATAAGGGGAGAAATCGTTTTATTATGCCACCGTCGCTGTGTGTGAGTGTTTTAATTGATGTTGTTTGTTATCGTTCTGCACACCTACGGATTTCCTTTCGATTGCCAAAGTTTACATTCCACCATATGACAGTACTGTTGGGCAATAGCTGCATAGCGATCAGCTGTCTACAGTTGGTGTACATATTGACAGGTGTGTATATTGCAAGCAGTTGTATATGTGTGTACACAGCTAACCGCATACACAGAAAGCTTTTGCAAAATGAAAGCGGCGGCCATAACCCGAAAGCTTTCGGGAAAAGAAATCTTGCGTGAAATATTTCACAAAACACTGAAATGTTTCATCGGGAACACGTGCTTATTGTAACGAGAAAGTTTTCCAATTTAAAATCGTGTAATATGTAAGCAGTGTAAACAGTGGATTTATTACTTACAACAGATTGTTAATAACTGAACTGATATTTTATTAAATGAAGCTAACTTTTCCACTTTGATTAAGAATAAAAACATACGTTAATGTTTTCGTAACTCAAGTCTTTAGTTTTCGTTTGTGAATATAAAATGAATATAAATGGAAAACGGTTTAATAACATGTACAATACATACCCTCTGTTATCTTGAATTTGGTAGAAACAATAGTACAAACGAAATAGCTTTACTATTCACTAATATTAGCTATCTCATTCACATTTGCTATCAATGCTCAAAGCAAATAGCAGCATCCATTTCTCCTCTAGTCCAGTGATGTCAAACTCATTTTGGTTTGTTTGGTTTGCAAACAAAAATTATCTTGCTAACCAAGATAAGTCAGAAGGGGAGGAAGATGTTGGAAGGAAATAAAATTCATCAGTTGTTTGGACTTCAAGAGAGATTCAAGAGCGTACTTCAGTGTAAAGGAGTACACGCACAACATATACGAACTATTTCTCAATTTTCCATGCTAAATCTCACGCAAGCCAGATAATAATCGATGTTCTCGTTCTTCTTTCGTGGGCCGGATGTTTGACATGTCTGCTCTAGTCAAAAACTTCAGCTGAGAGAGCAGGTCCCGTCGTCTAGATCAAGGGCCTCCGAAGTTTTTAGATGGCGGGCTGCTTTGAGTGGAATAGCCACAGAGAGCCTCGGGAGCATGCGGGCCGCGGGCCGTAGTTTGGAGACCCCTGGTCTAGATATAGCCTGAATGATCGCCATCATAGATATCCTTTGCGGGTTGCAGTCTCGTGCCGTAATTGTCAACACTAACAGCTTGACCAGTTCATCACCTTTCACATATGTGATGCAATGCTTGAAATAGTTCTTCGGAACAGACTCAAAAATAGTTCCTATCTTTAATGCGCAACAAATCACCTCTTTCTCCATATGATTCTACCTCAGAAGAGCATCTCCCCAACGTTTCAAGTGTATCAAGATGAAAAGTATTTTGGTTTAGCGGTTTTTTTTGTTTTGTCTCCCATCTTTATTATCATCAATTCCACTCGTATGAGTGTTTTGGGTGGACAGGTGTGCTGTAAAAGTGGCGATTACCGTAATGCTCAAGTTGATCCGTCGATTACCTCCGGCCATTGATCCAGTTGTCACGGGGACGATAAGATGCGTGCACCACGATAATGTCCACTTTATCGCTTATTTATGACGTCTCTCGAGGGCACTGGAGCTGTGTGCTTTATTGTGTTGATCGATTGTGATTGCTTTCACATATCGGGTATGGATGGTGAAGCCGCATCCGGTGCGGTGGAGCAATATAGACGAAATGCAATCGAAACTCTAGCGATTGAGGGAACTGAGGATAGTAGCGAAGAATCGGTAGTTTTGGTAAAAAGTAAAATTTCTTTTATTAACAAAATGCCTGTAAGATTGCCCCCGTAGTGTAGGTGTTGGTGCAATTTTATACATCGCACGATTTCGATGACTTCTCGAAAGGGAGTAGTCGTGCAGTCAACAAGACAATCGGTAATCTAGCATTACTCCAGTCACTGGCCTAATGAGTTGTTTATCGCTTTGCAATTGCTCAATTCCATTCGATAATGGGCCATTTTTCTGCATCAGTTCCAGTACGTTCATTCAGTGCCTTTGTGTATATTGTTATATGCGGGCTTAGTGTCAAAGTCCTCACCGAAGCTGATTACCCCGTTTTCGGTAGGTACCATGAAATATGTGCCAAACGATAGTCCTCAATGACACTTGTCTATTGCGAAGCGTCATCGCTCGATAGGAATGAGGAAAAAGCCGAAGATATAGCAAGAGAAATCTGAAGTAGTAGGCAGTAGTCAAGTAGCATGCAGCCATCGACACCTGTTTGCTAGTGGTGTGAACACCTGAATAGATCTGGAGGGTCTATAATCACCATTTGTTGCTTTTCACCAAGCGCGCGTCTCAATCTTATCAGACATATTTTGCTTGATACTTCGGTATCTCGTGACGAATCGATTAAATTGGTCAATTCGAGCGAAATCAAACAGATGGTTCGTTCGTTGTTTGATACGGGATGAGAACAGCAGTAGGAGCCTATACTCCTACTGTGACCGGTACCAACGCGTCCAGTATACTCGGGAGCACTGTCGGGACCGGTGCCACGTTACAGAGCCCAACCAAACGCCAACAATAGTCCTCGATCAATAGGTCCCTCACTTTAAACCTCTTCAAGCAGCATTCGAGCAGTATAGATCTCGTCGGCAGGTGGTCCACTGTCCGGTTGACGGCACCAGTGTGTGCCAAGTGTTTTTCGAGTGTACATGAAGTGGATGAGCATATTAGTGAAATTAGTGTGTGAGGTGTAACAATGGGTGTTTTAGGAATGTACGGTTTTCGTGTGACGGTAGGACTGTTACTGCTGGTAGCGTTAGTGGTACCGTGCCTGGGGCAGGAGGAGTATCACTGCGTGATGCATGATGTGTGTGCACAGGTCGGCATACACGCCCAGAACTGTCCGGTAAGGATGGCACCAAAGCCACTGACGGAACCGGTCGGGATAGAGATTATGCACCGCCGATGTGGATGGATGTTTCCATCCGACGATACACCGGTGTGCTGTGCGGTGAGTCAGGTGATAGAGATGGACAAGAACTTCCAACAGGCGGAGGGACTGTTCAGCCGCTGCTCGACCTGTCTCACGAATATGCTGTACAGTATCTGCAGCTTAGCTTGTCATCCGGAACAGAGTCGGTTTCTGACCGCCTACACTGAACCGGCGGGTGCGTACGTTGACCGGGTCGACTACCGCATCGATCGGCAGTACGTCCAGGAAACGTACGACTCTTGCAAGGGTATCGTACTACCGTCCAGTGGCAAGTACGCGATGGACGTCGGTTGCGGGTTCTGGGAAGCGGCCGGCTGTACGGCGGAACGTTGGTTCCAGTACATGGGTGCGGCCGACAACGAGTTCGTTCCGTTCGAGATAAACTACCTGTACGAGGAGGACCCGGAGAAGCGCTTCAACCAACCGGTCAAACACTGTAACGAAGCGTACGATGGGTCGTACGCTTGCTCCTGTGTTGACTGTGACGAAAGTTGTCCAACCAGTGAACCACCACAGCCGAAGGATCCCGGCTTTATGGTGGGTGACTTAAACGGTGTCACGTTTACCGTCGCGGTTGTGATCGGAGGTATTGGTTTGGTTTGCATCACACTGTCACTGGTGTTCGGTGGTAAAGGGCACACGCGACGTTCGATGCCAGATTTGCCTGCCATTTTTGGTGGATTCCCGTCCGTCAACCGTGCCCTCGGGCGGCTATTTACACGCTGGGGAACTTGTAAGTCTTTGCCCATCAATCAACAGGTTGGAGACAGGATAAGCGTCAGTGTTGGGTTTTTCCATTTTCCACAGTTTGTGCCCGCAATCCGGTGTTGATATTGGCCATCTGCTCGTGGATTATCGGCGGTCTTGCATTCGGTATACAGTATCTGATAATAACGACCGATCCGGTGGAGCTATGGGCGGCACCGGACAGTCGGTCGCGCCAGGAGAAGGATTACTTCGATTCACGCTTTTCACCCTTCTACCGCACAGAGCAGATTTTTATCAAACCGAAGCGTCAGGATTTCGTAAGTGACAGATGCTGTGAACGTAACCATTAGTGCGGTGAGTTCACTATTCGCTATCTTCTTTGCAGTTTATACATCCAACAGCGGAAGGTAATCAGACGTTTGGGCCTGCTTACGATAGGGAGTTCTTNAACCGGTCAAGCACTGTAACGAAGCGTACGATGGGTCGTACGCTTGCTCCTGTGTTGACTGTGACGAAAGTTGTCCAACCAGTGAACCACCACAGCCGAAGGATCCCGGCTTTATGGTGGGTGACTTAAACGGTGTCACGTTTACCGTCGCGGTTGTGATCGGTGGTATTGGTTTGGTTTGCATCACACTGTCACTGGTGTTCGGTGGTAAAGGGCACACGCGACGTTCGATGCCAGATTTGCCTGCCATTTTTGGTGGATTCCCGTCCGTCAACCGTGCCCTCGGGCGGCTATTTACACGCTGGGGAACTTGTAAGTCTTTGCCCATCAATCAACAGGTTGGAGACAGGATAAGCGTCAGTGTTGGGTTTTTCCATTTTCCACAGTTTGTGCCCGCAATCCGGTGTTGATATTGGCCATCTGCTCGTGGATTATCGGAGGTCTTGCATTCGGTATACAGTATCTGATAATAACGACCGATCCGGTGGAGCTGTGGGCGGCACCGGACAGTCGGTCGCGCCAGGAGAAGGATTACTTCGATTCACGCTTTTCACCCTTCTACCGCACAGAGCAGATTTTTATCAAACCGAAGCGTCAGGATTTCGTAAGTGATAGATGCTGTGAACGTAACCATTAGTGCGGTGAGTTCACTATTCGCTATCTTCTTTTGCAGTTTATACATCCAACAGCGGAAGGTAATCAGACGTTTGGGCCTGCGTACGATATGGAGTTCTTGTTGGAGGTGTTCCAGCTGCAAGGCATGATTGAAAACCTTGGTCAGGAGGAGGGACGTGGGTTGGAGAAAATCTGCTACGCACCAATGACGGCGGTCGGTGCGCAAACGGTGCTGTCCGAGTGTACCGTGCAAAGTGTGTTCGGTTACTTCAAGAATAATCTGGCAGAGTTCAATCGTACCGGTACGGACCTAAACGGCTACACCGTGAACTACCTGGACAAGATAAATGGATGCACACGCAACGCATATCTGCCGTCCTGTTTCGGCACGTACGGAGGCCCAATCGAACCGGGTGTGGCTGTTGGTGGATTCCCACCACCAGCACCCGGTGCGAATCCAGACTTTCGTCTCGCCACCGGCGTTGTGCTAACGTTCCTGGTGGAGAACAAGGCGAACAAGGACGATCTGGGACCGGCACTGGAATGGGAGCAACGGTTCGTGGACTTTATGCGTGACTTCGAGCATCCGATGATGGAAGTCGCTTACTCGGCCGAACGTTCCATCGAGGATGGTATAGACGAAATGTCCGAGGCGGAGATGTACACCGTCATCATCAGCTACGTGGTAATGTTTGTGTACATTACCTTCTCGCTGGGAAAGATTCGGGGCTTTCGTGAGTTTCTGCACGGTTCGCGCATTGTGCTGGCGATCGGTGGCATCGTAGTGGTACTCGCGTCCGTTGCCTGCAGTTTGGGCTTTTTCGGATATCTGGAGCTCGCTACCACAATGCTCACGATCGAGGTCATCCCTTTCCTGGTGTTGGCAGTCGGTGTGGATAACATCTTCATGCTGGTGCATGCGTTCAATCGGATCGACCGTGAACGTACGCCGGAAACGGCATGTGCCATCGGCGCAGCCCTCGGCCAGATAGGTCCCTCAATACTGCTGACGTCTGCAAGCGAGTGTTGCTGTTTCGCTATCGGGGCCCTTTCGCCGATGCCAGCTGTCAACACGTTCGCTTGGTACGCGACAGTTGCCTTGTTGGTGGACTTTTTGCTACAGATTTCAGCATTCGTTGCGCTGATGGCGCTAGACGAGAAGCGTGTGGAGCGGGGTCGGCTGGATCTGTTGTGCTGTGTACGGGCGACAAAGAACCCGGACAAACCCGTCCAACCGGACGGTCCTGGATGGTTGGAGCGTGTTGTTGAGCGATTCTACGTACCATTTTTGCTACAATCCAAGGTGCGTCTGCTTGTGCTGGCTGTGTTTCTCGTGTGGGGTTCACTGTCCTTAATGGTTGTGCCTAGTATCGAACCTGGACTGGATCAGGAACTGTCCATGGCGGAAGACTCTCACGTGGTCAAATATTTCCGCTTCATGGCTGATCTCTTCTGGATGGGTCCGCCAGTATATTTTGTGCTCAAACCAGGCTTAAACTACACCAACGTGCAGCATCAGAATTTGGTGTGTGGCGGTATCCTGTGCAACGATGATTCCATCCAGACGAAGCTGTACCAAGCCTCACTATATCCGGAAACGTAAGGACTTTTGATTTGTAGGACGCATCTGTTGACATATATTCACTCTATTGGATTTGGGCTTTTTTTGCTGTTATAGCACGCACATTGCAAGACCTTCCTCCTCTTGGCTGGATGACTACATTGACTGGCTAGCGATTCAGTCCTGCTGCCGATACAATCCTTCCGATGGTTCGTTTTGTGCTAGTAATTGTAAGTATGCGAACTTTATTGCGAATATACCAAAAGTAACTACTACACACCAAATGGTTTTGCACGGCATTTGTCTTTATCAGTGGGATTCCTCTGTCCCTCGTGTCCAGAAGAGTACGACGAAACCGGTATCCGCCCGACGGTAGCACAGTTTGAGCGCTATCTGGAATTTTTCCTTTCCGATCTGCCGGACGAAAATTGTGCCAAAGCAGGTCGGGCAGCGTACTCACGCGCACTCAACTATGTGCTGGATGAGAACGGTCGACTAAATGTAAAGGATTCGTACTTCATGAGTTACCATACGACGGCAGTTACATCGCGTCAGTTCTACACGGCACTTGAGCAGGCCCGTCTCATCGCAGACGACATCCAGCAGATGTTGGACGAGCGTAATGCCGATGTGGAGATCTTCCCGTACAGCGTGTTTTACGTCTTCTACGAACAGTACCTTACGATCTGGTCCGATGCAATGCAATCGCTCGGGCTATCACTAGCGGCAGTCTTTGTGGTAACGTTCCTAGTGACCGGACTAGACATACTGTCGGCGCTGGTTGTGATTCTGATGGTGTTCCTGATCGTACTCAACATGATGGGTCTGATGTGGTTGTGGAACATAACTCTTAATGCCATCTCGCTAGTGAACCTTGTCATGGTAAGACGGACCGAGTTGACCCGCTACCGTTTAGTGGTGTTTGTAACTAAATTTTAATTCTCTCTCAACTGCAGAGCGTCGGTATTGGTGTGGAGTTCATTTCACATATAGTACGCACGTACCGACTTGCGCATGGAACCCGAATGGAGCGATCGGCCGAAGCGATGGTTCGGACGGGTAGCTCTGTATTCTCCGGCATCACACTTACCAAGTTTGCCGGCATCATCGTACTCGCCTTCGCCAAATCACAGATCTTCCAGATCTTCTACTTCCGCATGTATCTGTGCATCGTATTGGTTGGAGCGGCACACGGCTTAATATTACTGCCGGTGTTCCTCAGCTACGTAGGACCACTAGCGCCACCACCACCACCGTTCACCGAGACTAATGCCGATAGTGCGAATATGAAGAAGAACGAAAAAGTTGACCTACCCGACGAGGTACCTTTCACGACTCCAACGAGTACTGAGGTGAGATCGACCGATGAAACGAGTACGGTAGCCAACGGTAACCCAGAACAAAATGGAATCGAATCACTCTAGACTTTTATTTGTGTGTATGTATGCTCGCGCTCTCGTGTGTGTGTGTTTCCGTTAATTATTAATTTATTTACTACTTACACAATTGCACAATTTACACTCACAGTTTGGGAAACTAATAAAGCAAAAAAGGGATTTTTAACCCATACTAACCCTCTAACAGTACGCACACGGTTGGGATGTGTGAAGAAAGAACTTAGGTAAATGGAAGATAGAAGAGGCGATACTACGCGTTGATTGACGTTTAAGATGTCAGTTTGAAGGGTACACCGGTGAAACGGGGTCGCTGCGTGATGCGGTCGGCATTGATCTTCTCACCGACCAGCGTGATCGGCGACCGTTTCTTCGGATGATACAGCAAGTGAATGTCGCGTCCTTCATACCGGTAGAACGGTTCAAAGTACCAACCGTAGCTGAGGATGAGGATAAGAAATTGTATCTGGTATCTGTACCTGCTATATCACATAAGATAGCTAGAACACTACCATTGACTCTCGGTGATCGGTTCCGGGAAGCGATCCCGCGGACCTTCCGCAATTGTTTTCTCCACCAGCGCACAGTAATGGTCAAAGTTGGGTAACCCGCTACGTCCGGCTGCGGTTGAGTCGTACTTGGACCAAAACTTGATCGCTATCGGTACACGCTTCAGGTTCGGCAGAAAGCTATCGTACAGTCGGATGTAACGNCAACGGTAACCCAGAACAAAATGGAATCGAATCACTCTAGACTTTTATTTGTGTGTATGTATGCTCGCGCTCTCGTGTGTGTGTGTTTCCGTTAATTATTAATTTATTTACTACTTACACAATTGCACAATTTACACTCACAGTTTGGGAAACTAATAAAGCAAAAAAGGGATTTTTAACCCATACTAACCCACTAACAGTACGCACACGGTTGGGATGTGTGAAGAAAGAACTTAGGTAAATGGAAGATAGAAGAGGCGATACTACGCGTTGATTGACGTTTAAGATGTCAGTTTGAAGGGTACACCGGTGAAACGGGGTCGCTGCGTGATGCGGTCGGCATTGATCTTCTCACCGACCAGCGTGATCGGCGACCGTTTCTTCGGATGATACAGCAAGTGAATGTCGCGTCCTTCATACCGGTAGAACGGTTCAAAGTACCAACCGTAGCTGAGGATGAGGAGAAGAATTTGCATCTGCTATACATGCTATATCACATAAGATAGCTAGAACACTACCATTGACTCTCGGTGATCGGTTCCGGGAAGCGATCCCGCGGACCTTCCGCAATTGTTTTCTCCACCAGCGCACAGTAATGGTCAAAGTTGGGTAACCCGCTACGTCCGGCTGCGGTTGAGTCGTACTTGGACCAAAACTTGATCGCTATCGGTACACGCTTCAGGTTCGGCAGAAAGCTATCGTACAGTCGGATGTAACGGTTCTGCCTGTTGATCAGTTCCTTCTCGAACGCGTACGATACGATGGCAGGTGGTCGCGGTGGACTATCTTCGCCTTTTAGCATCGCCATCCGCTGCTCGATATCCTATCACTGTGTACAGCTGCTCACTCACTAACCAACACTGGAGGACACACGCTAACTCGGCTGCAGGCTCGTTTATGCCAAATAATTGCTACCTTGTGAACTGCTTCAGATGAGCGGAAGCAATGAACTAACCTACCTAACCTGACCGACAGACGCCACGGAAAAAGTCTGAATCGCACCGCTGCTGGTTTCTGATGACTGTCGGAAAACCGTCCCATCATGCCTTTAACTCGGCGTTTCATCCTCTTCACAAATTTTGTGGTTCGCTACTATGTTCCTGACCCAATATAAAAAGAAGTAAAAATGCTAGGAATCCACCATTACCTTGAGCTTTGCCTTAGGTAAGAGTTCCAAGGTTTTCAAAGCCGCAAGTTACCGAACGGGCAATTCATAATCAACACGCGTGAAGGGCACGGAAATTTGTGATCCTATTGAACAAAACCCAGCGCAAAAGGGAGGGCCGGAAAGGAAGGTGTAGGGTTTAGAGGAAGGAGAGAAACTAATAATAGTAACGCGACTACGGATGCCACAACTAATGACAATGGCGGTGCTGTGTAGTAACAATACCAATAAAAATAATAACGAACTTGATGATAATAATCGTAACCAAACATCGTGGCTTCCGAACGGTTTTGCCTTTGATTGTAGACACACCGCGATTTTGGGATCCTGGCGAGTGGTGCAGCTGAAGGGTTAGTAGATTCGCGAACAGGGTTTCGTTCAAGACGCTACGCTGACTTCTGGCAAAGGGGAGTTGGTCGAGATGGGGAATTTAAGGCCCAATTCCGCATGCTTTCAGCAGTGGCAATAAATTGTTTGTGGAAGTATTCCAGGCCTTCCTCAATTTTCTTTGTACACCCAGCGCCATCTCCCTAGCACCGGCTGTTGACTCCATCATTCTTTGTCAATGTCTTGTGCTGTAGAAAACAAAAATAGATACAAAAATATCATCAAAAAACGGAACTTCTTGAAGTATGATTGACCTTCGCCGAGAATCTAAGGCGGACTTAGTTTTGAAGCAGAAGGTTCACGTTAGTATTCTGTTCCTTTCTGTCTTTACTGTCTCGCAATAGCTTCTACTAAATACATCATTAATGGAACTCTCTCACTCCAGAAGGCGAGTTCCATGTGCCGTAGGTTTATTTGCGTTTAATGACTTTTAGGCCTGTTTTCATCTAGCATGAAGTTTTGCATGAATATCGGCCATTAAAGTCGAAGATATTGTGGAGGTCCCGTTTGTTTACTGGCACGACTTCGGCGAAGAAGTTATGGTGTATCTGACATGAGAAAATTAATCGCTAATAACGTTCAACGTTTAACCGCAACGGTGAACGGCTAGGCGTATGCTTTGCGATATTTAATCCATCCAGTTTGCTTAATCAATTCTATGATTTTTAAAGGTACTCTTTCACATGAAAGATGTCTACTAGGTCCAACAAGTGGGGAAGAGGTTAATGAGTGGTGTGTAGTACTGAGAACGGAAACTCTTTTACAGTAAGCTGTTTATTTCTTTTCTTTCTCTCTCTCTCTCTCTCTCTCTCTCTCTCTCTAGGTATTATCATTACTCGGCTCAATCACCAATTCCGGTAACTTCGGTGTCGCCCCGCGTTATGTTTCCACTTCAACCTGATGCGCTGTACTGTTAGGCTCACTGCTCAACACAACACGAATATATTTCTTACGTCTTTCCCCCGTTTTCAGCGCAATGCTTCTCAGAGCAGTTAATAGTGGATGACATGCCAGGTTTGTCCTCACCGGTGCCCAGTTGGCGTGTTCTTGTTGGAAGTTTTATAATTGTCACTGTTGTGACGACCTTGACTCATATAGCAACGGGGACGTTACGGACATTTGTTTGCTGTTGTTATACTTTTCAAGGTTCATGGAGGTTCCTATTTTTCATTGAGGAATTTTTGCCTGATGCAACTAGTTTCACTTTGGGAAATTCCTCCTTCTGGGTCGGCGATGGGTTTTCACATTTCTTTCTCCAAAAACCCACGATAACATTAGTACCACCGATGTGTGATCAAATTGTGCAGTAAAATCAAAACCAATCATAACCGTATCAATCCTATCATTCAAAATTTTCAGTCTCTTTTTGTGACTTCCGGTATCACCGAACGTACCGGTGTTGCCAGGTACGGCTGTTCCCCAATGACGTAATTGATCGCTAATCATTTTGAGGAAGAAGAAAAATAAGCCAACAACGTTAAGCCTCATTCTCGCTGTATCGCTTAGGAACAATGCGTATGCACTAGTCACTGTGATTTGTAACCTTTCTTCATACCTGCCAAACAAACCCATCGTCCACCATTGTTTGTGGCAATGGATTGGAGTTGTATAAACCGTTTGCTTATCATCGCTTGTTTTCACTTTTGGCTGTGTCACCATCATTATGAGGATGAGCTATGTTTAGTTCGATGTCTCTTATTCATGAAGCGACGTGTGTATAGACCATCTTCCAGATGAACACATCATCAGTCAATACAGCCGCTCGAAATTGAAAAGCCAATGGTATGAATTAAATCAATCCTTACAGAATGTTTTGTTTTTAGTAACTCCACTGAACAGGCAAATTCCATCCTTTAGTACCATCATGTAAAAACTCGACGCGTTCCGCAACACACAACTTCAACCTGTGTGTTCGTGTGATTATTTCCTTTTTTTTTTGTTTTGTTTGTTTGTAGCTCCTGTCAAGACTTTCCGGGACTCTTTGCCTGCCAACCCGCGGCCAAAGGACAACGACCAGACGAAATTATTGATTCTCGGCGTCTCTGAAACAAAAAAACAAAAACAGCGGTCGTCCGTTCCGAAGTTGCACACCACCATCGAAAACGGAAAAACTAAAAGAATCCCAACTTGCCGAAAAAACGAAACATTACCTAGGAATGGGTACGGTATTTGGCTCACCCCGCACACACCGACCGGGGGATTGCGTTGGAGCGCTTAGGAACATGGTGGAGTGGGGAGTGTTTTTTTTTAAAACAATTTTAGAACGCTTCCTTCTCCGTTCCTTTTTTTATCTCTCCTGTTTAGCTGCTCTTTGCGCCAAATGGTTTGATATTGTCAGCCACATTGGGTGTGTGTGTGTGTGTGTGTTTTTTTTTAAAGGATCTTTTTGCTGGCTGTTTCAGTCAAATGAAGTCCGTGTTTGTGTGTTTTGTAGGTGTCTTTATGTATTTTTTTCCAGTTTCTTCCCTGTCGACTATTCTTACTTCAAGCACTTTTTTGGTTGGTTGTTTTGTTTTAGAAATCTCTAATCTTATTTACTGACTTAGGCGATTTGTTAACTTTTTTTTATGTACCGCTAATAGCTAAGGAATCAATAAAGGATCAATAATATGAAAAGCTCTCAATATGATAAAGCCCTAATTCTAGCCAATATTTAATTTGGAATCCTTGAAGGTTATTGAGAGATCATGGCGTGTTATTGACATTTCATATCTTCACTTTCTACGACAATCGAAAATTCTCGTAACGACTCAACATCGTCTAAACCCTTCCCAAGTAAAATATTCAATTTAAAGGGTAGATCGCGAAGCACTTAAATTGAGAGAACATAGACTTGAGAAACTTAGACGACATTGAATTCTTAATCTTATTCTCAATAAGTACTCATCTTCGCTGCTCGTCTTATGTCTATGAGAATAGTAATTAAATAAGAACTTCCGAAACTTTCTGTAGAATAAGCGGAGAGCTGCATTCTTCACACTAGTTGTTGCCAATCCTCGAATAACAG
The DNA here is from genome assembly GCA_016170015.1 of Anopheles longipalpis. NCBI lineage: Eukaryota > Metazoa > Arthropoda > Insecta > Diptera > Culicidae > Anopheles > Anopheles longipalpis. The sequence goes on from CM028102.1 coordinate 17,421,717, forward strand.
AATCGGCAGATGTTGTAGAATTTTTACTTGTCTCTAATTTCTCGCAGTGTCCTCTTTATGGTCTTCATACCACAAAGGATGGTGTTTTGCGTATGTCGCCAATCTAATACCCATCTGAAGCTTTTTAACTTCCCTTCATACTATTACCGGTCCATGGTACCGTTGTTGAAACACTTTTATCTGTGACAGCAATTTGGAATCTCATTCAAAAGAAGCAAGGTAAAGTTGGTATTCGCTTTGTCCCAACCGAGGTCACTCAACATTGCGGTCTCATGACGCTCTGATCCTAGCCAGCGTATTAGCCTCCCGCAAAAGTTACCTTCATTTCAGTCAGTTCTTTATTTTTTCACTCAAACGACCGTGACGACGGCTCATACACGCACGCTACCCCGATCTACGTTTTCCCTGATACTTGCCCATTCGAAAAGGCAATCGTGGAAAATGAGGTGCATCGTATCGTGCTCATTTTCACACCACCCTGCACCAGTGACGTGTTGCGAAACAACGAGCCGTATGTGTGTGTGTGTGTGTGTTTGCATTCATTTTGTTTCCGCGTTTATAATAATTTGATCGCTTCATGAATTATAGCGATCCCCGTAACGGGAGGAAAGCAGGAACGGTCCGGGTTTGGGAGTTCCATCATCGTCTCCGTACCGACGCCAACCTTACTTCGAGACGATGATGGTCAGTTTTAGGTTGGTTCATGAAACATGCACGTTTCAATTATTGCCCCCGTTTCGGAGCAGTGCTGTGGCATTTTTTTTTTCTTTCGTAAGGTGATACAGGTGAGAGGGGTGTGTCGGAATGGAAGGGAATATCTGCAGTTACGTCTTGGTGCTTTGTGCAGGAGACTCGCCATCGCAGCGCGTCCCAGACCGTGGTGGGCTTCTGCAACAGGTATGGAAGGAAACGGTGACCACCGATGCAGTACCGTATCTGACGGTTTTTTGGGGAAGGGGTACCTCAAGATACCCGCAAGAAGTACCCTCTACAGTCTGCCGCACTTTACCACCATTTCGGACCGGTCGTATGTTTTGTTTGGTTGGGTTTTCTAATTAATTTACATACCGTCCGTCTACCGGTCAGGTACGTACCATGAAGGTGAAAGATGTCTGCACCGAGCGCACGAGTCTGGACGAGTCACCGTAAATTGTGGCCGTGCGGGATGTTTGTAGCTGAAGATCAATCAGCTCAATTGTGTCCTGTAAAACATGGTCTCCCAAGAGCTTATGTTGTCCCAGATTGCAACATTCAATGGGAAATCATCACGGGCTGATTTGCATGTCTTTGGATGCGGAGCGCATGAAGACATTCTTGAAGACATCCCCCCCCCCAAACTTCACTCGCAAAAGATCAGACCATCAGGAAATGCGTTTTTTTGCCATGCTAACCAAAGCACACAATTTCGTTCTAAAATGTTTCCCGTATTTCGGGGTCTGCATTGCTTAACCTAGGGTACTCCAGTTTTTTTGTTGTGCTCCAAAAGCACTTCTGGACCACACGACGAGGCACTTTGATTTCCTGCAAGATATGACAATATATTATGTCTGCCCTGTTCTGCTACGGACATGTCCGCTGCAAACCGACAGCACACGTATGGTTACACGCACACACCAAAAAAAAAAATAAGCAACCCAAAAGGAAAACTAAATTTTTGGCAGCAACCTAAAACCCGGACCCTGCCCCTAAGTACGGGGCAATGCCTTTTCCTATCTTTGTTTTTTTTTGCACACTTTAAATAAACAGGTGAAGGCGCAAAGGGTTTTGCAAATGTTAGGAAGCGACATGAGCACCACGCGGAAGTAACAGGTCCGGCAAAATCTCCCTACCCCCCCTCATCCTTTCAACCCACCATCCTACTATAAACTCCATACTCTTCCTCAGCATATGTGAACAGCTGCCACTAACATGCGCTGCGTATCCGAATTACAGCGCTACGGTGCGATGCAGATGTATGTAAATTAAAATGTAATAAAATTTGCATAGCCCGCCCGCCCCATTCTAAATATGGCCGGTTTCGGAATGTCGGGTTTGACGGAAGATTGATGGATGGTTCGGGCCTCAGGTTAGATGGTTTCGGTTTCGTTTTCTGGATATGGTTAGTACGTACCGGGGGGGGGGGGGGGGGGGGGGGGGGGGGGGGGGGGGGCGAGGGGGCGGCAAAGAGTTCGCGGTTTGCTGATGTGCTGTCCGGTCGTGCTGAAGGTTTAATGGACACGCTTGGTCACGCGGTACTGCAAGAAACCAATCCCATACTTAGTTAAGCATCATCCCCTGGACGGGTTTCGGTATACATTCCTGGGGAGGAAATTTTATATTAGACACTAGTACGTGTAGCTGTCATTGCTAAACAACTAATGCACTTGCAAACCAAGCAGACATCAAGTCTGTCAAATGCTATAATTTATAGAATAAAATGTCCATCACATATTCGTAGCGCATTGCTTCAAAATATTATCTACTGACACAAACAAAACATAAACTAGTAGCTGTCAAAATTTAAGATGACATTTCATCAGCAACGTTAGTGTGACATACTAACAACATGGTTCGGCTAAATAAATAATAGGGGCCAAAGTCTGTAGAGTAGTGAGGTCGCGGAATAGGCTTTGTTGACATTGCCATCTTGGATTTTAATTTTGACAGTTAGACGTCCTTGGCTATGTATTGGTGAATTGTTTACTGAGCAAATTTCAGCGCTCGTAGTTTTGGCGACAGTCGTAACAACGTTAAAATGTGAGGAATATATGCACTATTCCATACATTTCCTTTGCGCATTGTATTACACGATAATCACACTATTAAAAGATTTCGTTTTAAAATAAAATCTACAACAATTAACCGTAGGATATCTTGAAACAAAATCATGTTTACACGAGCAGCTGAAGCAGCCTCCAAAACAACCGTACACATACAACTACACAACATCGTGTAGGAGCTTCGGACACCTATCTGTCATTTTTATTTTTCATTGTTATTCCAAGAGCTGCCAAAACCCCTCTATTACGAGACCTCATTACTATACAGACTTTGATAGGGGCCTAATAAAGTGACAGTTTATTTGACAGGTTTGACATTTGAAATGACAGTTTACACGCTTAGCCTAGCTTATTAGTCATGGAGCAAATATGGTGCTAGGTAATGTATTTTCAATTATCTTACATTTTAATTGTTTTTCTTTCTCTCTTTATCTATTTCTCTCTCTCTTTCGCAGGAGGAACAAGAGGATGCGTTGCGTGTGAAACGGAAATTGAAAAGCGAAAGGTAACGGCCCACATTACTACCCTCTCTTTTTCTTTCTCTCTCTCTCGCTCTCTCTCTCTTTCATAAAAACCAAAAACCCTTCTTCAGCGGGTAGTAAGAAGGTTTAATTTCTTCCAACATAAAGCCAGAAGCAGTTCTGGCTGGGCATTTGCAATAGTTTGCAAATGCACGCTCGAAATTGGACGCACTCACGCGCCCAAATACACGGTGAGATAAATGGGATATGTGTCAGGATGGGTAGGAAAAGGAAGAAAAGTGAAGCGAAAGGGTAGGTAGGGTAGAAAACAAACACCAAAAAAAAAAACCGTACGAAAAATGGAGCTTACAAACGAGCGTGGTGGTGCTGCATTAATTATGGCAACGTCATTATTTGCGCTACAAACTAAATAATAATAACCGCAAATCTAAAATACCAACACGGTTTTGCGGTACCATTTTGCGGAGGAAGGGCGCGGACAGTAATAAACATTCGAAACATTATCAAACCGCACACACAGACACACAGACACACACACACATCCAATCTACATGGATGTCCAGCACGCATCAGCACCGCTTCACCCGTCAAACGCATCAAAAGTGGTTCGCATTTGGTTGGTCGATTTGTTTTCTTGGGGTTTTTTTTTCGCTGTAGCGCAAGGTTTCAATTTGCTACCGATAATTGAAAGAGACCAGCCAGCGAAGGTGTGTTTATGTTCTACGTATGCACCAAATGCACAAATGCACTACTGTACGCACCCTTGAGGGGAACGCTTCTTAGGTGTGGAATGCTGGCGAATGATTGTTTTGTTGCACCTTTTTTTTGTTGTTCGTCTTGAATTAA
>CM028102.1:17429253-17447457 GCA_016170015.1 Anopheles longipalpis
AGATGCATTATAATGAGCAAAAGGTTTCGAGATCCCACACCGCAACATCATCATCATCATCATCGCCATCATCTTGCTGTTTGGGTGGCCACGTGTACGCGGGGGTATGGTTAAATGAAACATGCAGCTTTCAATGGCGAACCAACACAAAAAAAACAATGTGGTGTAGAGTTTTTCATCTGCACAAAAAAAAACTCACTAAAGTGGAAGCCATTTTCAGCGTGCATCGAAACGAATCGAAACAAAATGAAACCCCCTCTAACGAAATGTGGACCGGGTGAAATGAGAGGATATAAGGGGAGGGAGGGTTAGGTGGGTGCTTGAATTAAAAAAAAAAACAAAATAAAAAAAACAGTTAAATCGGTCGCTTTAAAGTTCTATCATCCACCATCAAAGGGATATCACACTGCACGCGAATAGTCCACCAACGTAAAGCAAAAACAAAAATAACGAAAAAAAGATGGTAGTTTCAGCGGCCAAAACAGAAAGCTATTTAGTCTTCAATGATACGCTTAAACACCTTCACAAACCTTCATATGCATACCTGATGCATGGGATGGAAGTGATCGGTGTGGTAGGTAGGGTGGTGGGGGGAGGCGGAACGGAAGTCACTCTACCACGTGGATGCACTTTTCGCGGATGCACTGACACGCCAGGCTGGAGCGCAATGGCTGCAAAAACGGTGATTTGTGGTTTTATTTTTAAATGCCTTCATCGCTTGTGTGTGGGTGTTTTTTTTGTTATTCTGCATTTTTTTAGTGTATGTGTGTGTGTGTGTGTGGTAGTAGATGTGTTCCTGTTCGTTTGTAGTTTGCTCGACTCACTTTACCACGTTTTACATTTTGTTGCCCGTAAATGTTTCGCGTTTTTATGCGCCCGATGGCAAAGGAGGATATCACCGGCAAGGTGACAAAGAAGCTATTTGTGTGTGTGTGTGTGTGTTTGTGTTTTGTGCAGAAATTTTGCACATTTGGGTTTCGGGCGCGTTTGAAGTGGCGCGCGGGATAGTTGGGAAGATTTCTACCGACACAAAACCCTTCGTTTAGTGTAACAGCTTCTAACTTTCAAAACAAAACAGAAAAAAAAGCCGTGTGCACCGGAGTGCAATGAGAAACGATTAAATCGTAATCCGTGGTTAACGGGACTTTAGGGATGCGAAGTAGGAAAGCAATATGGGCGAAGATTTTTTTTTATGTTTGGTTTCTGTGATACGATGAATCTCCATTGACGTATGGGAAACTTTCACATCATGCGGTTTTTGTCGACTAGCAGAGCTGTTAGTCGCTAGATGTACAGTCTACGCCCAAGTTGCGCTATTCGAATATCGTATATTCGAGCGAGTTGAATATTGGTTGACACATCGTTTATACCTCGGGGTTCAGATCTTCACCTATGTCGTTTTCAAATGAAATATTGTTTTGTCACCACAAAATATTTGTAAACATTATAATAATTTATTTTACAACATCAATATCAAACCAATAATTCAATATTTCTATTATTTTAATGATGCTGCCATAACAATATGCATGAGTGGAGAATTCAAAATCAACAACCTTATCTGTCAAATTTGAAAATTAGTGTGTCTCCGAATCCGCGAAAGTCGAGTATAGTGTAACTTGGGAATAGCCTGTATTTGACTGTAATTTTTTTTGTGAATATCAATTGAGTAACTAGTAATTGAAGTTTGCCTTTAAAAAAAATCAACATGGCTGCTTGTTTAAACTATTCCATCAAGAATGAATGTTTTTAAAATAAGAATATTTTCGAATCTCACTTTTAGAAATAACCATTATACAATAGATTAAGAAATATACATCACTTTTGACATAAAAAGAATAAGCATCACTTCAACACCGAACAGACTACATGAAGTGATTGGATTTTCTTTCTAAACAGGATAGAGCAAAACTGCTACAAACCAAAACTATTTGTCATATTAAACCAATGACGTGAGTGCCTCCTTAAAGTATCATCTGTCATTTCTACTAACACCTTGTACGGTTCCAAGCAAATTCACTGTAAGTGTATCATAATGGCTTTAAGCATAACATGAATAATGCGTACTAAAAACACACACACTCACACAAAACCCAAACATATCTCGTATCGCACTGCACTGGAGAAACTTATTTACGGTGCATCCGTTAGAGCGTTTGCTGCAACATTTTCCCACACCGTGATAAGGAAAAGAGTGAAACACAAGGGTACGGTAATATTTTGCAGGAATAGAGACCATCAAGGAGCAAATGCGCTAATCGAAGTGCAAGATCTTGCTGGTTGGTTTAATGTAAGACGTTTGACCTCACCGTTTCATCTTCCGTTTGCTTAAAAAACACCCCCCGCCGCCGGGAAAATTGGACGGGGTAAGACGACGAAACTTTGACAGAGACAGATGAACGGTCCAGAGGGTGAGAACAGCAGAAGCATAGTGGTGGTAGGGCGGATAAGATGGCTCTACTTTTTCAAGTACACCCGCACACTAAAACATTCACAAATAGTAAGTCTAGAATTCAGCTCTCTCTCTCTCTCTCTCTCTCTTTCTTTCTCTCTTTCTCTCTGTCTGTAAGGAGCTCTATCTCCGTTTGTCTTACATTCGTTATCTTCATCTAAACATAAGTGATCTCATTGAATGAAACGTCTACTCCGCCCGGTGCACCAACACATCCTTCCGCGTTTGGAGTTGGTAGACAATTTGGGCCGAATCCCGCCGGTACATAAGCTCCCAGTGGAAGAGGAATACCGTTTTTCCACAAATGCCCGGAATGTCTGCAGAAGTTTTCAGTAAAAGGGAAACGGCACGTGAATAACAAAGAGTGTCTATTGCTGTATGTGACTCGGTATACGATTAAGATGCTTTACCGTTTTTGGCGGCCACCGTAAGAACGTTTTAGCCGAGACGTGACTATCCTGGAGGCTGTGAGTTGCTCAGTAACTCACGTTTCTTACTACCATGTTTGAGCGGGTTGCATTATTCAGTATGTCTATGTGCGGGTCATAGTTTTCATACTTAATGCTTTCTCTTTCTTACTCACCCACACACACACACACACACACACACAGAACAATACATTTCTACGAAACGTAAACCTGTGTAGTTGTGTGTGGGATGGTGACTTTCTTCGATCGACTTCTTTGGAGTTGCCAAGTATTACCAGCTGAGCGTCTTCTACGTATAATGCGACCCAGGCGCTTAAGAAGAAAGAAGCAATTTTTTGTTTGTTTTTTGCTTTGCTCACAACTTCAACGCAAAGATGCTACGTCGCGGATCCGGGGGAAACCTTTTTTGCATTTACGACCTTCGGTACGGTGTACCCCCAAACCATCACGCAAAGCTGGGAGGAAACATTCACGGTGTTCCTATTAAAATACTTTAATGTTTAGAAGCTGAATGTAGCGGTACTGCCACGGTTCTGTATTTTGGATGCTGCCATTACGTTGTTTGTCGCACGTTTTGTCGCGTTTTCCCGATTACTCACATTGCTGATGATGGTGTGGATGATTTAATAGCTTTAAGAAGACCGCAGGACGTGCCGGTGACGTTCGCGGGCGCTACCGTACTCCGCAAATGCAAACAAAGTCCCGCCAGACTTTGGGTGGAGTGGAATGTGTTTTATTTTTCGCTTTCCATTCGAGCATAAGTAGGTCTGTCGTTCACTTGACTTTCCGTGCTTGGGAAAAGGACTGGGAAGTTTGCTACGAAGTCGTTACGTTATTGACCTAGGTTCTGGTTTTGGAACATCTTTACGAGTTTTAATGGAGCTGTGGAGCAATGCGATCTGTTAGTTGCCGGTATAGCGTTATCGTCTTCTGCGAGATGTGCGAGGTGTGTCAAGTTTCTGCTGAGCGGACAGATCCTCCAGACATTCAGTCTGTACTACACAAATGCGTATTGCGCTAGGATTGGTACATTGTGAATGTCACGTGCCTTCCAAGCATTGATGAGGTCGTGGTAGATACGAACGTGTCCTATCGGATATGTTGCTTGCTCACAAAGGTTCGAAATATGTCTGACCAGGTGGTACGGACAGGTTGATGGGTACACTACAAGATTATAAATAGTGTTGCGCGAGTTAAACCACACTATAGTAACACAGTAAAGTGTCGAGCGATGAAGTATTACCAGCTATCTGCAAGTACGATGGGGACTAATCGAATCGGTGGTGCGTTGGGATGGTTGCTGCTACTGGCTGCAACCTGCAGTGAAACACTAGCCGCGCCCAGTACTGGGCATGGTTACGAGACCAAGAGTATTGCCCAGGCCTACCTCGAGTGTCTTCAATATCTGAACATTTCGCGCCAATCCATGTACGAGTATAACACCACGGCTGTACCTCTTAACAACGGCGGGAATTGCTTGTTGCGCTGCATTGGTCTAAATACCCGCTGGTGGAACGATGAGGCGGGACTGAACGAGAAAGCACTGCTACAGTTCTTCCGTCAAACGGACACGAACTCACTGGAACAGGCGCGCACCTGCCTGACGGAGGTTTCGGACTCGGCCGATACATGTGCCGCCGCTTATCGGTCGTTCCGGTGCTACAGTGACGCGCTGGGTGATGTCATTGCCCATCCGGAGTATGTCGCACCGTGCAGGGAGGAGATACAACGGTCAGTAAGCGATTGTGCTGCTATGCTGCAGGTGTCCGACGAGCAGCTGACGTCTTGTGTAAATGCCGAAACGTTTCAGCGCAGTGGAAACGCTACCGCGCTACTGCGCTGCGTTGTGCTGCGACTGGGCCTGTACGCTGACTCGACCGGGGTGATGTACGATCGTTTGCAGCTGTTGATGGATAGGGACACTGCCCCATCATGGACGGAGGCCCACGTCGAGGAGGCTAAGCAGTGTGAGAACAATTTGCGAGCGTTGGGCGCTGACGTATGCCTAGTTGCAGCTCACTCGGTTGAGATTTGTTACGGTTGGCAGGCATTTGGAGAGCTGTGGAAGGTGCTGAGGGAAGAGTATGGTAGCTCATACAGTGACATTCTATACGATCATACGGATGAACCCCTAATGGAATCAAATGATGTTACTGAGGAGAAACAGGAACAAGCAAACAATGACATCTATCGTGTTCCAAAGGAAGTGGAGGTTTTTAGTTATCCGTCAGGGTCCCGATATCGATCACTATTGATATTAAACCCTAAATGGAATGTTGAAGACTCCAAATCGGACAGTTCCGATAGTTCATCTTCACAAGATGACAAGACACCAAGCAATGATAAGCTTACAACACCAGAGCTTTCAGAGATGTATTCCAAGAAACCGGTAAACCCAGATAATGTAGTGAAGCAACAAACAGTGCCTGAGGTATTGGTTTCATCTCCTTTAGAAACATATTTTCAAGTATTTATGCTTTTCCTATTATTATTGTAGCCTGAGGAGAGAAGACAACCAGCAACGGCACACTTTGTTCAAACCCGATCGGTAATTTATCCAATGGCATCAGAGCTGTTTCCCTACTATAGACCAGGTATGTCTAGATTTGTTCTATATGTTTTGTCTATAACTTACGATTTGTTGTGATGTAGCTATAACACCTTACGCACTACGGATGAGACGTTCCCTTCCTCTACTACACTACCTCCCACATGGTATGCCAGGTGAGTATTCAACGATTTATAGTTCCAAGGACGGTGGCATTGATATAATTTTTTTAAAATGTTTCTAGCAATGGGAACTCCCTATTTCCATCCAATGTCTCATCCTATGGTGAAGCGATCCATCCCAATGGAACCGATGTTTGTTCCTACATCCTGTACCTGTTCCAGACCTTATGTCCCACCACGTTTTGTAAGAGATGTCGAACCCCATGATGCACCTGTAGCATTCAGCGATAGTCCATTCCCGGCATTCGAACTCAATGAATCTGCTGTTCCTAGAGTCCAAACCGATGAGACTGTTGCTTTACCTGATGGCGATTCCACTGTCTCAAAGAACGAGGATGTTTCGCCTAGAAACATTGCTAATGATGGAGAAGGTGGAGCAAATGAGGAATCGGAATTATTTGGTGTAGATAATACAGTTTCAAAGAACGAGCAACTGCGTATGGAACCTTCAAATGATGGTGATGATTCGTCTAGCAACATTGCTAATGTTGGAGAAGGTGATGCAAATGAGGAGACGGACTTACTTGATGCCGATACCACTGTCTCAAAGAATGAGGTACCCCTTATGGAAGCGTCTAATGATGGAGAAGGTGATGAATATGAGAAATTGGACTTACCTGACGGCGATTCAACTGTCGCAAAGAACGAGAAACTCCAAATGGAAGTTTTAAGTGATGGTGATGATTCGTCTAGCAACATTGCTAATGTTGGAGAAGGTGATGCAAATGAGGAAACGGACTTACTTGATGGCGATTCCACTGTCTCAAAGAATGAGGTATCCCTTATGGAAGGATCAAGTGATGGTGATGATTCGTCTACAACCATTCCAAATGATGGTGAAGGTGATGCACAAGAGGAACCGGACGTACCAACTCCAAACGAAGATACGCCTACCCCTGTCGTTGATGAGACGCTAACCGATGGAGTTGATGCTAATGATGAAACGGAGCAGGTTTCTGCTGCAAATGTAGTTGACGAAAACGTTGGCGATAGTTTGAAGAATGAGAATTCTAACTCAAATCTAGAAGAAGTGCAAGCTGCTACCCCTGGACAAGAAGTTCCGCAAGATTCCAAGACTTCATCCACATCCGCGGGTAAAGCTGTACATCCTATGTTGACTCAACCATCCCAACCAACAAACCTACCGGATGTTACGGATCAACCACCACAATCGACAACATCAAACACGCTTGCTGCTGATGAAAGTAAGGCTCCATCGCAGAAGGCGATAAACACCGTACAGCGACTTATCCGGGCAGTTCATACTACTAACTACATCAGAAACGTCCTATCCACATTAACAACACATTGAGGTTAACAATTGTTAATGTTACAAACTTATACGGAAACAGACTGGACCCGAAACGTAATAAATCTATATGAACCCGGAATAAACAAATGAGTAGAGTGTACAATACTATACATGTAAATGTTTTAAAAAGTTTTGCAGAATCCTTGCCTCCAGGTTTGCCACGCTGCGTTGCTGACAAACGTTCTAGCTCTGGTGAATTGTTTTCCCACAGGTATAGTCTAATTTGTATCGTATTTTACATTGTGCTCTGCTGGCTAAAAGCTAAGCTAACGAGCGAATGGTGTTATTGTTTGCACGTACTCACCCGTAGTAGTAATGTGTGCCACCCAATCCTTGCCTGCAAACGCCAGACGACCGGAATCTAATCCAGTTTCGAGGATGCAGATGAGCGTGTGTAAAGGTCGTACATGGTGCAGTTGCGGCGCCGGTGGTTATTTATTTATTTCAATGGAATGAACTAGCTCCGAAGTGGATCTAGCTGACAAACGTATCTTTCTCGCACATACACTGTGTGTGTGTGTTTGTGTTGTTTGGAGATGTTGAGGTGTATCGGTCGATGCATGTGAATGTTGCAAATTGGTAATCCTGCTTCCGGTTCGATGCTGGTGTTGCGAATGTTGACAAGCGATACGCCCGAATGCGTTTTGCAATCTGCTGGCTCGTAATGTCCGGTGCCGAGTTTGGTGGGAATTACTGCCAGTAGACCGTACCAAGCCGGGCACAATCAACGTCCCGAACCAGGTTTGGGCCGGCTTTAGACGGGATCGTTTCGATTCTTCAGACAGTGACGTCCATTTGCATTCGAGCCTGTCCGAAATTGCCTGTCCAGGCAGTACAGTTGATGATTTTGCTACATTGAAGACGATGCTCATTTCCGGACGATGCGGCACGATGCATCAATTATTTACACGGTTCNTAGACGTGATCGTTTCGATTCTTCAGACAGTGACGTCCATTTGCATTCGAGCCTGTCCGAAATTGCCTGTCCAGGCAGTACAGTTGATGATTTTGCTACATTGAAGACGATGCTCATTTCCGGACGATGCGGCACGATGCATCAATTATTTACACGGTTCCTTTTTTAGTCAAATTAAGATTGTCAGCTAATAAATATGTTGGAGGGAGTAGCCTGGTTCAGACCGACTCCGATTGTCAATGTGGCGCCAACTAGTAGTGTGAATGATGGGAATTACTAACGAGTGCAAAGACTGTTACCCACCGCCATCGTACGTTCGCAACAGTCCTTCCCGGCTAAGCACTTTGGGACGAGCTGTATCGAGCGTTGCTTTTCCGGCTTGTTACAGCTAAAAGCGGGCACAAACAGAACGCTTTGCTTTCATTAAAGTTTTAACACGGAAATTGGTTTTTCGGCAACAGAGATCGAGACAACACATCCAAACACCGATATTTGTCTGGACGTATCGCTTGGAATAACTTCGGTTTCGGTTGCGTTCTGGTAATCTGGCACCCGGATGAAATTTCTCGGAAAACAGCCTCCACACTATCGGCTAGTAGCTCATTAATATTCCTTCCCTAGCAGTGTCTGAGCACCTGAGCTGCTTCAAAAAAGCACCCATTAAGGTGCCTTTTTGTGCAAGAAATGGTAAACGGTCCCGTGTACTAGGAAGGGAAGCAAATGAAGCAGTTCTGTGTAAGAGATTTAATTTTTACCAGAATTTATGGATAAAAAATGATCTACGGAACCACTAAAAGGCACGGAAAATGTCATACTACAGGGTTTCTTGGACACGTGGAGATCATCACGGGGAACTCTTTTTGAATATTTTTTTTTAAATTTTTTTGCCCAAATTAAGGAATAAATGCAATTAATTTAAGCCCAATTTTTTTTTTTTTATTCATAAACAAATAAATAAAGAAAACATAATCTCACCTGATTCGGACCAACGAGAAGAAGGCGTTGATTTGACATTTCTCAAGCATCACTAGCTAAAGGTATATTTAATAGACCCTACTTTTAGTCATAACTACAAACAGTTCCAACAAGATTGACTGTTGCCTAAGAGAAAAAAAACACGCCCCAAAAACAGATCGTAGCCCCAAAAAACGTATGGGAAAAACCCTGCAATATCACTAAGTAACACATAAACGACACGGTAAACAGTTTTATTAAATCATGAGATATCTTTCCACGCTAGCCTGGGCCCATGGTTGATACGTTTGGAAATAAATTTCCATCAAACCACTGGTGCTACTGCATGACTGACAGCACGAGTGCAGATTACCGATAAAAAGGAGAAATATACAGTGGCACCATCCTTTTAGATCTTATTTTGGAAATAATCTGCCCCCCCCCCTCCTCTACTGTGTCAGCTAACGCTTGCCGTACACGTTACGAAACAAAGCACAAATACAACAAAAAAAAACAGGATTGCTCGATGCGTTCGGCATCATTCATTGTGATTGGGTGGATCGTATGAGACGCGATCGTAAATTGACGACACGACCGGTAGGTCGTAATCTGCTGCAAAACTTCGAACCCCGTGGGCGACATGTTACCGATCCATCGCAATCGATATGGGGACATAATTGGCCCATTCGATGTCAGATCCTGGGAGCGCACAAATCAATCACACCGCGACCGCGACCCCTAGGTGGTCGTCCTTTTCCTTCTCTCCCCCCACCTACTGACAGGTAGGTCCCAAAACAGAAGGACGGTTGAGTTGTATCGCTTGCTATAAAGTACGGAAAGACTTTTGTTTCCGTTTCGATTGACGTCTTATTATCGCACACCGATGAGCGAACGCGTTGATGTGTTTTGCCCGTACATTCATCTTGTACCGGGTGAGAAGTAAACGTCATTACTATTGTTTTATGTTTTGCATTAAATTTTGTTCTTCTCTTTAGCCCTTCTCTTTCTTGTTATTATTACCAATTTGTTTTGTTTTTTGTTTTGTTTTTGAAAATTCTAGTGAATTAGTATGAATTTTTAGAAACTCTAATAAGAAGGAATGAGTACACAATAATTTTAAAGGTTGCAAAGAGGGTTTTTTAAAAATATTTTTAGCTTAGTCTTTATTTTGTAGTTATTACCGTTTGAATGGAAGAAATTTCTCTTCTTCTTCTCCTTCTTCTTCTTCTTTTTCTTGACTTTAACGACCTTACCGGTCACGCCAGCCATTTCTGGTTTACTAGACTTATTTTACGGATGGATCCGGATGGGATTTGAACCCGGTCCTGCCGTGTGGACCTTCGCCGTTTATCACATGCACCACACAGGCCGCACGCGGTGAGTGAAATGAAATCACTCTATATTATCTTTATTTTCTTTAGTTAATATTAGTTTACTTATTTGCTTACATTTAGTATCACTTCATTTTGCGACTACTGCAGCGCCTCCGGACAGACGAGTCCGGGACAGAAGATCTATCGCCTGAAGATCATCGTACCAACTGGTACTACCGAGCAAAACCGAAAAGCTACAAGAATAATTAAAAAGCTCGTTTGTCAGTTTGTCTAATGCTGTATAATTCACAACCGTTGCCCACTTTTGTAACGCTTTACTATCTTGCCATGGTTTGGCAAAAAGTTTGCACGAAAAACACAGCAGCCTTCCATCAAAACCAATGTGCCACAATCAGTATCCATTATTGAGCTACGGATTTTGCAACGACATGCGACCTGATGATGGCGCCGGGAAAATGGCGCTCTCGCATAGGGGCTTTCCCATCCCTGTAGACACACACACACACATACACACACAGATACATAGCGATGTGAGGTTCACCCTTTCTGATGCCATTGCAAATCTTCGTTCCTTTTTTTTATGCCGCGCTGCAGTAGATAAGGGTGGAAAACCTTACTCCCCATTTCTGCCTTACCACCATTCCACCTCCGCCATACTTGCAATCTGGCCGGAAAAAACATGGCGTTTCGAAAATCAATCTCCCGTTCCCTTCTTTCTCCAGCGCGCGCTCGCTCTCTTTCTCACTTTCGCTAGCTCCTTCCATCTCTTTCTTACGTTCTCATTCTCTATCGTTAGAATGAGTGTGTATGTATGGTTTTTTTTCTTCTTTCCTTCCAAATCTACTTGCAAGCTGTTCGAGTAAGGGTGGAAAAATGTAGCCCTAATGGCCGGTTAGTGTCGGTGAAGATTTTACCGTACTGCCCTTTCCTCCCCCCCCTCCCTTTTCCTCCGGTTGATGCACTATTCTAGCTTACCGTATGGGTAGCCATTATGTAGCGATGGGCACCCGGCAACCCTGCATGGGTTTGCATGCATGGTGTACACATCCTATGTGGACGTGAACGTAGAGTAGAAATCTTTACCAAGAGCATGAAAAAACACACTACTCGCCTGCATATAAACACATACAAAAACACACGCACACACTACGGTACGGTGTACGAAAATTTAAACAAAAACATCTTCTACACCTTTCACCTCCAAAAAAAAAAACCAAAATAAAACCCCAATCGGAAAGCCGGAAAGCAACTGTTTGGATACGAAAGGTGAGAATACGCGTGTGGCAGTATAGCGAGAGGAGGAAGGAGTAGTGAAGATGGGGAGAGGGTGCTGTTATTTCTTTCCCACTTTCTGGCAGGTTGAAACCTTTAGGATAACAAGAAGAAAAAAAAAATCGAATAAATAAAACCCCAGGAAACCCGGAGGAGATCAACCTCCCAAAAAAAGAAGAAAGCAAAAATAAAGCCTGCCGTAAATGGAAAGGCTTCAATTATAGAAGATGGCGTAGATGAGCGCTAGGACGATGGTCCGTACACGGCACCTGGAAGCTTTTAACCCTTGAGTGAGCATGTTTAGGAAGTGTCTCATTTAGACGGGGGTAGTAAGCGCGCTAAGTATACACTAGCTGTCATCGAACGTCAACGTCAGCGTCGCGGTGTGAAAATGTCTTTACAGCTGTCAAATCGAAAATCCGATTGACGCATGACAACCAAAAAAACACCGACATGCTGCAGATGCCTCCAGCACGACCGATGCCGAAGGGTTTGGATGGGTCGTTTCGGGTACGTTTTCTTTTTTTCATTTGCACGTCGCACTCCCACAGGAAGAAACAATCGATCAGAGGTCACCGATGTGCTCGATGGCTGAAGCGAACCATCAGTAGGATGCTAACGCTACAGGACACCCGGGAAACCCGTAGCACACTGCGCGGAACATCCCTGGTCCGCTGTGCCCAGAATGGAGATACTTGGCTTTTATGCATCGAATGGTTTTGATTTCGGTAGCTCAAGATGATAACACCGGGGACGGCAGAAAGGACGGTTAGCGTACGCAAAACCTGTGCAACGGGTTCTAAATGAATGGTGGTGTGACGCAAAAACAGAACCACCCGAAAGCAGACTACACTCACGAGCAGAAACCATTACCATCGCCGGTACGCGCACCAAAATTATATGTACATTGGAGAAGGATGGGCAAAACTTGGAAAGTGGAATCTGACGTCCACCAGCAAACGGAGCCAAACCGGCACGTTTGAGCGTCAGTGTACTCTTCATTGTTTTTGGCATCGTTGATGACTACGGGTGTTTTGGTGCGTCGTACAGCAAATCAACCATGTGGACGTCCTTTGGCGGTACAGAAGGGATGGTGAAGGACGAGAAGAGGGACAGGGAAGTTTGGATAAATTTCGAATGCGCCCCGGGCCAGGCGTTTTGGGGGACGATGACAGATGGAGGGTATTGGAAGTCACCCGTTTTCTATCCCATATCCAAACTTTTGCCATAAGGTGTCCAGACCGTTTTGCGCAGCTCCCGACAGGAGATGGAGATACACACCGTTCGGTATATCTCTTCAGAGCCGGAAAGCATGGGTTTAAAAGCAAGGTTTTAAAATTTCGACTTCTCTCCTACCGTGTTCGATTTTATGCTACAGTTTTGGAATCTACTCGACTAGAAGTCTCAGGATATATGTCCAACGTTTGACTGCAGGTGATGAAAGAAGGAAAGAAGCAGGAGTTTACAAGGGAAGAGAGTTGACCATGCAGAAGATAATTCGCCTGTCCTCTGTTGCGGGAAATTCTATTAATATCTATAGGAAAAGTAGGAAGGATTGTGCGTTCGTATCGATATTGATCATTTCTAAACTTCCTGTGTTCTACTGTAGTTAGCGAGCACATGAACTAACTTCCTGCAAGTACACAGATACTCATCTTTTATCATGTTGTTACACACTTTGTTTCCCTTTGCTCACCATACACACATCTTAGGGTTATCTGGATTCTTTCAATTTTTGGGACGTTTGGTCGAACGTTTTTGGTTTTACGGAGATGACTTACGCAGTTGGAGTTCTGAATGCTAGAGAGCATTTTATTCGGTATGTTGTCGTTGATGCGCACAAGGACGAGTTACTTCGGCGCTTGGTTTACACACACGTGTTGGGGGATTTAAATTCATGCTGCTTTCGAGCAGGGCTAAAGTCTGAAATAAGGACCCCCCTCTCACGGTCACTCAAATGAGTGACTATTTTTCGTGGAGGGTGGTTCGCAATCGGTTGCGTGTTTTTTAAATTATGTTTCGAGGCACAGACACCTGAAGGCATGGCGGTCGAAGCAGAAAATGTAGCAATTGGTGCCATCTATCGACCACAGGTCAAAGATTGGCGATCCGTTGGATACCGCCCGAGTTATGGGGCAAAGCTGGGCCAAAAATGAGGAAAATTGCACCAAAAACCCGAAAAAGTGCAACAGTTGCTTTCGCGAATAGCTCCGGCCACAGACATGGTAGCGATTAGTGGTGCATGGACGAAATGTAAGCACAAGTGCCATTTAGCCATATCAGAAGAAATATTGGCGATTCGTTGGATACCGCCTGAGTTATGGGGCAAAGTTAGGCCAAAAATGAAGAAAATTGTACGGTTTCACAAACAGGGTATGGAACTTAGTTCCTCGATTAAAAAATTACTCGCGAAAACCCCCCAACAATGTAGTTGTAATTATTTAAAAAATAAAATTCAAGCCACATAGCATAGCCTCCGAACCACCCTGTACGAAAAATTGACACGCAGATGAGTGACCGTGAGAGGGGGGGGGTCGTGTTTCAGACTTTAGCCCTTATTTCAGACTTTAGCCGATCAATATCGGTATTTTGGTCACGATAAAATCGTGTGGTGTACGTTTTTTTTGTTAAGCCCTGTCGTCATGCTTACTGGGAGAGGATCTTCATGCGCGATTGGTTGTTCTAGGTGCGTCGATGTATGCGACCTCTACACGATCGATCAATACCTTGACATTTCGTCCTCTAGCACTAATGGAGAGAGTATTTTTGTTTCTCTTAACTATCCAAAACTCCTCCGCCGTAAGCAGGTGTTAGTGACTCTCGCACAGCATCGATCACTAATGCGTGCATGATTTGAATTCTCTTTGCATGTACGGAATGCTGTTGTGGTGGTGCATTTATCCGATTCATTATTTGGCTTAATTTCTCTTGTGTCAGTGCGTTTGACTGATAACGGACAAAATTAACCGACCACACGCAGTCTTGTTCTTAACTTCGCCGCGGTAACACCTGCATCTCGATCGCGTACGGTTCTGGCACATGGTTGCAGATTTTAGTCATCGGTGCTCTCTTTCTTTCTAACGCAAGCTAATGCGGGTTATAAGATGTTGTTCGTAGGTGATCTATTCCTAGTGTTTTAAGCATACTTTTTTATAAAGTTTCGGTCTCGTATTGTCCTTCCCGGTCAGTTGTAACTTTCGTGGACACTTTTTTGTGCATTTGTCTTTCGTTGTTAGTTCGTTCGTTGAAGTGGTCCTATGAGGTGAATGTGCACGTGGCTTTTAGTGATTTTGAGTTTATTTAAATGTTAAAGAGTGGGTAGTGAAATGCTTGCAATCTTAGTGCTTGGTTGATCGTATTCTCGCGTGTGTTGTGAAGTTTTTTCTATAATTCGTTTCCTGAAATGCAGAGGAAAAAGTTGTTTAATATTCGCAGTGAATGTGTCGCAAAGCGGCGTCCTTTCGTGTCGGCCATTTTATTGCATTGAGTGCTAATGATGAGCTTGTGGGTGCGTGCGTTCGTTAATGAAATGTTTCAGTGTTGGTGCGTTAAAGCTTTAGCGTGTGTTCGTAATCGATCGCTTCTGTTCAACATAGTTTAGGTCAATGTGCAAAGTTTTGTTTCTCCAGAAATATTTCTGGCGGTTGATGAAATGCGATTATCAGTGGTTTGTGATTAGTGTTTACGCAAAATTCACGGGTTTCTAGTTGGTGTTTGAAGTAACATATTAGTTCTTATATGGCATACTATTCTCTATCATTCTATCTCTATCAAACGTACTCAGCTTTTCTTAAGCAGGATAGGATTTAAGCAGGTAAGGATGGGTTTTTGGGGAACAAATGCTACGGCCTGTGGATCACGTTTGTCTATGCGTTGAAGGCAAGCCGCCGATCGCGATTTGCAGACGAGCTGTGTTGTGTCATTTCGCTTATTTTCTTTTGTGGAAGCAAACACCAAAGGGCTAGGATTTGTAAGCTAGGAATCTAAATTTATTATAGCTTGGATATGAACACAAGATCAGATCAGCACACTTTTAACATATTTGGCACTTCTTTCTTTGGCGTTCTGTCTGCTTCTGCCTTCAATTTCATTCTACCTGCGCATCGCTCCTAATAATTGCTGCTATGATTAGTTGCGATCCTCGGCACACCAGGGCACCTCATTTTTCTTCACCTTTCTATCTGATACATCAATGTCGAATCAATATCTTTAATCTTTTTTTTCTAATAATTTTTTCTAATATAAAAATATTTTTTAATATTTTGTCTAATATTGTGATTTTGGCCATCTTTGGCAGAGGGAAATTCAATATTTCCTTTACTTTAAGTTTTTTTTCTTGGACTAATGCCTTCGGGGCTATTGTGACTCCCAAAAAAAATCGATACAAGATCGAAGGATTTGTTATTTTTACGCGTTGATCGCTAAACCGATGCCTCGTAGTCGCTTAAATATCGTTCTAACATGCTCTTTATGTTTTTCGGAAATTTTTGGAGGCAATATATCATCCTTTATGTATCATATATCATCTTATGTCAAGGAAAAACAGAATCAAAATCAAAAATAAAATCCATTTCTTAATCCAAACGTCATCCACAAAAATTCATAAAGGCCGAATGGGGTCGTTATAGCCATTTTTGTCTCTAGCTACTGATATCTGGTGATAAGCTCTCTGGAGATCGTGCTAGAGATGTTCACACTGAGTAAGAGTGAGCGAGTAAGTTTAATCTTGCGAAGGAGTTTATGGTTTGAACTGATGGTGANCCACAAAAATTCATAAAGGCCGAATGGGGTCGTTATAGCCATTTTTGTCTCTCGCTACTGATATCTGGTGATAAGCTCTCTGGAGATCGTGCTAGAGATGTTCACACTGAGTAAGAGTGAGCGAGTAAGTTTAATCTTGCGAAGGAGTTTATGGTTTGAACTGATGGTGATGGAAATTTTTATGACTCTTTTACTGACATACACACTCACACACACTCTGTGCCGACTAATGACTCACTCTTTAGCGTTTCAACTCACGCAATAAGAGCGAGTAAGTGTAACGTAAAAATAAATTATATTTCATAAATTCATTTGTTTTGTTTAAATTAAATACAGTTTAGGCCAAAGAATTTAAGGCCCAACGAGAAATACAAAATTTAAAATAATAACATTCAAATTAATTAGTTTTATACGAAATTGCAGTGAATTTAATACCTAATCACTGGAGTAGAGTGATTTAAATCCAGAAAGAGTAACAAAACACTTACTCACTCAAACGCAAAAGAGTGAGTCATTAGTCTGCAGAGAGAGTGAGAGAGTAAAAATGCAAAGGAGTAATTAAAGGATTATTTTTGAGTAATATTTTTATGACTCGCAAAAGAATGAGTAAAAGATTCAAATCCTTATAATCACTCTTTCACTCTGTTCCAATTCTCTGAAAAGAGTGAGTATTCTCATCTCTAATCGATACAAGTGAAAACGTGAGCAACTTTGAGAATGTTACTCAAATACTTACTTACTTAAGTACGAGTTGCTTATGCACTTGGTTTACGCCCGCTTGTTGGGGGATTACAATGAATATAATTAATGTCGAGTAGCTTTCTGCTATCGAGCAGTTTCCTAACAATTTTTATGTCAAAAACCGTCCATCATATAACTTTACAGCAGTGAAGTCGTGCATCGAAGTTTAACGGTAATGTAGAAAGTGTCTTCCAATAATCGGTCTCAAACTGCTGTAATTATCTATTGGCACACAATAGGAAACAGGAAATGGAGAGACGGGATCCACGAAGACGACAAATCCATAATAAAGCCTGCCTTTCCAGTTGCCTTTTTGTAAGCTAACCTCAATCAAAGCATTCACCCGTGATCCGTAGCGTGCGCGTGTGTTGGTGGTACGACCTTACCCCTGCTTCTCCCTGCTTCGTACATCGTACGGTCTTAAAAGATATCAACAAAAGAAAAAATGAAAGTCGAAAACTTACGACCCAAGAAAGAGAAGGTGGAAGGGGGAAGGAGCTGCAGTGAGACAGTTATTTTTGGGGTACAATTTCGGAAGAATATATCCGGTCCGGTACGCAGAGGGTACGTGGTGTGACAGGTTAACGCACCAATGCGCCCTCTATCGGCTCGAAAAAAGGGGTAACATGGAGGTTTTTGCGTTAGTCTTTTCGGGCAGTTTAGACGTACTCTTTCACTCTCAGCCACTATTTGCCAGGCACCGTTGTAGTGCCCGCCTTTTGGGAATTTAGTCAGCGGTGAAAACACATACAAAAACACGAACGAACCTCTTTCCGGCACTTTTCGGTGGTGGTGGCTTTGTTTATGCTACCTTGATGTTGTGTGTCTGTATGTGTGTGTGTGTGTTGAGTATACTCAAAAACGATGACTTCGAACTTAACGACGCTTTGTTCTCTATGTAGCAAGCGAGCGCATGTGGGCGTACAGGTCCTTTCGTTTTTGTCCTGTTTTCCTGTCAGCGGTAACACTGGCTATGCAGCTGCTTTTGGGAAATGGTTGCCAGCAGAGAGGAAGCCTAAGAACAGGAGACAGGGAGTACAGACAGGAGGAGAAAACTTTTTAGACTTTAGCCGCTGGCTGGTCTATGTAACTGGGGCAAAGAAAAGAAAAACGAAGCAGCTAACCCCCGCAGTGATATGTTGGGAATATGCAATGTAAAGGAGTAAAACATATCTCGAAATTCTTGAAGTCGTCGAAGTGAGTGCTGTCAATAGATACACGGCTCTTCTGGATGCATTTTACCTTCCTTTTTTTGGTTGCGAAACGATATTTGTCGTACGAAATTAAGTCGCATATCTTCAACC
>CM028102.1:17447463-17515011 GCA_016170015.1 Anopheles longipalpis
TCTCGAAATTCTTGAAGTCGTCGAAGTGAGTGCTGTCAATAGATACACGGCTCTTCTGGATGCATTTTACCTTCCTTTTTTTGGTTGCGAAACGATATTTGTCGTACGAAATTAAGTCGCATATCTTCAACCATTCAGCGTAAGTAGATATGCGTACACTACCTTCAAAATTCTGAATGTAGCGCCTAGATGTATGCAACACACGTGACATTCGGCCTATAGTGTGGCGTTCAACCTTCCGCATGGCATTGATGTCATCGACGACAAAATGGCTACCGTGTGCGTTCTATAGGTACAGCATCGGTCTAAACCTTAAATCCTTCTTCACTTTACCTCCCTCCCCCTGCATCATTTCCACCACCTTCTGGCATATCCTCACTTTCAGCTAGAAATAAAGAGAGTTAAAATAGGTAAACATTCAACCGAAAAACCGCCGACGTAAGAAAAACGAGGGCGAACGACAGGTTAGAACTTTTCTCCTTTTCCATCCTTTTTGCAATCCCAGCTCCTTCCGCCCTCCTCCCCCCGGTCCGCCATGTACTACAAAAAAGGGAGTAACAATTTTATGAGCCGTTCGGCGACCGGATTCGTCAGGCGTCAGGGTATGAGAAAAAGAACCAAACGCACACACACACACACAAAAAGGAAACCAAAACAGAAAAGGAAGAAGAAAAACGCACCCTCCGATGAATGGGTGGGGTAAAGGAGCCCTAAAAGGAAAACGCATCACTGCACCAGCACGAAACGCATTCACGAGTTTTCAGTGTGCGGTGGAAATTCCGAACCCCCCCGTCGCGTCTATCTAATGTCTAACTTCTTGTGTGGGTAGGATAGGCAAAGGGTAACCGTGAGGAGGAAGGGGGGGGGGGGCGAGGGGAAGGGGTAAGGAAGGGGAAGGATGTGTGGGGAGAGGGAACGAGTAAGAGAGGAAGGAGTAGATTGGAAAATTCGAGATGAACGTACAACGGTGTGCATGTGTGTGTGTGCGTGTGTGTGTGTGGTGTGTGATTGTTTGACCTGTCCAACCCGAAATCCATCCAGGCCATCGATGGAGAAGGCTCAAGAAGTTCGACATAAGCAGAAACTTCGCCCATGTTGGTTGGGAAATTCGAGTTCACGACTAATTTCGATGGAGGGCTGCGTGTGTGTGTGTGAGGCAAGTGGCATGAAGGAAAAAGGACGTATTACAACGCTGTACATGCACTTTGTAGTATACTAGGTGGAGAGAAAGTGAGCAATAGCGAGAGAGAGACAGAGAGAGAGAGAGAGAGAGAAAAGGAAGGAGAGAAAGAGTAAATGAGATAGAGGAGAATGAGTCAGAGAGTGAGCGATAGTGTCCTGATGGCGACCAGATGGCTGGATGTGTACACTGAGCGTATACGAGGGTGGACTAGAATTCGTCAGAACTTGCCCAACTGGTCCGATATTCTTATCGTGTTTCGTACGTTTTTTGCCTACCCACAAAATGGTGCCCTGCACGAGAATCCCTCCCCATCCCCCCGGTACCCCCTTCTCCAACTTGCTCTTCCATGTGCATCTATCCCCCTATCTACACCCTACCACTCCCACACCTGTGGGTGCAGGGGTCATGGTAAATTGGCTCGAAACAGGACATCCTACCGGACGTATAAGCACACATACACGTATATACGTACGCGTTGTACATAGATCCCCCCCACCCCCCCGGAATCGTTCTCGACGAAAACGTGCTTTCGATGGCTGGCGGTTGGACGTTTGTTGTTTCGGAGGTGGGCGAGTGCATTTTTTGTCACCTCACCCACATCTGCAATTACTCCACCCGGCACGGGCCCCCTTCCGCTTCACTCGAGCGCGCGCTTATCAAACCGAAATTGGTTGCATTGCGTACGGGTCAGGGCGAGCTGCGTATGCGCTTTTGCGCGTGTCCAGAAACGGTCTGCGGTGGAATAGAGACGGCTAGCCTGGCGTTACAATCACGGCCACTCACATACATACGCAACGGAAGGGGTTGTGTGAGGCGGGGGAGGTTCAAAGGGAAAAAGGACTCGCATGTTGAAGCACACACAAACACACGGTACTGCATCCACTGTCCGCTGCAGTAATATAGCTGGGACGCGGGTGTTGCACTGTGCGCTGGCGTACAAAGGAATAACGAGAAGACCCGGGGGTGGGATGGAGGTGAAGAATGGGGGTTGGTGAGGGTTGATAGCAGGCGTACAAGGAGGATTTCGGGAGCAGCGGTGGTGGGGATCGGGGATGGGGAAGGTGTGGGGGGGCAGTACGGATGACGCAGCAGGATAGTGGATGGTGACGCACCAGAACATGCCGACCAACCAAGACTAGCAAGACCAGCGAGGACAACAACTGCAAGTACGATAGCATGACGGGAGCAAAACAAAACAACAACACCAAGCACCAAACAAATGAACGTTTTTTAGCTACTGGGTCGAAGTACACAGAGAGAGAGAAAGAGAGAGAGAAAGAGAGAGAGAGAGAAAGAGGGGGATGCTTCGGATACACTGGCGAAATTGATGGTGGAAGGTGGTTGATGATTGGATGAGCTTAGGTGGGTATAATAGGGGAGTCAGCAAGCGGATGGATGCATGTCACCATCAAACAATACACTTTCTGCATGTGTGTAGCTATACATGCATGTGTAGGAGGAAGGGAAGAGAGAGATAGAGATAGCAATATAGAGAATTCCCTGCAAGAAGTTTGCTGGTAACGCATTTTCCCTAGGCGAATCAAACAAAACCTCCCAAACATAACAAAAACAAACAATACAGCTGGGATAACGGCAAGAAAAACACGTTACATCGTTCCCTTGTGACAGGAGAAGTAGTGATGAAGCTACGACAAGAAAACAATGATGACGAAAGCAAAACCGAATCCGAAGTAAACGGGAAAAGGGGGGAGGGGAAGGTAGTTGGAGTGAAGATCAATCCACTCCACCAACAAACTACTGCGCACTACACAAACACACCCAAAACAGCGATGGAACGCGTTCGTCTACTAGCGATGGGAGCCGTATAGTAGCCGTAATGGAGGTAGCGGGTTGTCACTGCAACCAGCAACACATCCCAAAACTACCTGCTACTACTAGTGGTAGTGGTTAGCGGTACACACATTGCCAAAGGTGCCTATCGAAAGGGGTTTTCCCTGTTTTTTTTCATTTCTTTCCAGTTCGAGCGGTTCAGTTCCTGTTTCGTCCCTTGAACATGTGAGCAGAAAATAGGCTATTTCTTACAACAACAAAAAAATACAACAACATTAAGCAGAACCAAAATGAAACAAAACAAAATGAAAAGAAAACCAAACGCGACGCGAAAAATTTGCTCGACCAAACCAAAACAAAACCAAATCGCCATTAGGAGCGAGTTGATAGGTTGATAGAGGTGAATGGAAAGGTTAGGTTTTTCTTAGATTTCTTAATAACGTGTACTGTCAGTCTCAAATTAGATTTTGTTTTGTTTCTGTAGACTATCAATGCAGGTGGTCAGACGTCAGATGAAAAAGAAAAAAAAACTAACTAACTAACTAAAAAAACTACACTAAAGCGGTGTCATTGCTCATCCGATTTGAATTGGCAGTTAAAACAATATTGAAATAATTTGTTTATACTAACATCGAGAAAATAATATGAAATTTGCGTTTATACAAGCGTGTTCAACTTGACGGAAGAAGTCGTACACGGTCCGACGGAATCAAAATGTTTTGATTTGGTCGTACGACCCAAATCGTCGTCCGACTTTATCTGTCAAATCTCATACAAAATTTTGAAAAAAGTCGTATACGACTGAGCACTGCCTTCAGCCTTATTATTAACGTGTACTATCAGTTTAAAATTGGATTTTGTTTTGTTTCTGTAGACTGCCAACACAGGTTGTCAGAGGATCTGAAAAAGAAAAAAAGTAACCTACACTAAACTACGTCACTAATGTCATCGGTACCGGTTTTACGTCAGTGATGTTTGACAGCTGTCAAAATAGTTAATCCTCGTAAAAACACTCTTGGCGGTTCAGGATGATAAATTCGATAAAATTCCTACTGAATAGTTATCGGACAACACTTTTCTAATTGTTTAGTAGACGTTTAGCTGCATTTTTTTTTGAAGCCATTATGATGAGATGCGCCTAAGCTGTTCTACACACTTATCAAATCGCTCCCGTGCACTTTATGTGCAGCCGAACAATAACGGACACATCGTGTCGTCCCGTTTGCACGCCTCGGTACACGCTACACGACCAACGGGTTGCACCCTCTGCAACTCGGTGCCTTGGAAAATGGTGCGCTTTTCCTTTCGTGCAGCGCAAAAACCAACCCCCCTCATTGCCCCTTCCTCCTCCCCCCAACCCCTTGCCTATTTCTTCACCTTCCGCTATCGTTTACCAATCTTTCGCTTTCAAATGCGTCCAGATCAAAACAAAAAACTCCCGAAATGTACAACCTCCCCTATACATCCCGGCTGACCTCTCCTTTCCATCGCCTTCCCGCTCGATCGCTTCTGCGTTACGCTTCCCAGTGATTGCATTCCGGTAACGGACTGCATGGAACCGAACGCAAAAGGCCCAACGCAACCAAACAAACAGGCGTACAACCAACAACAAAAAAGAAACACAAGCGCAACAACAAAAATGCACCCTCCTCGTCTTCCAGCAGCCCCGGTTCAGAGCACCCCCCCTCCCGTACCAACACACTGGTCGACCAATCAGCGTGGCCGGGAGGTGTGGCCGGACTGCCGAACAAGAACGGGAAAGTGCACTATCGCTTTGTCCTGCATGCACCGCTGCACCCGTGTTGCACCCTATAGTGCATTCGCTCGCACACACGCACACACGCACGGGAAGGGTGTACACGCAACGATGCACTCACGCATCGGCCCGAAGTGGCCCACACCCACACACACACAGCCGTTCGGTAGGGCGCAAGTATTTTTGTTTTCCCCATGCGCCCGGTTGCACTCACAGGCCCGAATGCAGCTCATGCACTCTCGCATGCGTTCTCTGTCGCACGCACTCATACTCGGGAGTCGTGTTGTCGCGCGCTGAGAGTCATTTATGTACATACACACACACACTCACACACGTACACATACGCATGTATTGCACATTGCACAATCTCTTTCTTTCCTTTTAGTTTTTCCACCCTTAATTCCATCTCTTTTCTTTACATCCTCTCTCTCTCTCTCTCTCGCTTTCTCTCATCGGATAGCGGGGGGTGCTTTTCGGAGTTTTCTTTTCTTAACGAAAGCTCACAATATATTGAACGAGCGTGCTTTTTTATCCATTAGGTTTGTTTGGTCCGACCATGGTTTCGATCCGGTCAGGTTTTGGGGTTTTGATTTTGTTTTTTTTTTTGCTTTTCTTTATGAAACAAAAAATCCAAAAGGGAAAGTGAGGTTAGGGGCGAATGTGGATGGAGAAGGGGAAATTTTTTTTCTTTCAAAAATCGAACAAACAAAAAAACAACAAAACATGAAAGCGCTAAGAATTTTCACTAATGTCTCATCAAATGTTTTAATTTTTGTTCGTTCTTCTTCACCCTTCTTGTCATTCCCCGTTCCCGTCGCACCCGCGTTTCGTGTGGCGGAAGTGAAAAACTAAACCGGAAGCTTTCATCTACCGATTGAAGCGGGGGTCTTGATCCTTCCGCTTTGTTGTGGTTTCTTTGCGCTTACGTTGCGATGGGACGTATTCGCAAGTTGGCCGATAAGGGTCTGGGAAAGAAATTTGCCAATCAATCTTAGCGCTTTTCCCTTTCCTTGCTAACCATCTTGCTATACCCCTTTCCTGGTGGAGGTGGTTTTTTTATATCTTGCTATCTTCTTTCACTATTTTCAACCATAATGGGAAATAGTGTGTGTCGAAGGAGAGTTTTATATAAACGATACAAGTTTTTTGGGTGAATTTTTCTCCTTGTTTTAGTTACTATTTTACTTTTTAAAGTACGTGTAGCAAATTATTGGAAAGAAAAAAATTTAAACAAACTTTGAAAACAGTATTCAGAATTATTTAACATAAATAAATAAAATATTGAAATATTGCTTTTGCATTAAAAAGAAAAACCAGTTTTTCTATGTTGTTCCCAAATAATGATTTAAAAACTTGCACAAAATTTAATTTCTTTAAACGCCATTTTTGACTCTCCCAGCCTTTAGTTAGGTTGGTCGCCATATTGAAACCACCCTTATCAACCGATTCGGAACGAGTAGTAGTCGAGCCAAATAGGTAAAGCAACTATGAGAAAAGGGCGAAACGACCTAGTATGGCACGGTAGGAAAATATCTCCAATAACATAAAACATACCTGCATACATACGCACACGCAATGGCCCGATGTGCGTTTTTCCCCTTTTGTTGTACGTTTCCCGCGTAGTAGAAAAACAAACAGGGGTTTCCCAACGTATTCGGGATTGGATGCGCAAATGAAGTGCAGTTGCAAACTGCACTGGACACACGCACGCAACCCGGACGCCATTTTGTTTGTCCCAAAACTATATTTAACCCCCTGTTACGCACGAGATTACACCGGGCGGCAATGATGTAACATTTTCCGGCGGCTGTTAACCCCTATTTAAGGGGTGGTTAGGAAAATGTGAAAGTAGAAAAAAAATATATTTTGTTAATTTAAATAAATATTTATTTTTGCTTTTCATTTATTTTGACATTACGCGAAAGATGTTATTGACAGCAGTCATTGCGCCTAAATGTATGCAATCGTAAGTAAATTTCTAGTAGCTTCACAATTGCCAGGTTGGCGGCAAAACAGTAGTAATGCTGCGGCAAATGAAAACACACTTAAAGCAACGTGAATGTACCGTGAACCGTCACACCGGTATGAAAAGCGGACTAAGTTCACCACATTTTCAACCAACCATGGAAATTGTGCAAAATTTTGGTGAAAGTGAGGTTAGACGAAATGCCGTTTTTGGGGGAGATCGTATACATCCGCTCGCACCCGTGTGGCAGCTCGATGCGGTACGTTCGCAAAAATTTCAAGATCATTCATCTGGTGGCCCTCGTGGTTGGAAAACTTTTCCACCGTATTTTCTTCTCCTCCCTTACCTAACCTAGAACCTCCACACACCCCTTTGGCTCGGCGAAACGGTTGCAATGGAAAAGTTTTGCTTTCGTCTCGCACCGGGTTCCGGGGGAGATTGTGGGGAAAATGGGTGAGAAGCAGAGGAAAAGTTTTGCATCGTTTCTTTCCACCCTCCCCCCTCCCGCGCAGGAGTCCGCTTTTACTAGGTTAGAAGTGCAAATGTGGGTCAACTTTTGAGGGTCGTTTGAGTGACATACAGCACTAGAATAGTGCTAGAATGGAAGTTGTTCTAAGGGTTCTAAAGATCTCTGTGAGTTGTTTTAAGGCGAGGTCTTTAAAGGTGCCTCATTTAGATCACTTCAAGAAAATCACTCTCAAAAACGAAGTTCATTAATGTAATGTCGTTTTAATATGACAGTATGCAATTGCTTACGGTCCATCCGGTGAGAAACGTTCCTACCTGAGTAGACACTATCCACCAGACGAATGTCGGACTGTCGCAGTAATGTACTCCGGCTATTCGAGCGTCGAAACGAAACAAAAACCCGAGGACCAGCCGCAGCTCGAATTCGTGGAATGCTATCGGTTGCGATCCAATGTATGCCTAATGACCACGGTAAAAGCGAGCGAAAGAAATTAAGTGGTACCTGGGCAATCTTGTTCGGTACGGGCCGTACGTGGCCGTCACGTACCGGACGCTAACGGTGCGGTTAATCAAGGTAATAGTCCTTCGCACCGATTTATACGCTGCGGTTCCGTGTGTACAGTGTGTGACGCATATTGATCGCCTCCATTGACTTCAACGATACAGCTGTCAACGTGAGGTGGTGTGGCGTTTTTGGGGACTGGATGTCTTGGAAATTGACACTGTGAAGAGAACGGTTCTTTGGAAGATATATCAATTTTGGTTTTGGTAATTATTGCACTCGGTGCGTTGATTTATTTCCATTTATTTTTTTGGATTACCACATTTCGCATGTCGTAAGTTGTCGTCCATTAGTGTTGTGGATGGTTCTGACGCGCACGTAACTAGCAGTTCATTCAAGCTGCAACACTCGGGAAGTGCTGCGTGCAGTGATGCTGGCGTACGTGCAAGATTCCGGCGTGTAGATCTCTACCCAGGTTACATCCGGTGCCAGCTGCCTGGCGATCCTTGGTACGATTCTTGGAGAAGACCACCCGATGGCGAAATCCTCATCTCGGAATCCTTCCTACCGCCGGCTCGGTTAGACATCATTCCCTGCGGGTCCGTGCAGAAAACCGCACCGGACCCGCCAGTCGCCAAGAAGGGTGAAGTTCGTGAAGTGATGATGGTGAGATATGCAAAACAGGGCAGACAACGCTTACCTCATACCCGGTGAGGTCCGTTTTTTGATTGCGAAAAAGGCAACAAAAAAAACCCGCAAAACTCTGTGCTAAAGACCATCCTCCCATCCTTGGCTTCCACTCCGGCCTAACTAGTCGGTGACCACCGCGACGGATGACTGTCATCGACGATCAAAACACACAGACACACACACACACACACACAAACACTTGGAACCGGATTCTGCACCATTCGGACATTCGGATTTGCTCGCGGAAAATGTTTCCTTCCCGGAATTACACGGCCGTCCCGCGTTTTGCGTCTATCGGCCCGCTTCATCTCAATTATTTTTGCGTCATTATGTCTGACACGGTGAGTGAGCATTTACTTTTTGTTCGTTTTTTTTTTTGTTATTTCTTGCTTTAGTTTTGTTCTCGTACAGTTTCTCTCTTCCTTACTCAGTCCTGCCCGTTGCGTATCGCGTACACTAATCTGTCAGTTGTTGTGCAACGGTTGCGAAGCGAAGAATGAGTTGGCGGAACGATTGCACGCACTAGGATTCTGTCGACTCTGAGCTATATTTAGAGGAAGATGCTGCACATGATGTATGCTGGAAAAATTAAACAGGATATATTTTTAATTGAATTATTGTTAGCTGAACTTGGTTGAGTTAAACATTCTTCTGTTTCATTTTAAGCTGTTCAAAAAATTTAAAAAAATTATTATACAAAAGTATATTTTCAATGATTCAGACTGGTGGCAGTTCTCAGTCGTATACGACTTTTTTTTAAAATTTTGTATGGGATATGACAGATAAAATCGTACGACCATTTAGGCATCTGATTTTATCTGTCAAATCTCTCTCTCTCTCCTCTCGGCTTTAACGACCTTACAGGTCACGCCGGCCATTTCTGGCTTACTAGACTTATTTTTACCACGTAACCGGATAGTCAGTCCTTGCTACGGGGGGACGGTCCGGAAGGGATTTGAACCCGGTCCGGCCGTGTGGACTGACGCCGTTTATCACATGCACCACCGGGCCGCCCCCTGTCAAATCCCATACAGAATTCAAAAAAAAGTCGTAAGAGCACTGCCACCAGCCTTACAAAGAAAGTTTTTAAAATTTGTGTAATGCAATGAAGTAATAGAAATTATTGAGTTACTTACTGTAATTGTTCTCGAGTATAAACTTGTCATTTGCCAGGTGTTAATAGTGCCCGTGAAGTCTATTAAGCTAGAAATGACAGCCATAAGAGGTCGTTAGAACAGAAAATAGAGAGAGAGAAAAGTATCTGTAAACATAACCTTACAATTCTTGATAGTGTTTGTTTTTTTTTATTTAATGCATGTTTTTTTAAGTGTTATTTCTTTATGTTGTTTAATTTAGCTTTACAAGAAAAGCCTCTTTTTCATTTTTTTTTGCATTTGATACTTCTTCAAATCTCACCACACACTTCACATTACCATCCGTGTGACACAATCTGCAATACGAAATTTAAATTTGAATATCAATCATCGTTTTTCGGCGAAACAGCATACCCATTCCTGTGCACCGATGCGTCACTTGTTGTCTCACTCTTTTTTCGCTCACGCACACACCTCCACCATTATTGTTCGGGTGATAACGTTCAGGACTTCTTCAACCGTGCTATACACCGATTTTGGATATTTGTTTCAGTGTCGTATTCGAACGACTATTTTGTCTGCGAGGTTTTTGTTTTTTTTTGTTTCCCTCTCATCTGGGTGTGATTCTGACAGCATGATGAACTATCTACCGTTCGCAGGTTTTTTCGTTCCGTGCGCCATCTTTCCATTTTGTGGAGCGTGTAGACCAGATCCAGATTTTACATCAGACACCGGACAGATGGTTGCTAATGGTGTAGATATTCACGGGGACGCGATAGTTGTTTTTTTATACGTGCTGAATGGTTTAGCACCAAACACAAAACATCCACAAAACGATAGGATTGCCACGGGAGGATCATACTCGAAACGTTAATGCTAATCGCGTTCTTTGGAGCTGTCCGTTGCCTGGAATAGAGTTGACTGGGGATGTTTTTTTCGCTCTCCTGCCTTTCACTACAGGACCTCACTACATGATTCTAGCGCTCTTGTTAGCAGAACGAAAAGTGTTACCTTCGAAGTAGCTACTATGTAGAGATACTTGAAGGTGTTGGAGATTTTCACCCGTGTAGTCTGCAGAGGTGAATATCAACAAAAAAATCAAGTCTCAAGTTTCGGGCTCACGACTAGTATGCGTACAGCATCGGTACGGTAAGCGAGCATTAATGAAGCTGGACCTAGTCGACGAACCGTACGAGACGCATCTGTCAAACATGTCCGGTGAAGAATTTTTTTCTTCATACTCCGTCTATTTCATCCTGCCGAACTGTTTAGGGAATGGTTTTTTTTCTCAGAACATGTCTGTATACGGTATATCCGGACTCCTCTCTCACTCACGCGCTTCGTTGTATTGTGTTTTTCGCTTAGGTCTAGACTACTGGAGTGAGTATCGGATTAGTCTGGTCTGATGTCGCTCAATGTTTGCCCACTACGAGCACTAACCTGGGTGGATGTGTTGTGAAGCAAATAATCAACAGCCGCTGGTATGTTGGTGACGTCTGTTTCGGGAATGGTTTACTTGATACGAGCGGGGGAAACAAAGATGTCATCATGAGTGACATCGTTCGCCTGGACGTGCCTTCTAAGCGGGCGGCGAAGTACAACTGTCTCGACCGGAAGCCATCAACCGGTAGCATTTTTGGCACTGGACATCCGAACCCATCCCGAGCCCAACCAAGCCTAGCGTCTGAGAGCAGATTTTAGCTGCTGGCCCCTAAACGTCCATAACGTCCTTTCGGTGGACGGGTGTTTGACGGTGTCGTCTGCATGGAACCATATACATATATTGTATCACTATTCCGGAAGCTTAAAGTTTTATCTGTTTTATTTGATTCCGTTTGCACAGCCGTAAACTGTCAAAGGTATCTACAGTATTTTGAAGCTGGTTTTATGTTGGATGGGAGTGTTGGATTGAAATTGAACCGAGTGAGTACACGGTTAGCCAGCTTATACTGCTATCTGACTGCGGTGTACGTTAGTACTATTGGTTGTGGATTTTTGTTTTGTTTTGCTGCGGATGAAGCCAATTTTACACAGTCTGCTACCGACGAGTCCATCCATGAAATGGAGGAGATTAGTTTTTTTGGAATATTATCCATATACTATGTAGAATTATTATATGGAGATGAATCGTTTAATTAGAGTTAACTTTTGATAAACTATTAGCTATGGAAAACATTGTGAAATATACTCCTTTTGTGAATTGTGTTTTTCAAGGTAAAACAGTATTAGACGAGAATGTTTGGAGAAATTACTTAGTGTGACTTTTGGTGAAAGTTTTCCAGCAAAAGGATCAACATAATCACGTTGGTGCTCTGGTACCGCAGCACCATTGCTGCTAAATTTATGAATGAAAACCAGCATCACCACCCCACCCCTCCCCGACCGGTGGGACCACCATTACTGTGACTTGTCGACGCTTGATGGTCCAAGACGGTGCACGGAACACACCAAAGCTCCGAAGTGATCAAACCCAACCCAGTGGTGGCGTTGTCGGCCATCTTTATGCATTGCTCGGCGCTTCATTTCCTTCCTTTTGCAGTCCTGGGTGGTGGGGTTTTGAATTTTTCATATCACTCCAAACCGTCCATCCCTGCCCTAGATAGGGTGTACGCAACCGGGAAACGCCCACCCCAAATCACCAGGGATCGGATCGCATTCATTAGAACCGTACCGAAGCCGGTAACGTTGGCAGAAGGCATCCGAACGGGAGCCAATAGTCGTAAAACTTGCTTATCCGTACGGAATGCATCCAGAGTGGTAGCTTAGATGAACGTACGAAATTTTTGCAAAACCCGAGAGCATACAAGACATTTTCGGTACCGGCCCCCAGCCCAGTTTGACATCGGCAAATGTCAGTGCCGAGGTTGCTTAGGTGCAAGGTTCCTGCGGGCGGGCGGAGATGGGATGGAAGGGGCCAAAACGAACGGTAACGGTCACAATTTACAACCTTGCACCGTACTGGACCATCATCTTCAACGGTAGTTTGGCAAAAGCCCTGGCATCGGGCAATGGGGATGTGCAGATACATAATGGAAAAGTTGCATTTCACCCACCAGCCAGCCGAACGTACCAGGCGAGATGCAAGAACGCTCAAAATGAAACAATTACGGTTGCAGGATTTGCTGGAGGTACCAGCATCACCGGGGGGGTTGTGTCGATTTTCCCTCCAAGCCCAGGATCTTAAGTGATCCACATCGATACATACGGTGGTACGGTGGGACGGTTGGCCATTTTACGACTTTCCAGCCGGGATACAGCGTCGGAAGCACTCCCAGCCATAAAGCTGTACGTTCCGGTGGAAAACTATCCGGAAGGTGTTCGAGATCTCGCTTTCAACCGCATACCCATACACGGAAACGATCAAGATGGCGGCAAAATTGAACGACACGATGATGTTTGCATTTGCGAAAAAGTTTGCGTTTTATTTCGTTTGAAACAAAAAATAAATAAAACACACACACACGCGAAGGAAAGCAACAACAAACACTTTGCTATAAAGCAGCGATAAAGCGTTTTGACGTTTGACGTCTCGAAGTGTACTGTCACTACTCTAAGTGTACACAGATACATGCAGCGGTGCGGACGTTTTATTGGCCCATTAAGTGTGAGTTTGTGAGCAAAGGCGGGTGATTTGTTTGCAGGATTCCGTTCCGGAAACAGTTTACTTGCACTAAAACCGAGTGGATCGGCACTTTAGTAAAAGCCGTTCCACTCGTATGACGGACTTTTCAATTGCAATTTTTTGTGTTTGTGTGTGTGTGTAAATTTTTGCTTTTTTTGTGCGATGCAAAAAAAAAATGTATAGAAATAATAAAACAACCAAGGCTTACTGTTGCAAAGTTTTATTTCCCTAGGTACGTGACTATTAGGACGAGATATTTTTCTCCGCGTGCTGCTGATGCACAAGAACGTGTTCTGTTGCATGTGTTTGTGTGTGTGGATGTATACCGGGAAGGAAAACGGCTGACGGAATGGTTCGATCCATTCCACAAGAAGC
Organism: Anopheles longipalpis; assembly: GCA_016170015.1. Classification (NCBI taxonomy): domain Eukaryota; kingdom Metazoa; phylum Arthropoda; class Insecta; order Diptera; family Culicidae; genus Anopheles; species Anopheles longipalpis. Next base: position 17,460,911 of record CM028102.1, read on the forward strand.
GTTTGTTGAACTTCCGCTGGGCGTTCCCATTGACCACCAGAGGGGGGGATTTTTTCAGGATGTCGTCCATGTCGTCTATTGTCTAGTGCTAGCAGAATGAGATTTCCTTCCCCGTCCCACGTTTGATGTGGATCCACCTTCGCTAAATAAAACGAGAAAAAGAGAGAAAAAAGAGGAAGAAATAACACACAAAAAAACTGGAACTAAAATCCCAAAAATGTTTCAAACGGAACGAAGATTCAAGATGGCGCGCGCAAAATGCTGGAAGACGTGTTCCGCGTGTGCGACTGTAAGCATTTGTAGTGGGCCAAAAAGTAAAAAAAAACCCACTGTGTCTTCGTCTTTTCGGCGCCTTTTTGTGTGGGAAGGACAGGGGGAAGCTGTGTGCATAATGTAATAAATTTTGTATTGAGGTAGGTTAGGGTTTTTCGGTTCTCGTACCATTTTGTTTTTCTTTCNAAAAAAAAATAAAACACACACACACGCGAAGGAAAGCAACAACAAACACTTTGCTATAAAGCAGCGATAAAGCGTTTTGACGTTTGACGTCTCGAAGTGTACTGTCACTACTCTAAGTGTACACAGATACATGCAGCGGTGCGGACGTTTTATTGGCCCATTAAGTGTGAGTTTGTGAGCAAAGGCGGGTGATTTGTTTGCAGGATTCCGTTCCGGAAACAGTTTACTCGCACTAAAACCGAGTGGATCGGCACTTTAGCAAAAGCCGTTCCACTCGTATGACGGACTTTTCAATTGCAATTTTTTGTGTTTGTGTGTGTGTGTAAATTTTTGCTTTTTTTGTGCGATGCAAAAAAAATATGTATAGAAATAATAAAACAACCAAGGCTTACTGTTGCAAAGTTTTATTTCCCTAGGTACGTGACTATTAGGACGAGATATTTTTCTCCGCGTGCTGCTGATGCACAAGAACGTGTTCTGTTGCATGTGTTTGTGTGTGTGTGGATGTATACTGGGAAGGAAAACGGCTGACGGAATGGTTCGATCCATTCCGCAAGAAGCGTTTGTTGAACTTCCGCTGGGCGTTCCCATTGACCACCAGAGGGGGGGGGGATTTTGTCAGGATGTCGTCCATGTCGTCTATTGTCTAGCGCTAGCAGAAGGAGATTTCCTTCCCCGTCCCACGTTTGATGTGGATCCACCTTCGCTAAATAAAACGAGAAAAAGAGAGAAAAAAGAGGAAGAAATAAGACACAAAAAAACTGGAACTAAAATCCCAAAAATGTTTCAAACGGAACGAAGATTGAAGATGGCGCGCGCAAAATGCTGGAAGACGTGTTCCGCGTGTGCGACTGTAAGCATTTGTAGTGGGCCAAAAAGAAAGAAAAAAACCCCAGTGTGTCTTCGTCTTTTCGGCGCCTTTTTGTGTGGGAAGGACAGGGGGAAGCTGTGTGCATAATGTAATAAATTTTGTATTGAGGTAGGTTAGGGTTTTTCGGTTCTCGTACCATTTTGTTTTTCTTTCTTTCTTATTTTGCACCGTCTCCACTACGTTAGGTTTGGGGAAGGGGGGGTTGAAGCAGGAACGGGATAACGAGAGCTCGAGCTCAAGTAATAAAGGATATTATGGCAGCAGGGAACGGTGTACACGTTGCCTTCTGCGCCGCACCGTTGGTCGTTTCGGTTGAAACGAAGCAAAACCCATGAACCGGTGGAGTTGTATGGCTTTGTGTGTCTGTTTGTGTGCATGTGTATACATCAGCTCCCAACCTTCTCGTGTGCTCGTGGTAAAAGATCTCGTGTTTCGTTATTCTTTACGACCCAAGACGGTTGGCGTTGGCAGGGCAAAGAAAACAGGGCCAAAAAAAAAATGTAAAACAAAACACAAAAAAAAACTATTCACTCTTCAGCTCGTCCTCGGTTGCCACGGTTGGTGCTGCGGCTCGATGTGTTCGACATGTTTGTCCCCGGCACGTTTTGCACCCGTTCCACGGCTAAGGAACCATGGAGAAGTACAACAACCAAGAAAAAAAAACACACACACAGTGAAGCTGATACGATGGCGTGCAGTTGAAGAACAAATAGCCCGGTGGGTGGTAGGGTGTGTGGGGGTGGAGAGATAAAAAGGGTAGTGAGGAGGTGGGGGAGGAGATATATTTTTAAAATTACATACCGGCACCGGTGGAGGTGAAGCGAAAATCCTTGCCGGGCGGAACTACTGCTGCCTTATTTATGCCGCTCGCGCACCAAACTGCATTTAGGTTTTATTTGGAGTATTTTCTTTTACTCTTTTATTTTTATCCCCCCCCTCCCCCTCCCCCTCCTGTCCACTCACCTCGAAAATGATTCTGTTTTATGTTTCACGTGAGAGAAAACTGTGTGGCATTGTGTGTGTGTTTTTTTTCTTGCTTTATTTGGCCATTTTCAAATGCTCTTTTCCTATTCGGCGGCACGACACACGAATGGTGAAATCGATATTAATAATTCACCAGAAAAGCATGCAATTTCCTTCAACAAAAAAAAACACACACACCTTTTGCGATAGATTTGTGTGTATGTACGTTTGTTTTCTAGCAGCAGAAGCTGATTATGGTTGCGAACTTTTGCCATCAGAGGGCGCTATGTTATACTTCATTGAGGTTTGGGTTTAGTAAACTGTTTCGAAAGAATCTTTGGAATGTTGATAAACACGTTGAGAATTTATTCTTGTTTCTATTACTGGTTTAGGGCAGGGGTCGGCAAAGTCCGACCGGCAGGAGAAAATTTTGAAAGGGCTCACGAAGAACACAAAACCCAATTATCACGATAGTAGACTATTTTTAATCCTGCGAATCTAAATCAACACCAAAAAAACACATCTAATTTCTTGGACAGTAAACCCTGTATCGAAATGTTTCAAGATTTGTTTGAAGTATTTGGCCCGCAGTTTCCGGTTAGTTTTTACTGTCTGACCCTTTTTGGTAAAAATTCTGCCGACTCTTGGTCTAGGGTGTAATAATGGATAAAAATGGTCTTAAGAATGTATTACACCAAAACTCACACCGTTTCTCGAGCTAATTGGGATCAACCTCCGAATTGGAATATCCGAATTGGAAAAGCCAAATCGGTGTTTGGGATTTTGTGCCTCCGAAATGGGATAAGTCTCATGGTTTTAGGATCATCTTCTCATTCAAAATGGGTTAGTTGGGCAGCGAGTGGTGTTTGTCCATTTGTTTAATGATTTTTTTTTTCAAATACGATTCTAAACAATTTTCGACCATTTTTCCGCATCGCAGTTTGAACTCTTGTTGCAAATATGTTCTTCAACTCTTGTTGCAGATATTTCTCTAATCTTCGAAGAGGATGTTCCAATTATTCCATTGTGACGAATCACTTAGAGTATCGCTTTCAAGTTTCCCAGTAGGACAAAATCAGCTTTAGTGCCGAAACAGCGGCTTATTGTCTCTAAAATACCTCCTCCGAGCAGAATACAAGCCTACCCACTCTAAAACTTCTCCTCCGATTCTAACTCTAGCATCTGAAAGCTTGTGTTATAGTTGGAGTTCTACCTAACAGCATCCAATTGCTAGTGCGCTACTGCAGAGCATCCCGTTAGCGCCTTTAAGCTTGTGTTATACTTGGAGATCTAGCTAATAGCAATCAACAGATTGAACAAGCCGTCCATTTCACGTATTGGTCCTTTAGCAAGGGTCTTCCATCATAGTTTAATAGCTCATACCGTTAGACCATCTAGAGTTTAACATTTGGATTAGATGGACAGAGTTCAATTCTCGATAGCTTCCAATAGTGTAAATCTGTTAGTCTCTCAAAATATATAATACTGAAATGAAGAGATAGGGCGCAGTTAGTCATAATTGATATGAAGAGAGCAGATTCATCAAAGAAAAAGAGAGAAGAAAGATAAGCGAGAGGAGAGGGAAAAAGAGAAATAAACTTTTTTTCTCCAATACTACTTTCTGCTTAAACAGCGCTTAAGTAGCGCTCTTTTAGCATGACACTTGGCTCTAAACATCGCCGTATAAGCGAATCTAAATTCTGTTACGCTGCGCTGTATAATTACTGAAATTATACCGCTAAGGAACTTCGATGTAAGCGATGCTTAAAGATAAAATCCTTCATATTTTCTTACTGGGTTCGTCTTTTATTAACGAACTCCCAAACACATTTTGGTCTTTCAGTTAAGTTTTTAGTTTTCAAGCTGGACAAAGTATCCTCCATGAGGTATTTTGTCGTATCTTCGATATAATCTTGAAGTTTTGTTTAAGTATATCTTTTATGAACAGATTATCGGGTTCTGTTGTATCTTCTTAATGCTGTGGATTTAGCTCGTTCTAGATCTTTGAGTTACATATTTGATCAGGCGGAATCACTGCTTAACGTGACAGACGGCACACAGCATTTAAACGGTTGCAACCAAAAAGCTCAATTGAATTATATTCATCAGTATGATAATAAGGGTGGCCCGGTGATGTATGTGATAAACGGCGCCGCTTCACACGGCACGGCCGGGCATCAAATCCCATCCGGACTGTTCCCTCGTAGCCAAGGACTGACTATCCAGCCACGTGTATAAGTCTCGTAAACCAGAAATCGTGGCCGGCATAGCCTCAGAGATCTTTACGCCAAGAAGAGGAAGAAGATGATAGTGATTGTCAAAATTGGTTATCAGTTCGTTGAGTTTGGGAAAGTTTACTTTTAATTTGTTAACAGTGGCGGATAAAGCTTCTCAGAGGCCCTTGGCGGAATAGTAGCTGGGGTCCCAAAATTAAAAATGGTCGCACTGTCTTAACCCTTTTGCGCCCAAAGGAAACATTTTTCCCATCTACAAATTTCGTATTCCTACGATTATTCTTGTAACAAAATTTTTAAACGAAATATCAAAATTAAATATCTGTCAAAGGCGGCAAACGTCTTTCTGAACGAATAAATAAAAAAAACTGTAAAAAAATTTTGTGGTTATTGTTTCGTGTAAAACCATAACTATCTAAGGTTTTTTTCTTTTCTGGGTAGTTTTATAATGTAATTTGTATTAGAAAACAAAACAAAAAATTTCGATGTAAAAAACCAAACTCGTAGTTTATTTACTCTTATGGCTTTTAAGGATTTTTTCCATTAAACTATAGAAAACTTACACATACTGCTTTGTTTCTCTGGGAATATTCTATTATTTTACATCCCCAATAGCTAATATATTGTGTTGTATTAGTATTTTTAGTCGTGGATAGCTGTCCTGAAGGGGTTACATCAGTGAAAATTTTTTTCTTTGCTTTGGTCCATTATGATCGCGGGAGAGTGAAATTTCAGTAAGTCTGATAGGAGGGAGAGAGGGAGAGAAGTAATTTTTAGGGGCCAAACTGCCATCCGCCGGGGTCATCAAAAACATAACAACAAAGAACGGGGAGAAGGGGGAACAATCCTGAATTGTCCTATCTTTTCCATGGACCAGGCGATGTTGATTGATTGAAGTGCCTTTTGCTAATGAATTTCTTAGAGAAGGAAATTTCTCTGTTCCGTATCAACGTATCATTTCTTCTAATACTAACATTCTCTAACACTGGGGTCTATGATACCTTCCACTAGTTTTTTTATATGGACTTTGACGTTTGGCGGCTTATTTGCTGCATGTTTCCCATACAAACAGCTCAGCAAAATAAGCCTGCGTATTTCTGATTAGAAAATTTTTCTAATGTTAGTTTCGATCAGCTGCTCGGCAAATGTCAAAACAAGGCATTTTTCTAGCAGATCTGAAACAGGTTAGGCCATATTTGATTCGGGTTAATGTTGATTGAATTAGGATTTAAAACAAAAATGAAATTACATGAGTTTAATTATGTTAAACTTTTTATGAAAAATAATACAAATTTTTACTTATGCTATGCCTATATTTCGAACTACATTTCGATGCTGTAATTCCCGTTTCGTCAAAACGCGGTTCTACAAAACTGCAGCCTAATGTAATTCTTTATGTCCAAATGCTAAGTCCTTGAGGAATCCTTGCATGATGATATTACCTGTCAACAATTTCCCGCTCGATTCTGCTCGATGTTTTGACAGATCCGGGCTTAAAATTTTAGCTTTCTAACTTAAGGTATCATAGACCCCACTTTTATTTTTTCAGACCCTTAATGACCGACGGGACCCTAAGCAGCCGCTTACTCCATATATCGTTCGATCCGCTACAAACTATTGGCATAGGACAGCAAAACTTAAGTCCTTACAGCAGGCTGCAGCAGAAAAATTTGAAAAATAAAAAATCAAGCTGCCGGTTGAGTGAATTTTTTTAATACTGGTTGATTTATTTATTAAGGAAGTTTTATATTATAAATTATAAATTTGACACATAGTGAAGGAACGTTGAAGTGTCTGAATGTTAAATGAGTGAATGTTAAAATCTCCAACCAATCATATCACTGGATACTGCACGCTTTATTATCACACTAACACTAATGATCAGTGGTGTGAAGGTATTACGATCATTAGCTCGATTTGGCTGCAATGTAACCGGCATCGATCAATATGTGTATAGAGCTGATCGATGAGTTTACCGTTATCCACAGATGTCCATGCGTGCTGTCAGGTGTGCTACGTTCCTGTGACACAAACACCGATAAACAAGCCATTAGTACATCTTTCGCCTCGCACGCGCTTTACTTTTGCTCACATTTCGGGTTTCGGTCGCATCGAAAGATCACGTGTTCGGGTCGTAAGGGCGAGGACGATAGGACGGAACTATAAAAGGCGGGTTTCAGTGCGTGCAATTATATCATAATTTGTGACTATCATAATCGTATTATAATAGTGAGTGAATTGTATGACGTTTAGTGATATTTAGTGCGTAAATTTCGCACATTTTGGTTGTGAAAAATGAAATGTGCAGTGTTCAGTTCTTGTGTTACCTGTGTAAGTGTTTATCGGTGAATTTAAGTGAAAAATTAGTGCTTTTTTGTGCGTAACTTTCTTTTATTCTATTAGTGAAATGTCTAATGTGCAGTGTTCACTTCTTGTGTATGTGTATATCGGTGATTTTTAGTGAAAAATTTGTTTTTTAGTGCGTAACATTCTTTCATTCTATTAGTGAAACGTGAAATGAGCAGTTTTCAGTCCCTTATGTGATGCTGCTAACAGGGCAGCGTGAGCAAAGGTGAGTAACGCATGTCAATTATTGCGTTAGCGTGAATAGATGCTTTCTCATTGAAGTGTGCGTGAGCGGTGAATGATGAGCAAATCTCATTTGGTACTGTGATCTTCATGAGCTGTGTGCGTGTTGCAAATGGTACGATTAGCCAGGATAGGTGAATGTTCCTTTTTTTTGTTCAGTTTGGGCATAGTGATCAATGTGATGGTTGTGATAGAGATTTCTTGAGATTATTTTTATGATTATGATTTGATTTATTTTATGATTATGATTATAACCACTTGAGAACAAAATTAAATTTTAAGATTTTTCAATTTTTAGATTAATTAAAAAAAAACTTTTATGTTTTTATTTTGGTTATGTGATCTGGAAAATCATTGTAGACAATTCTCAAATCAATTAAATCTAGTAAGAAATAAAAGTAAGCGCTAATACCATCATCATTATGTTACCTCAATTCATGTTATCTCGATACTTTTGCTTAATGCACAAAGTCATCATCAAAACTGTTTGATATACTATTAATTTTATTAATTATTATTAATTAATTATTAATATTATTATTATTATCATTATTATTATTAATATTATTAAGTTTTAATAACAACATATGTGACGTTTTCCAATCAGCTCGTTTTATCATTTTATACATAAATCATTCTTCTGTAAACCGCTAAGTGGATTTTGGGGGGTTTTCGGAATCTTTTTATGGTAATATACACACTAAAATTTTTTTACCGCAGTTCAGCAAAATAATTACTGATTTTTTTTCAGCTGAAAGTTCAGTAATCGTTTCAGTAAAAGTAACTTTACTGCATCTTTCAGTAAAGTCGAAAGTGACAGCTCGTTTACTGAGAGTGTGTCAAAGTGAGTACTGATTATTCAGTGAAGTTTTGCCTATCAAAAATGACAGTTGGTTTGATGAATTTTCAGTAAAAAGCATTTCGTTTTATTGAATATTCAGTAAATAGTTTGGATGTTTTATTGAAAATCCTGCAAGTTTTATTACTGATGTAATTTTTATTTTTATTCCATCACCATAACGGTAGTTGAAGATTCTTTAATTTTCATTCAAATTAATTCAATCGTCACCGTTGTGCTTGTGTGCAGTTGGGAACATCTGTTCGAAATTCATATTGATATGAGTGATGTATACAATATTAGAATGAAGAATATAGTTTGTACTAAAAAATATGTACATACCAGGTATCCTTGAAATTTTGTTGAAATGGGAAACATTTCGATCATGATGACAGTCACAGTCAGACAGTTGTTTCTTGTGTCGAATCCCTATAGTTGTTTTTCCAATCTTTCTGGATAAGAACGAATGCCTCTTTCGATGGCACAACAAATTTAAGCTTGTTTACCTAAAGATTTACTCACAGGATAACTCCTCCAGGTCAAGGTTTTCACTGTTTTTGAGCAAAAGCAAGTTAATTTGTAGGTCGGCATCCATTTCGTACCTTTGAATTCGCTAGTGAACACAATTTACTTTATTTCACGCTAAAACAATGCACAGCGCATCGAACACGGATAAACATGCAACTTTTGACAGATGATTTTTGACAGGTGAGTGGACAGATTTTGCTGCTTTTTCAGTAAAAATAGCTGAAATTCAGTGAAATGTGAAATATGTCACATATAATTACTGATCTGCAGTAAAAATTGAAATACTCGAAGGCAGCCAGTAAATTGAGTTACTAAAGTCCAGCAAAAGAGTGACATTAAAGCTGAAAATCAGCAAAACGAACTATTACTGAACAGTTTTCAGTAAAAAAAATTACTGAAGCAAACTTAGAAAATTTGCTGTGTACGGAGCAAGCTTTTTCCGCATCTCTCCAGGGTTTTTACTTTTTTTATTCTTCTTCTTATTTCTTTTACAAATGATATATGTCAAAATGATCGTCAAGATATATACACTCCCGCCCAGAGTTAATAATGTTTGTTCGTCTACCTTTCGGTTCGATTAAAAACAAAACAACCTCTACATTAAAATTTGTCACAGCCACTGGTAGATCTTGCTTGTACACCAGTCCAAGGTGTATTCTAAACAGATCCTGATCCAACAGCAAACTCATCCACACCGAAGTCCATTCCACGGTTGGATCCTCGTCCAGCATGAACCGCGACATCGTTTCGCGTCTGATAAAGCCGTCAAATCGGATCGGTCTTGGGGAGGGGGTTTTGCTGTTAGGTTGTCTGCGAGGTACGGATCTTGGTACGGACCTTTCCCCCCAGTCGCTGGTATCCCCTGCGCAACTCCTCCAACATCAACAACAAAAAACGGACTCCATTCCGGCTACCGGGGAATGGGGTGAAGGGGTTGTAGATTCGTGATTCACTCACCCGCTCGTACTGCGTGCCTGGGCAAGAAATCCTCAAACCCTCTTCCCAAAAATCCCTCTATTTCTCCATCGCTCCCTTCTAATCTTCCGCTTCGGTTTTGCAACAACCCGGAACTGCCATCCTCTCTCTGTCTCTCTCTTTCTCTCTCTCTCTCTCTCTCTCTCCACCAAAGATTGTGTTGCACTGTCACAAGTGCTGACCAGGAAGGGGAGGGCGGATTGTATCAAGCCACTCGTCTCGGGCTTCCTTTTCGTCATATTTACCATGGGGCGCGTTTCTCACGGTTGCGGCGACGGCGCGATCGCGCGTTATCAACGATCGTCATCGAGACCCGCGAACTCCGAGACGCGCGCGAACGAACTCCGCTCGCTCGACATGACTGCTCGCGTTCACCACACACCGTTTTGCCGTACGCTCCCAGGCCGTCCTTCCCCCTTTCCCGTGTGGGTGATGCTCATGAGAAAAGCGTGATCCAGCCTCCGGAGCCTCCATCCCGACCCGGCCCAAGCATGTCAGCTCCTAGATCCTCATGGTAGCTCATTTTCCTTGCACCGATACGGCCGTACGGCCGTCGTACGGTTGAAAGTTTCGCTTTGATGCACCCGGAGGCCCACCCCAATAGAGCACGCACACGACCCTTCCCTTCAGCCTCTGCTACACGACTCACCTTCCCGCCTAAACCACCGAAGAAACACTAGACAGGCAATCGGTGCACCAGCGGCATCTGGCTTATCTTCGACCAAAGGGGACCTACCCACGCCATACTACCACGCGTGGAACGATGATTTCCACGAAACGCGAAACGAGAAACTGTTTCGCTGTTGTGCGTGTGTGTGGCTGTGTATGGTTGCGCTTACGGGCTTTTCTTCAACCGTGGCTTTTGTTTCAGCTGCGCCCTGTGGGCGCGATCTTAGGCGTTTGCTTCGGTGGCCTAGACCGCGCTTTCCTGGGACCGCTGCTGCGCTTCCCATAAAGTGCACTTTTTTATTATTATATCTTGTCTTGTTAATCATGTCTCACGCAGAATAATCGTGCGCAAACTAATGTTTTTTGTCGTGCAACGGGCGCGCGAGCGCATTCGTTCTCTCTCACTCTCTCTCTCCTCGCCTTTCGCATTTCTTCCAGTCGCCGTGATTGCCTTTATTGGTACGGTATGTATTGGTCCGGTGCGTGCAAAGTGTGCACGTATTTATTTTGTACACCGTTTGGTGAATACCATTTTTCATGTCCACTGGCCGGTCCATTTTCCATTTTCCACACTTCGGGATGTCTTTCTGAAAATTAACTAACCATCAAATTTCTAGCACAAAATAATAATAGCAGAGCAACCTTTACATATACCTTTAAAAACTATCACACTAGGTACGTTTATTCCGCAGGATTCGTTTCTTACTTCGTTAGTAAAGAAATTTCTGTTTATCGCACTGGATCCATTTCTTATCAGAAAAAAAAATCAATCTTTTTTTTTTCAACCTGTAACCGTTATAAATGAGTGCTTAAACAAACAAATTGCCTGCGTGCTGCAATAAAATAACAAAAAAATCAGAATGAGGGTTTGAGGGTTTGAGGGTTGAGGGGTTATCGTTTATACTTGCTCACTTTATATATAACTTTATTTTACCGAATAAATTCCATCAATTTAACACCTTATACTGCCACCGGCCCATTTCAGGAATGATACTGTCCGTTCCACTCCAATCACATCACGCTTCTCCCTCTTTTTTTTACTCACTAATGTTATCGATCGGACATGCAAATAAGATCCTCATTATACCGTATGATCTTGTAAAGTTATATGATCGGTAACGATTGCATCCATCATGGGCGCAGCGATGCTGTTGACTGTCCTTGAGCGATTTACTATTGGCGTATCATTTACGCAACCTTATGTTCGATCTCGATTTTACTCGTGTTGGATTTTGTGGAACATTCACCATAAAACCCTCTATGCGTAGGTGCTACAGAACATGACGGTTATTTGCTGGAAGTCATCCTGACGTACGATCGAGTTATGACTTTATTGACCCACTAATGCTGGTAGAGGGATGGTACGCAAATACGAGTTGATCGTGAAGGTAGTTGACATCTTCGGGAGGTCATTGGTGTTTATTCAACTGGCCCAACTGGGGTGGGAAAGAAGATGGCATTTATGGTAATTAAAATTCCTTTCCGTACACTGCCATTGCTGGCTACAATTGGTGCTCTGTACGGAGGACAATATTTATATTATGCTGCACAATAAGACATATTTTGAATAATCGATGCAATGAAAATGGTTGTAGCTTGTTACGATCAACATCTCTTTCATGTCTGAAACGTTAGATATCAAGGGAGTCATTTTTAATTCTGAACATCAAGTTTGCTCCCAAAAACTAACCTAACTTATCTTCGTATAAAATTAAAAGTTACTCCTAATCAATATTGATTTCATTTGCAGCACGACAACTATTTCCCGCTCTCATTTCCAGAGAGTTTCGTTTTTTTGGGTAAAGCAAAGGTCCAACAAAAAAAAAATTAAACTAAAATAAAACAACGAATTGGAAAATTGACCCAACCTGGGCGATCAGGCCACTCAGTCGAAATGGCCGGGCACGACTGGAAAATTAGATCTTCTTGATTCGATAATTCGAACGTTTTTCCCCCGCTCCAAGTTTCATTCCTCGACATCTCGGCTATAGATGGCGCACCTAGACAAGCGTTCCAAGCGCGAACGCTCGCACGAAGAATCAACGCCCGGCACAGTTCGGAAAAGTAAAAGCACAATGCATAAACGGGGCAGTTTTCCGCGAGGGTCCCCGGGGGAGGGGATTGGAGTAGCTTCAAACCCAGCATTGGCTGTTCGAAACTAGGATGGATCGAAGTTCATCGATTTCATCGGGCCTCGGTCCCACGGAAATGCAAACCGCAAACATGGCAAATCCTCCCATCCGCTTACCAACCGCTTTACCAAGTACCATTCCCAACCATTGATGAAGTTGTGGAGGGAAGAGAAAAGACGTAAGAAAAAAAAAGAAAATCACACACACACACACATGTTCGCGGGTAAACGAAGACGAGAAGACTTCATCGAACGGTGGAAACGCCATCAAACGCGATGCGCATATATTCACGAATTCTACTCCGCTTTTCGAATGAGTAGAAACATCCGATGAGGGGAGGGGGAGGGTTTAGGTGATCCCTGGAGGGAGGGAAGGGGTTTGAGGGCAGTAAATTGGCAAGCGCAACGCAAAATTAAGTCTCCCCCGCTTTTCCCTAACCGTCAAACGCTATCGCCATTTTGCAGCGCAGGGTTGCAGCAAGGGGACAAGAAATCGCGAAAGCTCGATGCCGGCTCAGCGCGCACTGTGTTGCAGCCGGAGCATTCCGTCTCTGCGGCGCTCGGCAAATGCCGAAATGTGAGGTTAACCGGGACCATGGTGAAACACTGACGCTGAGTGTGGGTGAATGTGTGTATGTGTGTGCTAAGAAAACATCAAATCGAAGAAGCAACGTGGCGCATAAAATAACATAATCGTGTGTAGCTGTTTGCACTCGGCGAATGTACCACCTTGGTGCTTGGATGGGAAATTGCAAGAAGCGCAGGCGGGTAGTGGGTGGCCACGGGGGAAAAGGGTAGGAGTGTGAGGATGTTGAAGGTTTTAGCGCTTGAAAATAGAACAAACGCTGTGGCAGCCTCTAGGCAGCCGGGAATCGTTAGCGATTTGCGATGGGAAGATTATTCCTAGCCACAACCCTAATCGACCACCCGACTACCCGCGTTTCAACCACAGTGTGTTTTCCACCCACAGCCTTGCTAGCCGATTTTCCACCTCATTTCCTTTCTTACCGCAAATATTGCACGGCTGTTTAAATGACAGAGCGAGGAAGAACGATTTTTTTTATACACACATACACATTTCGTCCATGTTTCAAGCCCTTTCGCATACACGCGTGACATGAAGGCGCGTAAAAACAAAACAGAAAAAAGGTGCGAGAAAAGGAACTTAGGGTGACAGGAATGTTAAATTGCGAGGGTGGAGAGGGGGAAGAAGAGCAAAATTGGAAGCTAAACACCCACACCCGGTACCCATTCGGGTTGTGTGTTTTTTTTGCTTTTTTATTGAGTGCGTGAAAAAAAAAGGTTGAGAAAACCATCCTCCCTAGATGAGCGTTGGGGAGTTCTTTTTTCCGGGATAAATCTAACAAAAAAAAACAATCTCAACGCACCACACAACATCAACTCCTGCCAGTAGATCATTCGTAGAAAACCCTTTAATTTCTGCAAACTAGTGGACGGTTTGACAGCGGATGTCAGTGGAGTTGAGGAGTGGTGATGAGAACTGCTGCAACACTTGCACTGTCGCACAGCGATTGATTCGAACACTGTTAGGAGGAAACTGATTGAGGCATGGTAATTGAGCTACGTGTTGTGGAGAGTTTCACCACATCTGGGAAGGTTAGCCAATGTAGCAGATTGCAGTTTGACCCCTAGTGCGGGACCTCTGCTGGTCGACTCGATCGAGTGAAATGTAAATTGCAGCGTGAAAGCGGAACGATTGTGAGATGTGATCTGAACGGATCGTAACGTTTGTGCGCACAACTAGCGAGAGCAGCACATAGACATCCTGAAGAGAGTGTTGAAGTTGAGTGCAACCAAAAACCCGGAAGGGAGTTGTGACATTACACGTATCCTAAATATCTTAAAGTCTCCAACAAAATGCTTGAGAACTCATTAGCTTCACTATTATTGAGCGTAGCCATAGTCTAAAGAAAGAGCTCGTTCCTGAAGATAGCTTGAAGGACCTTAAGATATTGGATTGCGATCACTTAAGTAGATCGTTCCAAGAGGTAACTCTCTGGTCCTCATTAGCGAATTGCTTTCCATACAAGCGGGAAAACTGACGACACTTGATAGGTTAAAATTTGTAAGAAGAATCGAAAGTTTCATCTAATACCCTTAAAATCCTCAAGGATTCCAGCATACTGTCTGATCCAGAGTAAAATGGTTCAGCATATTGAGTTAAAAGAGCTATTAAGCTGCTAATTTGATGTCTTATCTAGTGAATTCTACCTTTTCAACAGATTCTAAAATCACCAATCTTGTCCACTTCCTCCCATTAGACGTACGGACTAATTAGTTCTTCTAAGCTTCATTGATAAATTCATGGTTAGCGGGGGGAAAAAAACTTAATTTGCACCATCCACAATAACGGTAAGCTTACGAGCGAAAATTTAATCGAAATTAAACGGATCGCACACCATCCATGTTCGACTTCGGTTCCACCCGGGGTGTATCGTGTGTGCTTGTAGCCCACCCACATCGGTGATGCCTCGCTATCCAAAAGCATTCCCAGCTAATATACTTCATCTCCCTTTTCTTTCATCGCAGCTCATTCTTTCACGCACAGTGATGTAAAGCAACAAAAAAACAACAAACTGCTGCCAAGAACCTGTTCCGCTCTATTCCTAAAGTCTGGAGCAAACAGGGTTGCAGCAGGTGTGATCGACTCGTATGTACAGACTTCCCAACATACCTGCGATCTGACAAGAAACACCAACGCAAACGAAGTCTCTCCCTTCTAGCCTCTTGTATGGTGCACACATACACATACACACAAGTATTTATAGCCTATTGAAATCCAATTTTAATTTATAGCTTTACTAGAAGAATAGCGCGACTAGTCACCGTCCTCGTGTAGTGTAGGGCCCTCGGAGGGAAACACCTCGTTACCCCCCGGTCCATTCCATCCCTGTGCCGATTGTTACTCTAGGAAGTAAAAGAAGAAAAAAAAAAACTCCCCGGACAGTGCGTTTGCCCGCTCTAACATCTCTAACAACTTCGTCTTACCGTCACCCATACGGCATTGTCGGTGTCCAACCCCTTTCTAACAGCCCTTTCGCACTTCCAGGTGCAACGATGCGGAACCGCCAACGGCGAGGTGAGTGGCAAAATTCAATGAAAACGCATATGAATAATTAATTAGCTCACGATCTTACACCAGCCAGCTACACCGCGATGTCCTCCAACTTCAGCAGTGCATCCTTTTGCTAGGGTACTGCAACCTGTCTCAGGTTTTGCCATTATGTTTGCCGATTTGTATATTTGCATTGTATCGATGCCCTTCGTGAGGTTATTTTTATCTTGCTGTTGTTTGGTTACGGGTTTCTGAGCGGTTAGATCCCTTCGACGATTGTAAAAGGCACCGTACGAGCCGACTGTACATGTGATGTCTATGCGTTAGAGAGCATGTTAGGAAGGGAGTACTAAAATATCTTGCATCATCTCAGTATCGCAATGTGTAGAACGCTGTCATATTGATGCGGTTGAAGATAATGAAGAATTTGAGAGGAAGATTTAGCCGTTTTATAATTGATTATGCTAGTTTCAGTAAGTTCTAGAAGTTGGTAGTGAATATCCGTAAACCATCCGAAGGGACATTGGATCGACCTGATAAGCAACCACCCGACGACCAGTTCCACGCTACAATGTTTCCTCCAAATGGGTAGAATGGGTGAGCAATCAGTATGAGCAACAGATCGAGATCAGCTCTTTAAGCGCAATTGCCTGCTTCATACAATCGAAACCTGAAAGGATGGACCTCCAGATGAGCGGCAGTATCAAAATCCCATACGACGGAAGGGAACTTCAATTCGGAAGCAAAATAACATAAATGAAGGAAAAGCAAACCGCCACTCTAAAAGCTGTCAGCACCGTCGGTGGTCCGGGCGGAGGGTAAACCTGGTTGAAGTAGAAGAAGAAAAAAAATGTTCCCCTACTCCTCTCCTCCCCTCCTCCCCACCCATCTTCTTAATGCAATTGAAAACGCCGTCATCGCCGTCAAGTATCGGCAGTTGGCGGGAACCGACTCGGGTAGACTGAAGCCGCCATCCCGCTAACCGCTGATGTAACAACAATAAAACTTAACCCGATAGCGATCAGTTTCTGCGACTGTAACTGCACTGCTACACCACCCAACAGCCTTGGAACAAAGGCCCGCCATCAAGCACCACAACTAGGGATGGAACATTGGCCCTGTTGTGCGTGTGTGAGAGTTCGCGCAGGCGGCAACTCTGCGCCGATAATTAACTCCCGATGCGATTGCGATAAATTTTGCCAAGCTGACAATTCGATTCTGATTGTGTGCCATCCCGGGTTGCTCCGTTACACCGATTTCTCCTCAGTTTCGTAGCCGGGTTTTTGGGACGTTTCGGGTTTTCGGGAGCTTATCTTCGTAACGAACATCGACGGGGGAATGGTGGACACTTTCCTGAGCATTGGGACCTGCGAGTCATCTTGATATGCTTTTTAGGGGACGGGGATGGCATTCCTCATGGATCGGCTTTCTTGCCTTCATATTTTGGAATATGAATCGCAATTATTGTGTGGTTTTTTTTTGTACACAAAAAGAATAAAAACTTCAGTAGGAAGCTCCATAAAAGGTATTCCCTATTGAAGTTTGTCTAGAAAACCTTATTACTTGGAATTATTAAAAAAACATCAGAACTCTCCAGAATTGAAATACTCTCCAGAACAGAAGATGATTCCGGGGTATTTCTTGAAGTACTCTTCATTTTCCATTTCACTAAAGCTCTAATCTTAGTAATGTGAGAACGCTACTTCATGTGAACATGCTATTTAGAGGCGTTTACCTTGAAATCTGTGAAAATCTAATTTAAAAAAACGAATCAATACCCCGAAGGCATCTCTTCAGTTTTTACTCAAGCAGTAGGCAACCCAACTCCATGGTATGAGGTCCTCCATTGAGGTCCTACACTTTGTTTTGTTTGTTTGTTTTTTTCCCCACTCCGATGTGTGTCCCCCAACTCGGTAACGAATCTTCAAGCAGAGTTCACACACCGCTTGCATGCAAAACCGCAAGAAGAGGTGTGACATTTATCTCATATACGCTTACGTAGCGTAAACGGTGCGGAACGAGTGCGGAAGCGGGCTCGTCCAAAAGGTAGCCGCTGTCGCTAAGCGTTTCGAACGAAATGATTTAGGTTCGCCCGGTCGGATTGGTTTATGAACGCGCGAAACATTCATTACTACAAACATAATAGACCAATTATCGTCGATTCGCTCGGTTCCGCTGCCACAAGGGATGGCGTGTGCGCTGGGTGTCCCACCCAGCAGCCACTGTCCGTTAGGATGTTTGTTTTATATCAAGCAGTATTAAGCGAAATAAGGTTTTGCTGATAGCATTGCGGATGGAAGCGAACAGGGCGCACAGTGAATTGAACGTTCGCCCTTTTTAAATACGACGAGATGAGCATCTCGCATCGCGATCGAAGCTCTTGCGGAGCCTACCGCCACCAAGGGAAAGGGGTTTTGTTTTGGTTTTTGGGTTGCCTCCGGTCGCACCCACCCGAACTACCCGTTGTGCAACGAGATGTGGAGAGCGAAAGGAATGCGCAAAAGCGAAAGAAAAATGCTTCCAAAAGCACACTACTCGGTGCGAACGGTGCAAAAAGGCAAGCGATGGAACCTTTCGAATGCATGCGATACGCATCTTCCGCAAAACCGAAAGGGTCTTTCCCTGTCACCTTCACCACCGTAATGCAATTTTTTGGGATCATAATTCTTTCCACCCGTTTCGGCACACAACGGCCCTTCCCTGTTGTTTTTGTTTTTGGGGCCCGCGTTAGTAAGATAATTCCCACAGTTTGCGAGGCGGAATATAAAAAGGTGGATTTTTTACCACCGATTTTTTGTGGTAAAAATAAAAAAAAACTAAAAACTCATTGTTGACAAGCAAATTGAACAGTAGTATGCATTTATTTATTTACTATATACTAAATGTCATTAATGACATAACGTTATGGTTATAGCACCGGATTCAAAACTTCACAACTAGTCTAAAAAGATGTCACTTTTTTCACTTCATTCTCCTTTTGCATGAATCATCCGTTTAGAGAAGCATTTTATTTTGTTTCTATAAAAAAGACTTAAATAAATACACAAGATAAAGTTTTGCCATTGAGTTTCCAGCAAAGGAAGGCTCTCGTTCTCAATTAGTGTTTGGTGTTGCTTAATTTCGTACGAATACTAAACCCCGGAAGTAGCACTTTCTTCGAAAGCTCTAACCCTCGCTGACAAAAGGGAGTAGTAAGGGGAAAATAAACCAAAACACGGAAAAGTATGGTCCACAGTTCTCACGCCGACCATCATTAAGCGGAAATCAATCCACCAAGAACGCGGCCAGACCTTGATTTGTTTTCTTTTTTCGTGTTGGTTCGCGAGGGCAAGAATCAACTTTAAACAAACGGTTTACGAGATCTAGCAAAAGCTAATGAGGTAATCTGGTGCCGTACAGAAGTAAGAAAGTAAACATGGGGACATTCGGGAATGAAACCCTTACCAGATGTTAGCAATGTCATTTAGTGAGAAAAAAACACACACAACTTGGTGATGATGTGTGACTCGGTGACGGTGGATCAAACAGTTGTAGCGTAAACAATATATTGGAGTGGAAAAACCAAACAACAGCAAATGGTTTGCTTTAGTGTTGCCTTCGATAGAACACTTCCAGGAGCTGAACGATGGTGAAACTTGGTGCGGTGCGATTGCATTGCAGCGTCTGGGAAGGAGTGTTGCGACCGGTATGAGCACGTACGTGAAATTAATTGGAATAATTATTGCTGTCACTGCCCATTTCTCGTACCGTTCGATCCACCAAAACCGAAACACAGAGTCACAGAGTGCGGAGACGTGTACTAACAACGTTTCCAACAAACGGGGTTTTGGGAGCTGTTTTTGACGTTTTAGCGAACGTTAAGCGGAAGACAAAGCACAATATAAAAAGCAACCTAGAATTCGTACAAACATTATAGACATCTTGAGGATTTTGCTTTTGCTCACGTCTAAGTCTATTGCTCCCGTACAGAGCAGCAAACCGTCCCGCACTAGATGACACCGGTTGCGTACCGAAACGGCTTGTTTGCAGGTGTACAATTAAGAGTTTTAATTCTTTACTGCAACGGTCAGCAGGAAACATTTGGGACGCATTACGCGAAACCCCTTCGTAGCCGCTTCCACCCAGAGCGGCCGCCGGGGTAAAGGTGGTCAGGGATTTATTGACCGTCGGGTTTCTAGCGATGAATTGCTAACCGGTGTTGTGAGGGTGTATCGTATTACTTGCTCGGTGTATGATTCCTTCGGTACCGTTAAAACAGGGTGACAGGGTTGAAAAGAAATAGACGAGGAACTCGTATGCACCAACCTAACTAACCAGTGTGCGACACTTTGGACATTCAGACATCGGGGGCTCAAATTACGTGCGTTATGTGTGTTGCCTAATTTCGTTCCCCTTCCTCCCTTCCCACCAGAACATTGTCACCAGACATGCAACCAAGGTTTACACGACGAAAGGTGGCTCAGGTTGCCACCTGAGACGCGTCATCGACCCGGAATTGTTGCTCGGAAAGGAAGAGAAAAAAAACACACGCCATACAACTGTTGAGTGCCGCTGCCTAATTCCTACTGAGACATCGGCTTGGGGTTGTTTTTTGGTAACCAGTTACGCATACGGAATTGCACTCGATTTTCGGAAGCTTACTGCATAGGGTTTCTTTTCAGATATGTGGTGGTAAGTCTAGCCGGTGCTAATTTGGGCTTTATTGTCCCTTTATTATCGTATTAATGACATATTCTATGTTTGTTTTGTGATAAGATCAGTCGTGTTTTGGGATAAATATTTATTGTCTATTGTGACCTCATTTTAATTTCTCTATTTTACAACGGATTAGACCACGAAACGTCAACAAAATCAGATTTCACAAATCCTACTCCAAAGTCTAATTTCTTCAGTCTACTCAAGAAGAAAAACTTAAGAAACGCTACAATCTTAGAAGACTACCAGAACGATGACGACTAAACTAGTTTTGGGTGAATCTGATTCAGATTCATAACTCTGAACGAATCTTTCAACTCAATGGATTCATGGTATCCACCAAAGTTGGCTAATCTTTTCAGGCGAAAAAGATTGCCCAACTCTGCTCGGACGCACCAAAACGATGAAAGAAGATTCGCAGAATGTGAAAACCCGAGCAGGAATCTTATCGTGTAGTAGCGCATAATGAATGACTCTGAATCTGTATTCTAAAGATTAATGAGTTCTCATTGAATTATGCATCCTTCGGGGAGTTTCGGGACATCCTGATGATTTATGTCGTTGCCCCTTCATCGCCAGGTCAGTAGTTTTGGAATAACACCGCCCTCCTCCCTCTCCTCAGCCATTTTAATTTAAGTCGGTTGGCAGCGAATAGTAAAGGATTCATGGATCTTTCAGAATTCAATTGAATTTATGAAAATAGATTAATATTGTGGGAGTCGGTTTATGATTTGAATGACTCCTCTCTGAAGATTCATATGATTGATTCTTTTCAAAAGATTCAATAAGCACCACACTACATACAACCATTTACCAGTTTTAGACCTAGATTTATTTTTTTGATTATGAAAACATAACAAAAACTGTTATATTTTTATTTATATATACATCAAGTTAAAGAGCTATTTAGAAAAAAATAATTATGTTGAGTTCTTTTTTCCTTTTTCTAACTTCGGTCATCGAAGATCTCAAGCACAGAGCTCCAGCCAATTAATCTAGTACCAAACGAAAAAGATATTAAAAAAAAAGATTTAAAGCACAATAAAATACTAAAAACCCCTGTCATAACCATCAAATCCAGACAGATCGATTAGCCGTATCATAATACTTACCCCACCGGTGTTATAAAACCATCATTCAACCGTCGGCTTCGTCCCATTCCTGGCACAACTCAACCATCTCACAGCACATTAATTATCTCATTAAATGTTCGGGATCCTTCCACCCATTTAATTACGCACCAAAAGTGCAGTGAAACGCATGCCACCCTTTTAATGGTTTGATTTATGCACTGCTCTTGGGGTGTGAACACATTGTCGTACAACGTGCACAATTCCGATGCAATCATCATCGGTACCACCAGCCCAATAATGGGGTGCGTACGATGTACTGCCTTGTACAGGCGCTGTTCATACACGAGCACAAATTACAAACAGACGAACCCGTGGGGGTTTGGGAGGCGAAAGAAGCTATGAGTGTTTGAAGGATAATTAAAATCCACGCGCCTCATTAACACTTTCCCCCGAGAAGGGGGAAAAATGCAACCGAAACAAGCGTTTTCCCGTTTTGCTGTTGGACGAACTATTGTGAAGAAGAAGGAAGCAGAAAGAATAAAATTTTGTAAGGAGAACAAAACAAAAAGTTTTATGCCTATTGTGTTTTATTCAGGTGAAGGGATTAAATTTTCTAAAAAAAAAAGATGCAGTTTGGTAGCTCTGGTCTGATTGTATAACAAAAGCAAAGCAAGATAAGAACTCAACCACAACACCTTATACTCCAGTGGGCATGTTTTGGACGCGAAATGGACTCGGTTTTGTGCTAACACCCTGTTACGATTCACTCATTCAGTTTGCAGATCGGAAAGTTAATATGCGATCAGGTGTATGTCTTGCACCCTACGCTTTAGCTGGGAATCTTCTCCCAAGAAAAAAAAAACTGGAAAAAATGAACATGCTAATTGCGATGTTACAAATTTATGACGAGCAAACAGCAAAAAAAAAACTGGAGAAACGAGGAGAGAGAGAGATGTGTAAGATTTATGCAAATTCCCGTACAAGCATGTTAGCCCACCTGGAGGCACTTTTACAAAAAAAAACCGACACGCTTATTATCTTGTTTAAAAATTATCCCCCAAATGTATGCAAAAAGAAAAAGGGAAAAGAAAACAACAACCAAATGGTGTGTGTAAGATGTTCCGTCTATTGGGAAAGCCTTCCGGACATTTGTTNTTAGCCCACCTGGAGGCACTTTTACAAAAAACCGACACGCTTATTATCTTGTTTAAAAATTATCCCCCAAATGTATGCAAAAAGAAAAAGGGAAAAGAAAACAACAACCAAATGGTGTGTGTAAGATGTTCCGTCTATTGGGAAAGCCTTCCGGACATTTGTTAAGTTGGTGCGTTGGTGCGTTTAAGGTGCGGTCGTTATGTCGTTAGCTTTGGTTCGATGAAAAAAAAAGTAAGCACACGTGAGGAGAGTGTCTAAGCTTGTCTGGTTCTGTGTGCCTTGCAGCACGCTTCCAACTTCCTCACGCGTTTTTGTTGGATGGGCGAACCTGCTAATTCTAGCTCGTCTAAAGCCGGACTCTCGGTTTAGGGTACGTGCAGCTGTAACGATAAAGGTTCTGATGCACACAATTCACACCAACGCGATAATGGGATAAGGGGGGGGGGGGAGTCGATTAGATAGACATCCAAGACACTGGACATAGCAGAGGTTTGGAGGCTCCAGAGAAATTGAAGGCAACTCTTGGAAGAATTGGGCCATCGGTAACTACCCTCGGTAAGTTGACCGGTAACGCAGTAACGCAGCACCAACATGCCAAAACATCGTTCCCGTAAAGTAGCACGGCACAAGATAGGCTCTTGGAGTCTCTTAACCCCCCCCCCCCCCCTCACGAAACTCCCACCACCTACATCCGCACGTTTCGTAATGGGTTAAACTTTCATGCGCACTTGGCATGCAATGCATTGATGTGCACATTCCAGTACGCGTACGGAGGTTTGCTTTTGCACGGTTTTCTAACGACTCCCGCAGGCCGATCGGTGTGTGTGTGTGTGTGTGGGTCTTCACGGTCATTACGCGGGCCAGATCTCCCGGTGCAATTCCCTCATCCCATCCGAACCCATGCTTCAATTTCCTACCGAAACCGAATGATCTTCTACACCATCGCGTTTCGGCCTACGCGGTTTTCGCGGTACTGGTGCGTGCCTTCGTTTCGGTGTTTCTCGTGGCTCAAAAGCGTACCGTACCCGGTGGGCATCTTTGGTTGCGCACACCAACGGAAGACGGAACGCTGCACCAGGTTATCGGAACGCAGCACATCTGTACATCTCGGCGAAGAACTGTTATGGGCGATAAGTGCGACTTCCGCGGGCTGTTTTTTTCCCCCCGCCGCATTCGTTACTCGCATACTTCAGCCTCCCCTTCAGGTTTCGTCTGGTGGTCAAAGGTCTCTGCTCGACTAGGCACNGTGCGTGCCTTCGTTTCGGTGTTTCTCGTGGCTCAAAAGCGTACCGTACCCGGTGGGCATCTTTGGTTGCGCACACCAACGGAAGACGGAACGCTGCACCAGGTTATCGGAACGCAGCACATCTGTACATCTCGGCGAAAAACTGTTATGGGCGATAAGTGCGACTTCCGCGGGCTGTTTTTTCCTCCTCGCCGCATTCGTTACTCGCATACTTCAGCCTCCCCTTTGGACTCGTCTGGTGGTCAAAGGTCTCTGCTCGACTAGGCACAACCCAGTCAAAACGGTCCCGTCGCCTTATACCCTTCCATGGGGAAACGCTGCGTGCGTTTCAGCGTTTTTGACATGAGTTACGCGCGAAAGTGCCCAACGTCAACGGGTGTGTGCGTTCCCACCCCCTTCAGGAAAACCCGCGCCTCGATGCCCGCAAGCACAAACGGTAATTTGTGTGTCCGTGGGTCCTTTTACAGTTCCCCGGGTTCCCGGGTTGTTGTTGTGATCGGAAGCGCAAAACCACCACTATTGTGAAGATGTGTAGGCGTGTGCGTTTTTTTTTCGCGAAAGCGTACACCGTACCCGGAGTTGCCTTCCTCCCAGTGGAGCCTCAGCCTGATTTGTGGTGGTGGACTCCAATGTCCAAAACTGTCCAGTTGGTGACTGTTTGGAAATACACCCGGGCAGTGGTGTAACCGCGAGCAAAGCGCGAAACGTGTGCAACATTAGCAATTAAAAACATTCCGCCTGCTCACCAGTTTTGTGTGGGAGGCCAATAATTGATGTCCCTATGCTATGGAGAGGGAAAGGGTGGAAATAGACGAAGAGATGTAGAGAGGTAAATGATCAGCTATCAGGGTAGCTATGGGCATTATACTTCGTCTTACGACTCCCGGTAAAACGGAGGGGGAGAATCCCGATCACTTTTACAAATGTGAATATCCAATTACTGATGACCACATTTCATGTTATGAATCCTAACCTATATTCGGAATTCTACCCTTGTTCACCTCGTACCAGTTCAGCAGAGATGAAGATGCAGAGATCTCAATTTTGCTCATTGAAAATAAAGCAGTAGCTTTCTATTTTATTTACACTTTCCTTTATTTGACACCTATGACACAAAACTCTAAATGGAAATCCTCGCTATTCGCTAAGATATTCGAGCTTTTGCATCATGGGCAGGGTGACTTCCAAAGAATTCTCACTCTAAAGACATCCAAAACAAAGAACGTCAAACCTAAACATCTTTGAACACACGCTTCTGGCATTTGGTTTTGCTTGTCTGACGCTTTCGTCACAAGCAGACACAACAAAACGTTCCATCACCCCCTCTCTCCTGTTCCTCGTCAAACACACAACCTAAAGCAACCAAGCAGCTGGTAAACTGCAACACAAAAAAAGGTGAAGGAACTCGGCGTGTGCGTGCACCATTCGCAGGACCTACGACTACGTTCACACTCCCTGCGGGGCCATACGCGTACAAGACGCCAGCTGAAGCTGAAAAAACCCCCAAACCACCATCCCTCCCAATTTCTCATTTTACGATTCGGCGCGACCAAAAAATTATTACATCCACAGGCAAAAAGGTTCAATGGCCCAGCCAGGTGGGTTGGGGTGTTACGCCAGGGCCACGGCGTTCGCCCTTGATGATCCTTGAATGGAGATTCGGATACCTAACCGGTCATCGATCGGTACGGATGAAGGATGAGTGGATGTGAAACCCCCATTCCAAAACAGCAACAACAACAAAAAAAAACGGCAGACCGAAAACGGAAAAGGAATCACGAAACAAATACGCTCCAGACATATTTGGAAATAATTTTTCCTAACCGTGGATAGACGGCCGAATAAAGGCCGGGTAGGTGCCAGAGAGAAGGTGTAAAAGGGGTCGCGCGTGTGCCTGTGTGTGTGTGTGTTTGTGTAAGATTTTTCTCGAAAATCATACTGATTCCTATTGCCGTTGATGCAAAATTTTCCTTTTTTTCCATATTTACAACCCTCCCTCCTCATTCCCCAGTTCCCACCCTTGTACTCCGGTGCCACATCGGCAAGGTTTCCGTACGGCCTCGAGCATGTAGATATGTGCGAATATATATAGGGGGGGGGGGATGGGTGGCGCTCATGCTTATTTTATTTTCGTCTGCAGTGAACAAGCAAGTCAGCACAAACCATCCCCCCCAACCATCCCACACACACACACACAAACCAAAACAGAGTCGTAAAACAGCGACCAAAACCATCGCACATCGAAGGTTTTTCGGGAAGGAACAGAAGGACCAGAGAAGGTCGGCGATGATGGGGCGACGATACATATTATTATCATCATTTTCGGTTAAGGTAGGTCAAGAAGGTAGTTGAACGCTTCTACATAAATGCAGGCAGAGAAAATTTGCGGAGCGAACACACTCGCAGGCGGTATATTTTCTCAGGAAGCCGCCGAAGAAGCCGCTCCAACGTTGGTTGGTTGGTGGGCCATCACCAACGGCACCAGTTATCCGTCTCGCATCTTTTATCCTTTCTATCCGCTCTTTCGTTCTCTCTCTCTCTCTCTCTCTCTCTCTCTCTCTCTTTCTCCCTCTCTCTCGCATTCTAACGCGTATAGTCCTTGTCAGCTTTTGCTCCAAAAATCTCCAAACCTCACCTTTTTTTCCCGCCCGGTCATACTGCTTGGATGCGAGATTTTGTCAGACTTCAGAGACTCGCACTCAATCGTCCACCTTTAGCCACCATTACGTCGCAGGAAACCTCATCGGTACATTAGCGTAGTGCCAGAGGTTTGCTCGTACGTGGCTATATGCACCGTCTGCAGATGTTTACGCGCCATTATAAGGATCCATCCTTGTTGTCAGTCATACCGCGATGACTCGGCCTTCATCTTGCCCCACGTCCAAGAATTTTCTCCCATTTCGGTGGCAATGTTTCGGCGCTATTAACATAGAACAACAACGAAAGTAAAGAAAAAATGCCCAGGCCAACCTTCATCTTGCCAGGCGGCATACGGGCGCAGGCAGGACTGTAACATTCGAAGAGTCGCTCGAGGATAAGCAGACCACTCACCCGCTCCTGTACATTCGAAACATCCCCCAACCCCAGTTCGTTTTCTTTGTTATGTTCGCTTCTTCTCGCTTACAACTCATGATGGTACGATCGATAAATTTTGTCTGAGAGCTTTTTTGCTGCCTGCTGGCTGGGCAATGCAATGTGTGCAACCGTGTATATGCGTGTGTGTGTGTTGGGGAGTTAATGGCGAATTGCTTGATTGTAGGAGAGCAGCAGCTTTTTTTCTTTCTTCCCTGTTACCGTTGCGCTTGTTTTCGCATGCTAGTTCTTATAACTTGCCCGTTAGATGGTTTCCTTCTTAGCCGTTTTTTTTTCTTCACCAACACCCAGAGATGCCTCCCGGACATTCATCCGAGCGTTCAGACGTCGCTGAGTTTCGATCAATAGCTGCCGATAATTTTTACGATATTGATCGATCGGTATATCCCAACGGGAGATGGGTGGCCTGCTTATTATGGGGAAGGATAAGATTGTTAGATTTATAAATAAAATCGCTTGTAAGAGCTTCATTTGAAAATCAACAAATTGACTTGTTGTGTCTTACTCGATGAAGTCCATATGATGTCCTAAACCATCTAAGGACGTATCTAGCAAATTAAACTCTGTAATTTCCATAGATATAAGAATAAACTAATTACATAGCTCTTTCAAGTCAAGTTACAAATTTGGTCATAATTATTTTCTTGATTGATTGTTCTTCAAAAAAGGAAGAAAATGACACCAGTTTTCTAAAATTCTGGAGCTTTTAAGACAACACAGGATACATTCCACGTTTTAACACTGGAGAGATGTAGGGAACTCTCCAGCAAGCAATACGCTACATAACACAACGACACAACCTTGCCAATTCAGAGATGTTTTGTTTGGTATATAGGTTTTGTTGCGTCTGGACTGGAAGGACTGTACGTATTTTTTGTTTTGGGCGTTGTTGTACGTGCGTCTGTTGTGCTTTTTTTTCCTTCCTATATGTGCCTCACCCATTTTCGACCGTAAGTCTGGGTGTAAGGGTTGTTGGTGGTTGTTATTTTTTTTTTCTGCCATGTCTAGCCCGCCTCAAGTCTGGACCATGTCTGGTATGTCTCCGGCCGGTCTACGACCTCCGATATGTGCTAGACACGGGAGTTTTAGTAGGGCTCAATGGTGTGCGAGGATGGGTCCAACGCCCCCTGCACCAGACGAAATCGAAAGGAAACGCACACACACACACATACAGCTATATTCCTGTGTGAAGGGTTAGTAGGCTTGGTTGATTGTTGAACATTTTTTGCGTCTGTAAGCTTTCCCGACCAACAAATGGAGAATTTGGCCCAGCGAAGAATGACTAGCGTATAGAGAGATTTGCAAGAATGTTTACTAGTAGAGGGTAGACACATGTCTTCTCCAAGGTATTTTAGTACATCAGTACATGTTTAGTTTAGTTTTAGCTCCTAGTAGCAGAGTTCTTGGCACCTATATTGATCCAGATTGATCCTTTCCGGTGTAACTGCTCATCAGCTTTCCGTTGTGGTGATTTGTTGCGGGGGGTAGACCCAGAGACATCAAGTACCTAAAGTATCTTTTTTCTCCGAATTGCGCGTGCGTTGCCTTCGCACTATCTTTATCTCACCCTATAAGAGGACAAGCCGTATGCGTACGTCCGGTTCCAGAAGCTTCTCAAACCTCGATCTGACGACCCTGATCCCAAAATCGGAACATCCTGGAACAACCATCGCGCCCCAAAATCCTTATATACACTCACTCTCGCACTTTCTCGCTCACTCATGCACACACATCTGTATCCTGTGCGCCGAAAGATAGTATAGCGATAGTGATTGAACAGGCCCATACATGCTTTCGGGAGGAATCAATTAGAATTTACAGGTTCGTTGACTTCACTCATGGGCGGCCATCATCATCATCATCATCATGCCGTTTGTCAAACGTAGAGTCTGAATGGCGTCTGGGCCAATTAAATCGTTTCTACTATGGAGCTTTTCTTCATCACCTCCACCCGCAGAGCAAGAGGAGAGTGATCCGGTATGCGTCTCGGTGCACGTAGTTATAGAAACGTTTGACATTTACTGCCCAGAGAAGACGGATTAGTTCCATTTCTTGCTGATTGATGTCATCAATGTTTGGACAACCATTTTGAAAATACGTGGTTGAGTTGTGCATACAGCAACGGAACGCACCCACACGCGTACGCAACTGCGATGCAGTACTATAAATAGTCGTAGTCTAAAATCCCATTCGGAAGATTATATAGTAGCACATTAACGACAAAACCTTAGAACCACCGTGCAGCGTGCAGTACGGGTAGAACTGCATTTTATAGTGTGTCTTAATTTTCTCTCGCTCCCCACCATAAACGTCACTGCTGGCTATAAAACGCGACCCAATGAAGAAAGCAATGAAGGATTAAACCATGATTTACGATCGGTATTTTGCTTTCACCGCTTCGCTCGCGTCCATTGTCTCGCCCGCTGACGTCTTTATATGGTACGCTGACATGCTTGGAAATGTACGTCACATCGTGACATCGTTGAGCGCACGGGAATTGGGGTGTATCGTTATGATACGGCGGAACGGAAGGATGTTGCATTTTATTTCCCCTTTAATGTGATCCGTTTGACGATGTGTCGTTGAGAATACCATTAAAATTGATTTCACCAAGCGTTGGTTGGGAATCTGTGCAGCAACCAAGCCAAAATCCTGTGTCCACTTGTATCCTTAAGATGACTGTCAGGCACACGGCACTCAAGCAGGTGCAGTCGCATAATCTCTTTCCAGTGTGCCATTTTTTATCATTCGATAATCATTTCTAACCCAATAGAACAGCGGACGGAGCAGAACGTGTAGCGTTGCATCCGCAACTTACAGCACTACAAACTTCCAGTGAAGTTTCTTTCTTTCTCTCCGTTGCTTTCTGTGTGACTCGCACGAAACCTGCACCGTCGTTTTGCAAAAACGATGGAAACGGGAAACATACAAAGCGAAGGGGGTGCAAGAAATGGCAATCGGGTTTTGGGTATGTGGGAAGATTTGCATACAAAGCGCCGACTTGAAGCCGATCCGCGTTATCTATCATCAGTTTTGGAGCCGTTAAAACCGAATTTAAGCCTGCAAACGCTCCTACCCCGTTGTTTGTCTGGCGGGCTTATTGTTAGATCGGGAGCGGGGCAATTACGCCGCTGCGGTACACTGCGGGGGTGGGAGGGGGTGGGTTTTAGCGGGATGGGAAACGGTGCAAAGCGATAGTAGTGAAAAATCGCCCATTTCTGACAGTGCGAGGTGTTGAGAACTCCTTTTGTGGAATGCATACGTGGAACGGTTACCTGTCAAATGCACGTTAATCACTTGTAAAGTACGGTAAGTACTCTTTAGTTATGCTTTTTTATGCAGCCCATTTGAATATGGAAATGGATGGCGGTACGGTTTAGTACCAGCTAAAACCATTCTGACAGCTTCAAACGCTAAAGCAGCAGGATGTATGTACACAGTGGCTGTTGTTGTTGTGTGCGATGGCGATTGACAGTTGCAAACGTTACGTTTCGCAGGATTTGTTTACCATCTGTCACTTGGTGTAGACGAGCTGTCAAACTCGTAATACAAATATGGCTGCCATAATGTTTGCTTGAGGTGTACTTTGTATACTAATTGGGTTGAGTAGTTCTAAGTGATACTAGAAACAAATATCATGTTTAAGCTCACAAATCCTCGAAATTAGGACCATTTCACATAGAAATAATATTACTATCTCCTTAGTATCTCCAACCACACGAAAGAATAAAACACTATCACTAAACCATCACCTGTCGCAAAATGTCATACGGCCTGCTCGAGTCGGGTGAAGCGGGACCACACCCAAATTCTTCGTCATCCATCTGCCGTCCATCATGACCTGGCAAGATGATCAAGCTACCGCGGTGCCGGGCAAAATGTTTCTTCCTCCGTAGTTCATGAAGACTCATCCACAACATCGCTGTTGCTGCATGAAAACCGTCGACAAGGAACAATCCAATGCGTCTCATCACCTACCTATCCTGTCTGCTTTAGCAGAAAAAAACCCTCTCCTCCCGAGAAGGTTTCGGGGTCCTCTGTTACCTGGCTCTCATTCATTAAAATAAATGATGAATTGCGATTGCAATAAAAGAAAATTGGTTTTTCGGTTTCGCTACCTTTCACTCGCGGAAGGTGTGGCAAAGGGAAGCCAGGTTCCGAGGACTGTGGGGATGTCATGTATGTGTGTGTGTGTACGCTTGTGTCAGGATGTCGGTTTACCAGCGGTAGCGGATTAATGGTGTTTTCGTCGCTGATCCGCAACTCGTTCGTTTTGCTGCTTTAGTTGTTGTTTTCTTCATTCGCTTCTTCTTCCTTTTCGTCCCCGCTTTTCACCTAACCGTGGGACGGATGTGCCTAATAATACGTCCGAGGCGCATCAATTTCAGGTGTGCGGGTGGTCGGTACAATCTCTCCCTCTTGCTCTCTCTCTCTCTCTCTCTCTCTTCATCTCTCTTCCTCTATTGTAACCACAACGGTGTGGTGGAACCGATTAGCAAGTCGCGAAACTTTCCGAGAGGGACGGGAATCCCCCGGCCTATTCTGGATGAGTTTTCGGCGGCCGTTTCTGCTCGGTCGCCTGCCCACGCCACGGTAGTGCGGACGCTCTGCCACCGTTCCGTCTGGTTGTGTCAGTTAATTGAGCCTGCTGCGGGCGCATAATCCGCTTCCTTTCTGGCGCGTTTTGGCTTTCCACTTCTGCATTACCGGAAACCGATGATGGAAAGCGTAACCGGTGTATCTGCGGGACGGGACGACCGGCGATCGAAGTGGTTAGATAAAATCCACCCCCCTCGGGGGAATACGTTTCGGTGGCGCTTGTCGCCCCTTGTAGTATGCTGTAGGCCGCTCATTAGCTGCGGCGGGATCCCAGCAAGGGAAAGGTGTCTGTGATCGTTTCTAACAGCGCTTTCTCAGGTTTCTCCTTTACCGGTCCAGAAGTTTGATTTTATGCTGTAATTTGAGCAAAATGCCACATATCCAGAATGGATCTTCCTTGGATCTTTTGGATACAAGGGTGCTAAAAGTTGGTTTGACAAACAGAACGTTCACGGTACATTCTAAGATGGCTACCAAAAACATTCTAGATCTCTGGCTGTTACCCTTATTCATAACAACAGAGTTCCAAACATTGGCATGGGAGTTCGTTCGATTTCTTGACGTGATTGAGTGAAGGTAAGTTAGAGCATTTCTTGAGAAGAGACTAAATTCTTCTGATACTTCTAGCCGTGGACGGCAAATTCTTCAAGATATTGGACAACAACATCCCAAATCTTCGTTCCTTCTACAACGAAGTACATTTCCACTTAACCAACAGTCACACGCATCTGTAGCTTCTTCGAGAACATTGAATGATAATTCCCCAATTCTACTAGACAAGATCAATTCCTCAGTTCGTCACTTGATATCACGACAACAGCGGATGTTCCAGAAGGTTAAGCAATGAGTGGTCTCCCTGCGTTCGGGAAAATAGCTTTTTTGCTTCTTCTATTTTAGATCGTAAACCAGGAAACTACTTTTAGACGAGCTGATCTTTCTCCAGAAGTGGAGTAGATATTTCTGCATTCCACATCTGCTATAAATGGTAGACACCAGTTGAGACTCTATTCAAAACCTCCAAGCATCTTTGCCGTATAACATTTTCTTTGTGTATATTAGAATAGTTGGAGTCCACAGCTAAATTCATCTCATCTTCAAGGAATTCGTATGAAAAACACCAACGAATCAGTCCACATTTTTCTTACTGTGCACACGTTGCAGGGGTTGCATCTTCGAGTGAATGTATCGAAATCGATGAAAGTAAACAGTACGCTTATAACCCGTACAGGAAACCTTCATCCTGACTGCTATTTGCTCATAAAGCTCATAAAGACCCCCTGGAGATCGATAAGCGTTTCGCAAGCGCACCCGCAACACGACGCACCAGTTGTTGTGTTGTTGTTTTGTTTTATTATTATTTTTGCTGTTGTTGTTTCCTTCTTCATTGTGCCACCATGCACGACTATTTTGCGTGCATGCCCACCAAACTCAAGGGCAGTTCGTGCAGCAAAGTCCAATGACCACGCAAAGTATGCTTTATGCGCACTCCGTGGGACTGTTCACGCGCGCCCAAAAGGATCGTTCATTTCTAGGTTGTGTCGCCCGTCTTCCCGAAACTGGAACCATCCGGTCGGTACGTCTTCACGCGGTGCATTTGGCGAAACGTCACGCGCCGAATGTCACGGCATTGGCCTGACAAACCCTGCAAAAAAAAAACCCGCCCGGTTAGTGTACCCAACCCCGGTGACAGCTCGTGGCGCCTTAATTGAACGACATTCCGAAAGCGATTTTTCTCGAGCTGGTGAAGCACCCGGAACTCTTCCTTCAATACTTCCCATCCTCTGATCGCTTTCCTTTCCGCTACCGTGCATATCAGCGGCATTTCCACGACTTCGATGGCATCGATCGAGGTTTCTGCCGATTAGCACCGGCTGATAACATTGATTAACCGTTTCGACAAAAGACCGTAGTAGCTACCGTGGCATCAGCGGTCGCGTTTCACGAACCCTTCCAACGTTTCCTTTCGTTTGGTGGCATTCATAATTCTTCGCCACCAAGGATTCGAACCGGGATCGCTTTCGGACGATGAATTGGTTTGACTGCCGTACTGCCGGCGGATCCCGAGTGTAGAACCTTTGTTTGCGAGTTCCGCTGACTGGCGTTAATGGTGTTTTCTTTCCTCTCTCTATCTCTCTCTCTCTCTCTCTGTTATGTGTTTGTTTGTATTTGGTGCAAACGAGCAATCGGTAGAGGTGATCCGATCCAAACCAAAACCCGGGGGATCGGGCTTCACTTCACCACCAAGATAAAGCTAAACCACACCAGCCAACCAGACGATGCTCCCGATCGTGCGCCTGTTTCCCAGCCGATTCGTCCACAAACCCGTCCACAAAACTCCAATTACAATCGCCACCGCGGCAGATCGGCAGAACTGCACACGAACAACGCACAATCGAACAACCACATGGGGATGGGGTATTGGTTGCACCATAAAGCATCCCTTTCGCCCAGTGGGGTACATACCTAGGAGGGGGGGGTGTACACAATCGTGCGGGATTTAAGGGGGTAGAGAGAGGGAATGAGGGCAATGAAATGGAAGGAGTCCGTGTTGGGGTCGCGTTTGTGATCTGCCGACCTCGCGCGCACCGAACCCTTTTCTTTGGGGGAACATTTTACGCGACGTCTTCAAAAAGGATAATTATGCGGCGATATCAAAAAAAAAATGTGACCGTGGCAAATAAACGTCGACTTTCTGGTGGTTTCCTCATCTACCGCGTTTTACTCTCGCTCATGATTTGCATGTCGAAACGGTGGAGAATGGTTTATGTGTGTGTGTGTGTGTTCTTGTTTTGTTTGGTTCCCGTCTCTTCTCTTTTCACTCGGCGTGACAGCGCTTCCGCGGCGAACCCGAAGATCGTATCGCGCCCTCATCTGATGCATCTGAATGCCGATCTACATTTTGCTATTGGAACGCGCTACTTATCGTTGTTATTGATTATCACGCTCATTATAATTCGCTCGCATAAATAACTAGCCGTGCGCATTTTTTTTCTATGTATATTTCACTCACAAGCGTTGGTCCATTCTTTTTTCCTTGCTTCTGACGCTGGATTTACCATGCTGCCGACGCTTAGTGCACTCTATTAGTGTCATTACCGCTTGTGTCATATTATTATTTACAAACACGATTGCCGATTGACAGCTGTCAAAAAAGGTGTTCATCATGATGTCTTTTTTTTCATAGTCTGTACCTAGTTGAGCTACCTTTCCCACCATCTAATTAAGAATAATGACATTTATCAGGTGATTTTTTATGTCATCTTTGTAAAGGTTTGGGAAGAAATGGTGGGAAAAATCTAACAAAACCGATTCAAGACACTTATCACAATCAAAGTCTACGCCAATTGCACCCTAGCATACTAATCCTGCGTATGGCTATCAAAACACCGTAGGCCTCCATTTGCTGGATTCCGCTTTTTTTGCAAATCCCCACAAACGTCTGGTGGGCGGAGTGTACATTTTAATTTCACGCTTCAGAGCATACATCGCCCAAGCGGTACGGTGCAGGCGGCCATCTATAGTGGCAGTGGGGTAATGTGAGACCACCACCACTGGCTACTCAACTCTTCGCAGGGTGTAGGCGTTTTGAATTGAAAATGTGTATTGAGACAAGGGGTCCCACCTTCTGCCGAAAGGGATCCTGCACGCAACATACTATCGCCTCTCAATTATCCGGAACTACAAGTGCAACAAAAACTTACACACACACATACGTATATACCTTTTCAAGTATATACCGTCAAGATGATGAGAAATGCCACCAGCAGAGGGTGGAGGATGTTCTCACCGGTGCCGGATCGCAGATCAATCGGTAAGGATAAGCGGGTACGATGGGTTTTTTCTGCTGTTTCGCATCGCGTGCTAGTGCAATCTCGCGTGGGATGCAACCACTTCCGTGCTGAAAATTAGTCCGCACACACACACACGCGATATCATTTTCTCATTTAGCTCCGCACCGTTTTCCTCGCGGATTGAGCACTCTTGCCCAAAATCGCATCGACGAATAAAACCGGAACGAAACGTTTTTTTTTATATACATGGGCTCACTCGTCTCTGCTAGAGTGTTCGTTCTTTTTATTCTTCACCACCGAAATGGATGCTAAAGACTCGCATGTTTGTCGTTATCATTCGTCTATCATCATCATTAGCGAAGGGATAATTGAAGGGAGAAGTGAGAGGTTGCCTTTTTTTTTGGTTCGTTTCTTTCGAGCGCAAGGTGTCGATATTAAGGCTCCTCTATCGTCAAATCGTCATGCCACCGCCCTTTTCGCTGCAACTCGGTAGCAATAAGATCGATCGCGAATTACACAGTAGTCAGTGTGCTGTGAGCGAAAGAAAAAAAACTCCACAACATGCACCGTACAACGAAGATGCGGCATGTCAAAGGCAGGCAACGCTACAAAGAATGCATTTCTTGTAAGAGTGAAAAAAAAGAAACACACACACACCCAGAGAAACGATTAATTGTGCATCGGCCTCGTTCAGATCGGTTGATGAAAGCCCAGTTTGTAGATGGAAAAGATCGCAGATGCAGATCGGTTCGGTAGCGATAAGCCGTCACCATCAGGTTTTTGCCGACTTTCGGAATCGCGCTTCAGAATTGACATGCACCGACGGCGAGATGGAACGCCGATCGAACATCGAGATCCAGTTGGGAATTATCACACACACACACTGACGTAGGCACCGACAAGGATGGTGAAATTAGGATAGAAAATCGTTTCGAGTGGAAGAAGCCCGTAATTACTCCTCCCCACTTCCCGACATTGAAACCGACGTGCTTGGGGGGGAAATGGGGAAATAAGCGATGGTAGAAAGGTTTTGTGCAAATTCATACAAATTAATGATCGGTATAATTGAGCGACTGGTTGAAATGGAGTAACCTGGCTGGGATTCAGTGATGAGAGAAGACGAGAAGCTGGTGGAAAGTGCTAAGGGTGGGAGGAAGTTGGAATGAAAAAAAAACCTAGAAAGGGAAACTACCTGGACCACTGCAAGTGGAGACGCCCGTTCTTTCAGTGGGAATTAGTGATTGCACCATGCGAGAATAGAAACTTCAATGGTCAGTAGCACTGTACCAATCAACTGGGTAATGATGCAGTTCTGAGAAGCAATCAGAAAAGGGATATTTTCTTTGAAGTTTCAAAGTTTAAAACCTTTTTATTGCTGTACAGCTAAATATTGTAAAATGCCTTTAAATCAAAGCAGCTTCCCAACCCCTTATACGACATTGGGCATATACAGTTACTTCCCGACTTACGCGGATAATTGGGACCGGAAAAATCCGCGTATCTCGAATATCCGCGTAACTCGAATACTGCCTGACATATAGTTTATACTTCGTATTCAGGGGTCGAGTTCTTGTGTCCATGTTATAAAAAAATTCAAATATTAAATTTTTCCGTTGATTTGGATACAATGAGTATTTTTCAAGCATTATTGCATTAAACGCAGTAAAACGAGTATTTTTGGTTGATTTATTTATTAACAACATATTTATTAAAGTCTTGCCATGGCAATAGCAGCAAAACTTTTTCCACCTTCATGCAGTGTGATTATGCTGAGTTTATCGGCGAATGTAATAGAACGTTTCTTTCGTATTTCACTATTATTACAGATATTTGCCATTTTTTATAATTTGCTGCACTCTTGTTAAATAAGGATTCAAGGAACAAAGTGCGTCCTCTTCATGAATTCTTCTAATGACTATTGACAATTCACAGGTGGAGAACTTAATTTGGTATAATAAAACCAACATGCTGTCAAACTTGAAAATCCGCGTATCTCCGAATCCGTGTAACTCGAGTACCGCGTAAGTCGGATATTGACTGTACTTCAACGGTCAATTCAAATTTGACAGCTGTCATTGAGATAAGTGGAACGATTATTTTAATAGTTTTTTTTCTCGCCTTACACCGAACCGGGTGCCAATATAAATTGAAACATTTCTACTGAAAATAATACAAGATTGGCTATCCATCAGCACCTGAGTTGGCCAGTTTAGGATGTCGTACAACGGGTTTCCTCCCCCCCGCTTTACCGACTTTTCGCAAGAAGCAATTTGTTTCTCGTACACCGTACAGGAACCAGCTGCACACAGCTGGAATACAACTGCTTGCCTTCAGTTTTATACCCTTCCTTTCGAAACTTTTCCCCCTTCACCTCCTCCACCAAAGTGAGCTCGTGAACACTTTAAACCATGAGAATGGAACTTTTCCTACATTGATGTACACTGATGACGGTGAGAGGGGAAAGCTGGGAGGAGAATGATTGGTGGTAAAGGGGGAAGGAAATCGCTCACTACCATCCATTGTCGGTTGGCGGAAAACTTTTTCAACAATCCACTTCCACTCGTTTCCTAGCATCATTTTTCCAAGCACTTTTCTGCTCCATTCCCTTCACACTCTCTCCCCCCTCTCCTCCCGTACAAAACCCCGGTGCATGAAACCTTCGCATGTCTTTATAAGAAGATGCTTGCTGCTCGTTTCGTATCTGGGCCAGTAGAGCACACCGTACCGTCGCATCGATTTCGAAAGGGAAAGGACATCGACATTCACCCAAGGATCAACAACCGAATTACGAGCACCGGGTATGGGAAACGGGTTATTGCTGAACATATTATATGGAGTTATATATATGTATGTATGCAAAAACCCTCAACCCATCACCAGTTTTTTTTGAAGCGTTTTCTTTTATTTAGCGTTTTGAACCCATCAAACGTCGGGGATGCTGTGAAGATTGGTACATCTTCAATGCGCGTACTTACAGCATTACCAAGAAGAAAAAAAACTCCCCACACAAACACACATAAAAGTAGCTTTAACCCTTTTGCCGAGAGCATTATAATATGAGCTGATACTGATGGGAGCATTCGTTAGACGACGGGCAACAAACGGCAAATAAGTGCCTTGTGCGTTCCCAATCTTTCATCCCTCTTCCCCCAGGAAAATGTTTGAAGACGTATGCAGAGGGTTAGAATCACGACTCCTTGCTCGTTTCTTTTGTGTGTGTGCGTGTTTAGTAGCGAGGGAAGGTTAAAGCGATAAGAATTTCCTTTTACTTTTGTTCATGGGTTACACTCAACCTAAGATGAGGGAATAGTTCCAAAGAAATCCTTGGTGACCTACCTCAACAGATGGAAGTGAGAGTAGCAGAAATTAAGCACAAAGTACTTCAATTAACAATCAAGGACTTTAATGACTTAAAACTAATGTAAGAATTATCAACCCACGTGAAAAGAGCAAAGATCCATTAAGCCCTACCATTTAGCTCAGCTCATCAGAACATCAGAGTGTTGATGTCCTTCAAACATGTGATTGATATAGTAAATGAAATGTTCGAATTTTAACACGAAACACATGAACATCAATCAATTCTTCCCCAATTATGCATCTCGAACTGTCAAGCTCTCCTAATTCGGGATGTGAACGCGGGATGACATACCAGTTAAGGCGTACCATTGCTTCACCTTGTTCCATTCTGCTTGCACAGGAGATTCATTTTTGCGGTGCGCAAAAACGTCAACGTCGTGTGAGAGCTGGCGTGACTTTTCGATTCCAATTATCTTAATTAGAAAACCAACGGGACATGCTTGAAGCATCCGAAATGCTATCTATTACTTCATCCGTACCGTTCTTCTAGTGCATCTTCCAATCATGTTTGTTACGGTCTAATGGCAAAAATCCTTGGAAAGATCGTCACCGACTAGTCAACGCTGCAGTTTCCCGGGGAATGTGCCTGGAGCCGGTGTTGGGCGGATATGTCTTTTCTAATTTCGAGTGAAAATTGGCATCCGGTCACCATGGTGTGCAGTGATCCCCGAGGGGTAGCGATGGTACGGCCGGGATCAGAAATCGAACATAATTCCAGCGAAACTCTCCCATATCCCGGACATTGCCATGTTCGTTCCGGGCATTCAAATTACTGTCATGCACACACACACACAAGATCTCACAGCTACTATCACAGCAGTGTAATCAAATCACAATGGCGTATTACAGTTTCGGTAACGAACAGCGTCATGTGTGCATCGTCCCGAGACGATACCGGGACGATCGATGCCTGGTCGAACTGCTAATTCGGACCATTTCGGACCAGTACAGCAGCAAAAAAAAAAGATGGACGGAAGGGGTTGGGTGCATCGTCTTTCACATTCGGCTATGTACACACCGTGCTTCAAAGCCCTCGTGTACGTGTGCATGAACGACAGGACGCCTCCTTGTCAAAGTGCCCGGCACTATGGCGGGCTTTTCATTGTGTGGGTTTGACAGTTTTTTTTTGTTGTTGTTGCATTTCCTTTTTTTGCCTCAATATTCTTTCCCGTTTTCCAATCATCAAAGATTGCAGCCCAGGAAGACAGCTAGTGGCACTTGAAAGGTGAACGTGTGGGTGGGCAACTAACACTGGTCACTAACACACACGTACAGGGGATGGAAAATTTCGGAACGGAAAAGATCGATCAGCAACAACAACAAAAAATATTCTACAAAAAAGATACTACACAATCCCGCTGGAACAAGTAACTAAGAACAGTGCTCTAAATACATATGAGTGTGTTTGTGTGTAAAGGAAAATAGGAAAATCTTCATCGTCCGTTTTCATGTCCTGAGTGGGAGGGATTCGGGTTTTTTCTACACCTTTCCGTATCTCGTTCCCTTCACTGTGTGCGGTATTGAACGACGGCACATCAAATGAAAAGTATTTAAAAAAAACCCGAGCTGGACTGAAGAACACAAAAAAACATCTCATCCCACTGCACGAACATCCTTTTGGGATGTCGGATCGGTTGTAAAAAAAACACTCACCCACCCACACACACACAAAACAGCTTCTTTCCTTTCTAACGAGATGGACGCACAGTGGTATTCACACGTGTTCGCGGCATAAACGTTCGGAAAGAATGAGGAGAATGAGTAGACGGAAAGGAAATACAATTTTTAAAAATAAAACTCCACTAACGTGCTTTCCGTGAAGAGGGAAAAGAAATAGCATCAGCTCCTGCTCCTGCTCTAGAACAATGATGAAATATAAAACAAAGAAAAAATAGTAAACGAAACCGTATATAAACTCTAGCGGGAAGCCCAGCTTGAGATATTTTAACACTTTTATATTGCTTTGTTCACGTTGTACAACGAACCGGAAACCTTTCGTTGCTTCATTTGGTTTGATTAGTGGAGAGATGTAAAAAAACTGTCCTCTTTTCGCCCCGTAGGGTATGCAATGTGCATACTAAGAATGATTAGTGTACTAGATCGAAAATGACAGCTGTCAAATAATGTTCACTGGGTCTCCAACCATTAGCGAATGAGATGATTACAATTAAATTCTAAAATATTGCTACAATTTCACTTAATTATACATCTGTGTAAGTGATGAAGCATTGTTCATAATATTATATACAATTTTTTTATTATTTAGTTAAAATATCACACCGCTGCTAGTGCAGCCAATCACTGTAAATAATTTGGTTCTGTCCCAATATCAATACATGGTGCACTTTCGTTGCTCCATTTTTCACTCATTAGTGCGACGGCTCTTTGTGTAAAGTGGAGTAGCATTTTTGCTTTGCTTGCCTTTTCAGCGATTTTCCCTCGATTTTTAGATCGACTCGCCTGTGTTGCTATGAAAAATCTAAAAAACATCAATGGTGAAGCTGCAAATATGGAAAAAGCATTTTTTAGCAAAACAGAAAATGTTATGGTTGAAATGAAAGAGCAAAAATAAAAACTGTAAGAAGGTGAGGTGGCAAGAATAATTGATGAGAAAATTTCCCAATCAATGCAATTTGTTTTTAAACTTCGGATACGCCATCTTTGTGTAATGAATATGATCTTTACGTTTCTTTTTCCTTTCTTCTTCTTATTTTTCCGTTCTCTATCTGTATCTCTCTCTCTCTCTCTTGCTTTCTTATTTTCGTCTTTATTGGAACTAAAAATGAAACATATCGTTCAGTTTTGTAAAATTCGATTTTGATCATACAGAAATGTTCATCCTTCTTCTCGCTTGTTAAAAAACCCTCATATCCACCCTCTTAAAATAGGGTGGGGTGGGAGGGTTTTGTTTTTCTTAAAATCGCACTCGAACACTTGAAAACAAAACCTACACGCTGTATGCATTTTCATTGGTGCGAAAGCTTGCAATCCGTATACAGCATTTACGCAAACCAAGACACCAGCGGCGAAAGTGAAACAGAATAGCAAAAACAAAAATACCACACCACCATACTGAACCGCAGTCACATCCACATTGCCCAATCCACATGCTGGAAGGTTTTTTTTTTATGCGCCTACGATGCACACAGAAACCATCCTTCCCCATACTATTGCTAATAAAAAAATAAAAATAAAAAACACACACACATAAGTTGAAACGATGGTAACGTCAACCAACCAGGACAGAAGGAAAATTGAAAATTGCACCGATTTCTGTTGCAACAGAAAAAACAACACCCCCCCCCCCCTTGGACCGAGAAACAGAATTCACTATCACCACACATACACAAGCGGTAACGGAAAAAAGGCAATGGGTGCGTCTGGTGCAGCATGACCAGTGTTGCCAATTTTCCCAAAAACCGGACCAGCCAGCGGACGATCCCTGACCAGGCACGCGAGAATTATCCTGTTTTCCCGCTTTATTTTTTTTGCTTTTAGTTTTCAAAAAGCAGTATATGTGTGTGAACGCTATGTACGTTCTCTACCACAAACGTATTTTTGGGGTATGGAATGGATGCAGTTTTTGGGGAATTTTCATTTCTTTTTCTTCTTCTTTTTTTATTGCTTTCAGCTGTGTACGAAGTACGGTTGAAGCACTTATGCAGCGCTTACTGCTACTACTGCAAGAAAAAACAAAAAAAAACAACAAAAACAGCCCCTCAGGCCTTCCCATCGAACATATCAGGCCTATCGATGGGAGGGGAGGGGGCTTTGCTAGGATAAAATGCGCCATGCGCCGATGTTTTGGTCCCGCGGTTTTACGGCTCGGTCAAGAAGATGAGTTTTTGATTTTTGGACGAATCGGCGACCGCGCACCTTGCACTAAAGTTCCATTTCATTCGAATACGGTGACAAAAAAGCGCGTTATTTAGTATGGAGGAGGGGAGGGGTTGGCGGGGATGAAGGGAAGGATTTGAGGAACTGAAGGACGTAGCGATTGCAGCCGTATCGGGCGCATATGCAACGCGCGCATCAATCGAAAATTTCGTCTCCGTGGGCGCATCATCATACACGAGCGGGGGCTATGTGGGGGAGGAGAGAAGGGGAAGAAAAACCATTCTTTTGGTACTAAAAGAGCGCATCCTATAGAGCGAGAAAGCTGCCCACACACACACACACACACACATACATTGGGCTAGTAGGTGCGTGATGTGCGGCTCGTGTATATTGGCGATTGCCGATGACCACAGCATAGAAAGCGCAGCGATGTTTGTCTTGCTATTTTTTTTTTTATTTTTTGCAAGCAAATTGTTGTTGTTCTGGTCACTCTGGTGTAGTGTGTATTCGGCTGCACATATTCGCATGTGCAGTGGATATGTTACCCTGGCTCCATATCGCCCTCAGACACTGGTACGACCGGTGGGAGTAACTTTTTTTTTTGGAACTTTTGGAATAGTTTGCTTCTTGCTGGTATTTTTTTTTATCCCAACCGAATCCCGAACCTTTATCGTACATTGCGTTTTTTTCCCGTTTGTACACTTCACGAAGAAAAAATTCAACCCACAGTCAGTGTGGCGCTGCAGTAGACGAGTGGATGCGCTATATGTCCGAACAGTGACGCGCTGTCGTTAATTGTTGGAGAGGTTTTTTCGGCTCACCACATATTGAAGCTTCAACCCGTTTTGAAAATGCGGTTTTTTTGCTTCTCCCGGACACTATGATGCATCACACATAAAGTGCGGCGGGAAAAAGCGAAGAAAGGAGGCGACGAAAGGGTTAGAAGAACCAGCAAGACAAGCAAATGTTCGCTTAGTACAGTCGCCGTTTTAGCTTTTGTTGCACTGCTGTGATACATTGTTTCTTTCACCTTTTTTTGCTTCCTTTTTGCTACAC
The DNA here is from genome assembly GCA_016170015.1 of Anopheles longipalpis. Classification (NCBI taxonomy): domain Eukaryota; kingdom Metazoa; phylum Arthropoda; class Insecta; order Diptera; family Culicidae; genus Anopheles; species Anopheles longipalpis. The sequence goes on from CM028102.1 coordinate 17,504,149, forward strand.
ATATACACGCACGCAAAGAGAAAATGAATGGTAGAAAAGAAAGGAAGTGGCAGAACAACAAACCACATGCAATTTTGGTCCCGAGTTTAGGTGTACTTTTTGTATTTCGGGGCTGTATGTCGAATATTCGTGCGCCTGCAAGTTATGCAGAACGCAAAAGCATTGCGTTCAAAAACCAAGTAAAAAGGATTTCCTAAAACAAACAAAAAATTGAACGCAAAAACACACACTCTCTTTCGCACATATAGTCAGGCCGATTTCGCAGGATGATACGAGCGTGAAAATGTTAGGTTGTCGCAAAAGTATCGCGTTTATGTGCAATTACTTGCTTCCGTGTCCATGTATCTGTCATTTTCATATTTTGACAGCTCGATTTTGACAGTTGATTTTCCGCTTGACAGATGACAGACTAAAATTGTTAAAAACCTATGAACCAAAGATTTTGAGTCTTGAGTTAGTGCTTCAAGAAACTATAATGCTGCAGAAAGGAAATAAAATTAATATCTGGGTAATGAAAAATGTGTCAAGTATACACGTGTAACACATGAAGACGGTCATGATCGAAGACGGAAGCAGGAGAATTTGCAGATAATCGCGAAACTTGGGTTGTCAATAGAGTTTGGTATAGTGCTTGCTGGGACTGAAACGATATCCTGTATTATGAGCTTTTCTACCCAAATTTTAATTCGCCCTGCTATCGTCTAGATTTCCCGTAGATACAAAAAGGTTCAGTAGGTGCAACGATTACGGTAGGTGCAAGCTACCATTAAGCGACTCCGACCCGTGGGTGCAACGAGTCGGAACTACTGAACCTAGTTATATTTACGGATCGTCCTGAACCGGCTGAGCCCACGGACCGGAATCGATTCCGATTCTGCTGCAGACGACTCCGAGTCGAGCCATGAAATGAATCGTATGACTCATTTACGAGCGAATGGATAGTCGCAGGAAAGAGCTACGAGTAAAGAGTTCAATCACACTTTCAAGAGAGATTTAACTAAAGAGTGATATAACTCTTTCGTGAGTGAGTCCAAAAGCGCCGCCAAGAGTCACGACTCTTTCAAGAATCAAATGACTCTTTCATGAATTATTTAATATATTTCATATTTCAATCTATTTCAGTGAGTTACATCACAAATGAATTGTAAAAACTCTAAATAGGGATTCGAATCAACTCACTCATTAATAAGATTAGGCTGAAGGTTAATCTCCAATAGATTGCTAATTGCTTCTGTAAAAAAATAAATCTATTATAAAACACTTAGAAAAACTCAATACTTTTTGAATCACCCAATATGGACCGGTGAAGGTGAACTAACCGGGAAAATGCTCCAACCGGTACTACTCGTCTGTTACCACCTTTGCTTTACCAAAAGGGGGCAGCATCTGTACATGGTCGGGGGTTTCGCATCCTACCCATCCCTCCCTCGCCTCCTCCCCATCCCGCCCACTGTAGCTATATCACCTGCTACGGATGCTAGCGAGGACGAACGGCCAGAGCATCGTACCGGTTTTTTTGTTTTTTGGTCATTCCAATTTCGGATGCGCCTGCACTGGGCCGCTTTTCCTTTTTTGCACGTGGTGGATTTTTTAAACCGATGCAAGAATTTTTGCTGCACACACATGCACGGTTGAAGGTTTTCCTTTTAGTGTTATTTTCGGGTTCATTCTATCTCTCTCTCTCTTCCTCTCCCTCTTATCTATCTTTCTCTCTTCCGTTAGCTGCTCCAGGCGGATGGATTTGCAGTGGTGATTGGAATTTGGTTCCGTTTTCTCCGCATGCTGTTCATCGTTTGTCTGCGCTTGGGAGGCTTTTTCTGTCCACTCGAGCACCGGTGGTCCCGCTAAACCAATCAAGTAGAAGAGGTGTTGTTCGGTCGTACCGACTGCAGCCAGTGACTGGCCAGTGATGCTAACGATGCATGGTTTTTGCTTCATTTTGGCATTTTGGTGCATCCACTTCACATGTGCAGGATGACACACGGGGACCGTCATCGGAATTGATTTGGTTGGCTTTTTTTTGTCATCAACATCCAATGACCACCATTACGTTCGTATGGGGAGGGCGGGGAGAGGAAAAAAGCAACACACACAGACACAAAAGGAACCAATCGCAACGTTCCGGTACGAGGATGCAATCTATTCCCGGTGCTCTTGCTTCATCAGATGCGTTTTTCTTTTTTCTATCATTTTTTGTTGTTTTGCTTGTTAAATCCATTTCCAGCACTCCAGAACTGGGAAGATTCATTTACCCGTTTAGATAGGTAAATTGTTTTTCCTTGCTCAATTCATACCAATTTTCGAAGGGTCGTGGGTTTGATCGTTTTAGCGCTGAGTAGTTAGTGTGTTGAAATGATTTCAATATTTTTTTTTCGCCTGCAAGTATGCAAAACCCTTAACTTATTATTTTAATAGTCTATCGAATGTTATGGACATGGGATGGTTAAATAATTAAATAGCAAACTGAAATAAAAATAAAACAAAAAACGTTTTTACGCTTTTTTTAATATTTTTCTCAAATAAATAGCATTCTTTTCAGGACACATATTTTCCGTTATAAGCCTGAAAGAAACAAATCAGAATTTTAATACTGGGGTCGGTCCCAATAATGTTTGCTTTAGAATCATTATTAAACCTACAATAACTTTTGAAGGTGAACGAAAATAAAAATTGTATAAAAAGCTGTTTTGAAAAACCTACGCTTACGCTTACCTTACTCTCTTTATTTTCCTTCCAATGCGATGCGATAATCACCTTTGTGACAGCTTCTGCAGATGTCACCCATCAACAGTGTTGAGCATGCATTGCCTTCCACCCACACAAATACTAGCAAAAGACGACAATGAAAGTTTATTTGCGTTCCCGAAACACGTTAGAAAATATTCAACAACTACTTTCTAAAGAGCACTGTAATTTTAAAAAAATCATAAGGAGTTCTAGAAGCCTTGAACATTTTGTAGGATAGAAATTTTAATCAAAATGAGCGGAAAACGGATATAGATAATGTAAAATCTCAAACAAACAAGATAGCTAATATGTTTACACACTCTATTAAATAGTTTTTTCTTTAATTTTTTTTTTATTTTGTGTTAGTACATATTTCATAAATACATCCACACGCATACAGTAGCATTTTGACTAGTTATTGTATTGCCCTTTCATACATCGCTGGTAAACTCTCTGCTGTGTGTGTTCCCTACTCCGCTTCTGGGTGCTCCTGTAAGGTATACTATTCACACTACACTTGAGCAATGTTAAGCATGTCAAGTGGGATCGATTTTCCTTCACTTTTAATCGACAGGACGCACTTCTTTCCTGTCTAAGAAATGCCACCCTACAGAAATTGAGGAAATGAAAGACAAAAAAAAAGATACGAAAATCAACACTTCTGCTTCCCTCATACTTATTCGCGCTGCAACGCCGGACTGAGTTCGGGGCCAAGCATTGTTGGCCCAGTTTTTATCCCGCCGCAGCACGCGGAAGAAAGAAGCGAACCACCAACGCAAAGAGATCTTGAACTTGAGCATGAATGCTGTATCAAGTGTAACCGAGAATGAGACAGAGATAGCATGTGGAAGCTACTGGAAAGAATAACACACACACACACACCCGCGGAAGGACCCTCTTCGAATACTTTGAATAAACGGGCGAGGAGAGGGAGGGAGGGTGGGGAGAAGAAGGAAACTTTTTCCACCTAACTTTTACACCCCTCAAAAGTTCGGTGCAGCACGCGTGTGCGCTAGTTTTAAAGTCACGCCGGCCATGTCTCAAATCGTGGACCAGGAAAATGAAGTATTGCTGAGGTTTTGTGCACTACCAAATGTACGCAAAAACACATCCAGCAAAAGTGCAACATAAATCGTGCAGCCAACGGGCCAAAGAAAGCAGAAGTAATGACGAAAAAAAAAAACCCAAGACACCCAAGAAAGAAAAACCACCCATTATGGATCCGCATGATGCAGGAAGCGAAAGTTTTGCCTTCTCCTGTTACGCTGGCAGTTGGAAAGGTAAAGAAGATGATAGAAAAGGAATGGAAATTCTACTTCTTAGAATGTCTGCCCTTACTTTACCACCTTGAGACGGAAGTTTAGCATAAGCGGGGAGCTGGAAAGAAGAGGATGGGGAAGGAGAGAAAGGGAGAATTCTTCTACTAAGGCACAGTTTTTCAAACGGATGCTTCCAGTGGGGAATAGCGATGTATCAGTATCAGCTAAATAATGTTAACAAAGAAAATTGTCAAACCTCGGTATTTTCTTAAAGTCATCAGGAACTTAATTGTTAGGATACTATTTTCTTTAAACAAGCAGTAAACCTTGTATCCTTGAGCGAAATTTTCTTTCCCACCAATCCCCGAACGTCAGCCATATTAGTTGTGTAAATGAGCAACAAAAGTGCATGATGCAAAGCATAGGTACCGATGCATCCATCTCTCCCCCCCCCCTCACTCCCCCTCCCCCTCCTCCATCATCACCAGTGACACGAGACACCCGAAACAAGGGCCACCGTCCGTACACGTCATTCACTGTCACCGGTCGCTAGCAGTGGCGTACGTCACCGGCGAACATTCCGGTGGATTTTGCCACTACGCGCGGTACAAGTTTGACTGCATTGCCCTGTCACGTTCGCTGACAGTCAACTGAAGTCAGCAAAAATTTTGCCACCTCTTGACAGGACCGTAACCCCTTTGCTTCTCCCACCATTTCACCCCAAAACCACCCACCCACCCAGAAACACATTGTTCATCCCATGCACCGCACAGTATTTGATGCGCTGCATCGAGGAACCCGAGCACAGGCTAGCTTAAGCTGCCCCCGAAAGGTACGCAACACGCAATACATGCCTGGGAAACGGGAAACAGAAGCTTTTTTTTTGTTGGTCTACCAAATGGAGGGAAAATGGTTTTTATTTTGTTTTTCTCTCTCTCTCTCTCTCTCTCTCTCTCGCTCGAATAAATGTGGCTTTGGTTGGGGATGTCATCCTTATCAAGGTTTTGCTTTAGCTGTGTGCAAGAAACGCATTCCACTCATCAATATTCCGTCAAGTCTACAAAGGAATAGGCGCCTCCATCGGACGAAGAAATCGTTCATTATAGGTTTTTAATATAAATAGTAATACAATATTTTTTTCTAATAAACAAAACTACGTATAAAAATCCTTGCTCATTTGCCAACCCACCGTTGCTGTACATTATTGTTGCATGCGTTGCGTACGAGACGACGACGTCACCGACGAAAATCGTTAATCGTACAGCCCTTAAGCATCGGGTGGGTCAGGACCGTTTGCTTTGTTACCGTGCTCTTTTCTCACTCTCCCTCTCTCTCTCTGTCTCTCTCTCGTTCCACGTCTTTTCTTTGCTTGAAAGGACGAAATTATTGCTTTGTTAACCTGCAATCCGTTTTCCGTTAGCCGACACAGCCGGTTTCCTTTCCACCAAACCCCCCCCCCCCCTTCCCTCGTATACATCGTGAAGTCGTCTTACAGAATTTTCGACGAACCAAAAACGCATCAACTAGCTTCCCTGTCCCTGTCCAATCCCTTCACCATCCCCCTATGAGTCGTACCGCAAATTCATCCACTTTTTCATCCCCCCCAAAAACCCCATCCCTTCCATCCACTCATTATCTGGGAAGGGAAGGTTTTCGCTTCCCACTCATCGATTCCGTCTGGACAGTGTACTCTCACATCTTATATGCTCTCTTTCTTACTCTCCATTCCCGAGCACACACACTACCAAAAAACACAACCTTAATCATTTCGCATACATAGCGGGCAAGGTTCTGGAAAACGTCGTCATCTTTCACTGCACCGTGGCGGCTTTTAACCAAAATACCAGCTTGTCCTGTATGCGTGTCTGTATGTGTGTGCCGTTTTATTTTTCCTGTTTTTGTTTGTTGCCACTACCCAATGTCACAAGTTCGTTTTCGCGCTTGCGTGCCCTGAACCTCAGTTCGTTCACACGCGTCCCATTCGGGGAGCCCTAACCACCATTTCCTTCCCTCCCTTTTACACCTCTTCATCAACCCCCCCCCACCCCGTTCTAGACCCACACAAACAAGATAAAAAAAACACAGCCGAGTGTGCGACAGACACACTCACGTATATGGTGAGGAAGGTTGTGAAGGTGGTCGACCGGTTTCGGTCGATTAATCCGGCTGGAAAATTCAACCTTCCCCCCCCCCCCCCTTTTTCCTCCCTCATCACCCAAATTTTCTCACCCTCATTTCCTAACCGGCCCACCTAGACGTATGCATGAGGTCGGGATAATGAAAATGAAAACGAATCGTCGTAGACATCGTTATGTTTGCCCGTCGCCAGCCATCACCTTACCTTCGTGCGGTCGGTGCACAACGGTGCTTGATTTTAAGAGATTTTACACCTCAACCGTTACATCTGCCGGTGCTTGCTTCCTAATCCTCGCACCCGAAAGCGTCGCCGTTTGATGCATACTGCTCTTTGTTTTCTTTCTTCCTCAATTCGCCTTGAGCTGCAACCAACCTGATGGTTGTCCAGGATTGCGTTACCAGGCAGCTTTCGTAACGTCTGGTTTAAATTGAAGACTCAAAATAGGAAAAATTGATAAAGAATTTAATATGGAGTTATTTTTGTGAATAGTTTTATGTTAAGCTTTATTTTAGGCGATTTCTTTCATGTTTAACAAAAATAATATTCTTTTTTTCTGCTTTGCAACTTACACGCCAGCTTATCCGCTTTCCCTTTCATATTTGTGCTCTCTTTTACAATTCGTTTTTATGTTTTTATAAGTTTTTTTTTTAATTTTTTAATTCTGCTCCCCTTTGTGACATATCAAAAGCAACAAAGTAAAGTGCAGCGGTGATTTTAAACTTCATTGGATCGTTTCACATTCCGGGCCGGTTACCAATCACCAGCAAGCAAATATGTGTTTCGGAGATTGCAGTAAAATCACCTCACAAACAGAAACAAAAACAAGCAAATCTTCACATCTTCCCCTCCCATCCCATGGCAGTAGCCAAAGCTGCAAGAGCAGTAGCACTGGAGCGTTTTTTTGTTGTTTTGTTTTCGGGTGCAGCACGCCCAAAAACCGTTGCGTTTGCGTATCGAAACGCATCCCATTGCGGCACGGTAGGTGTTGCATCCGAAATACGTTAGGCGTGCATAAGTTCATCGGCCGCATACCATCTAGCCGGTGGGCCGATTTTTTTTTCTCGCTTTGTTTGGAAGGAAGGGTGGGTAGCCAATAAAACACGTCTAGCCAGGCAACCCGTTTAAAGCGTCTGGTTCGATACTACGGCCAGCATGTAACTTCGTAGGTCACTGCATTCGGTTCGAGCAGCAATCGAAATCGTACGCAACACGCGACGAACTAACGAAATAAGAAGAACGCAAGCATCAACCAGACACAACAACTCCATCCATAACTTCCACAACAAACAACAACAGCAAAAAAAAACGTTTTTTTCTTTTTGTTGTTTTGCACACATTTTCCGACCTGGTCCTTCGCTTCGGCTGGTGGTGCAATCAATTTTCGGCTAGACTAGACTTCGCATTAACCTCCCAAAATAATAAACAAAAAAAAAACACACACAGACGCAATGGCGTGTGCGCGTCTCCATTTACCCCCCATCCTTCACATCTCAACTCCCTTTTCTTGATTAACAACCACCCATTGGGCAACACAACCACAACAACGAACATCGGGTTCGTCGTTTCGTGCAGGTCAGGATCGAGCAACACGCACGCATTAACAAGCTACCGCACCCCAACACTACCGTGTCTCGCACACTCCTCCCCTCTCCCACTTCCCCTTCTCCCCCTCACTCCACACCCGTACCGCTTCCCGTCCACCCGTGTTCTATCTTCGAACAGCTATCACAAAAGGACACGCAGAAAGGACGAAGTCTAGCGTCTAGATAACATGACGACTTCGAGTCACCGAAGGAATAGCAAAATAAAAATATAAATCGAAACAATTTTTTTTCTCCACTTGCTTGTTGTTTTGCACTGCAGACAGGATACATACGGTGAGAGGCGAGTAAGATAAAAAAAAATGATTACAATGGTTAGGATCAGAGGGATAGAATGAGAAGGAATATAAAGAGGAAAAAAACCCAGATCGCTCAAGCAAAGCAATAAACAGCCGGAACGCTCACGTTTCATACAAAACACCAGCCACAAGGCTTGTGCACACATACACGCACACACACACGCACGTACCAACTCATGTATAAGGTTTGGAGCCAAACGAGGTGGCATACCGTAGCATTCTAGCCGAAAAACTCCAACTCCAACAGAGAAACAAAAAAACACGCACACACACACACACACACAGGAAAACAAAAAAGGAATAAAACGCAGAAGAAAATGTGTTTCCTCAATTTTTGTAGTTGTTGTTGGTTCCATTCGTCCCGTACCGTCACGCAACATCGAAGCACTTCGTCAAACATGAGCGGTGTCCTTTTTTGCTCCAATTTTGCTATTTGCTCTTCTCCTTCTCGCACTCATTTACTTTCGATTTCTCTCTCTTTCTCTCTCTTTCGCTCTCCATTTTTGTCGCTTAGTCTCGAGTGGGCTTAGTATTTTTCTCCTACCCTTCCTTTTCCTCCAACCCCCTCTCTCATNTGCTATTTGCTCTTCTCCTTCTCGCACTCATTTACTTTCGATTTCTCTCTCTTTCTCTCTCTTTCGCTCTCCATTTTTGTCGCTTAGTCTCGAGTGGGCTTAGTATTTTTCTCCTACCCTTCCTTTTCCTCCAACCCCCTCTCTCATCCCTAAATTGGGGGAAAATAGGATGGAAAGCAATTTTCCTTTGCCTCAACCACAGACACTAGGATGGGGTGTGAGCGAGACAGCACGATCTAAAAACTACCTGCCAACCCATTGCTACCCAGCTTCTCTCGGCCTACCCCTCACGCGCCTTATCCGACCGGCTTTACTTTGGTGAATGGCAACGACACCAAACTCCAACCATCCTCCTCACCCCTCCCCCCTCCCTGCGTCATTCCACTCACCCTCCCACGGGACGAAGGACCCGAAAAAAGCGCCCAGACGAAATTATTGATTTGTGCGTTCGCTCGTTTTACAACGCGCACCCGCACCCGAGTGCAACGAACGGAAAATTCACAGCCCTTCCCCCCCCCCCCCCCCCCCCCCCCCCCCCCCCCCCCCCCCCCCCCCCCCCCCCCCCCCCCCCCCCCCCCCCCCCCCCTCCCCACCCATCTCCCTTCCCAGCATTACCGATCGTACCGACACAATCTTTCTTACAGGACTCATCAGCAAATAAACATCGGACGGGCAAGAGGTTGTAAAAGGATCCCCGACCCGCCCGTCTCAAACATGTGGGAGCCGAAATTTTCACGACACGTGAGGAAAATGGAGAAGAGAATCGTGTATGTGTGTGTGTGTATGTGTGTGGAACAAATGTACGATGTAAAAATGCGTCTGGACCTTCATCACACACACATCGGCTTGAAACAAATTCTCTTCTTCTTTCCTACCTACCTCCCTTTCTCTCTTAACCCCCCCCCCCCTCCTCCCCTCACCACCCAACCCGCCTATGTATGGGGTATGTTGTGGAGAGGTATTTTTGGAACCTCGGCGGAATCCGCACCAACATTATGCGAAAGGAGACCGAGCCGTACTGGTTTTTTGGGTGGTTTGTCGGCCACGGGTGGAATCCGAGGTGGGTGGCGCAGGTTGTTGTTATGTCTGGGAGGCCTGCCCTGGCCGGTAGCAATCTTGCTTGTAATGGAAAGTGTACGACCTAGACGAATGAGGACCCGAATATATATATATATACATCCTCTCTTCTTGCTTTTCCTCGACCCCGGCTCGAGCCTGACTAATATAAGCACTTAAAAGGAGAAGCGTTTTGGGGTGCACGCGCGACGTGGTGCGTAGTAGTAGCGCGATATTAAAGTAGCGAAAGTGTATGTCCAATGCAGACAGACAGGCCGGTGACCCTTGTGGTGTGGGTTTTGCTACCAGCGTTCCGAAATTCTTCACATTAGTGTTCGCCTAAACATGTCAGTAGCCTTTAGACATTTTTAAATCAGTTTTTGGGAAAGCGGAGAGCGCGTATGAGAGGTAAGGGGAGGTAGGGTTGACGGAGGTTAGAGAAGGAACAATTGAAGTAAATGCTCCATGGAATGGCGATACGTATTGCATGCCGATGCGCAATTCCGATTTACAGTTCTATCGTTTAATCGGTAGGATTCGATCGGCAGATGGTGTAGTTATGCATGCGGAATAACCATACCGTAACGACGCATTGCACGGGACTGTTAACAGAATATTCGTTTACTTGATAGAAATGAATAATGTAGAATTTTAGAAAACTTTTCATTCACTTTTATATGACTGATAATAGCACAAATGTCGACCGGTTCAATAGCCTGCATCGATCATATACGGCTTGTCAACAAACTCGGTCGGGGTTCGAATCTCGCCTGGGGATCCCCTTATTCCTCCAATAGGCAATTACACAACAAATCAGAAACATCTTCAATTAGTTGGAAGTTGTTGGGAGACATGGTAGGTCACGAAAGAAAATGTTCGGTGAAGATAATGTAGAAGACTCCACGTCATGTTAGATTTGAGTAATGAGAGATCTCGAAATAACCCTTTGATTTGGATTTCATTCTATCAGGTAGTCGTCTTGGTGAGATATTTTTTCAATCAAATTCTACTGTTGATAGCTATCGTCACACGACACATTGCTGTCACATTTTTATGCTTTCTTTCTCTCTCTCGCTCTCTCTTCCTGGTTTAACAACCTCTAAGGTCTCTCTCCCTCTCTAAGGTCAAGCCGGCCATTTCTGGCTTACTTGACTTGTTTTACCACGTAGACGGTTAGTCAGTCCTTGCTACGTGGGGACGGTCCGGATG
>CM028102.1:17523380-17538473 GCA_016170015.1 Anopheles longipalpis
ATTTTACGTATTTGCTAAACCATTCTTAACAAAAGCATTCAAGATCGTTTAACGTAACTAAATATTTTACGTCGCTTCTGTACAATATTGTATTACTCTCTGGCACAACCTTTAAGCTGTAAAATTACACCGAATTCTTCCTAGCTTGGTCGAGCAGAATGGGGAAACCGTAACGAAAAAAGGCTACGGAGCGATGCAACATGGGCCAGATTGAAACCGAACACTATCGCGACCTGCAAATCGCAATCGCCCGGGACGCATCGTCGCCCGCAAATGCACGCTGCAGCCGCGTCGTGATCGATCGGTCGTGAACCGTGGCCCGCGATTTCGCGACCCGTTTCGAGGTTCGCCACTCGCTTGTGGGGACCGGTCGTATTGGGGTGAAGGAGGGTGGGGGAGGGGGGGGGATGTAGGACGAAACGCAACTCAGTGTAGTCTTCTTGCTCTGCTCTGTTGTGTGTGTGTGTGTGTTTTTGTTTTGTTTTTACGATCGGTGCCTTATGCTGCCCAGAGCGGTTGGCGCAGTAAGAATAGGAAACGTTCGCCAGAATGGTTTCGGTTAAGCAAAACAATCCATTTAGCTTCCAGCGATGGTTCGGCTTAAATATTAGCTGGCACATCTTTTCGCTTTTTTCTGTTTTTTTTTCTAGGTTCAGTTTTTCGTCCCATTCCTTTCCCCCCCCCCCCCCCCCCCTCTCGCACACCCCGTTTTCCAGCTCCCATTCGCCTTCGGGAAAAAGCAAGCACCATATTTTGTTTGAATGTTATTTTTATGTGTTTCGTTTGCTTTCTTCCTTCGCTCCAATAGCTTTTCACTACATTTGTTTTTTTCTTTTCTTTTCATCCTTTTGGCGATCCAGGAGAAAATGTACGCGTTTAAACATGCGCAAAACATGGTCCTAACCGATGCTGCCGATGCGCCATCCCATCGATCCATCGAACGATCCAAACCGGACAGGAAGAAGTTAGGAAGGAAGCCAAGTAGAGGAGAAAAATCGAGCAAAAAAAAAAATATCTATGGACACAAGTTGCTCCTTTTTTTTCGTGTCCCCATCCGTCTATCTGCTCTGCTCAGAAGGTAAGCAATGCTAAAGAAAAAAAAACAAACCATGGAAAAGAAACAGCACCTTCAACAAGGCGACTGCGTGATTTTCTTTTCCTTCCCACCCGGTAACTGGTACGCTTCATGCTTCCCTTTTATTAATCGTTGCCTCGATGAAGATAGTGGGTGGAATTGAAGAAGCACGGCACGGGACGGGAAGATAATGCAAGTGCGGGTGGGATGGTTGTAACCGAGAGATGCGTTTCGGGTCGATCGTGTCGACGGTTGAGCTTAGATCAGCGCATAATCTTTCACCACCTTTTATTTCCCAAGCACCACCCAAACTACCCCTTATCCTGCGGGTCTAATTCACGATCCTATACTACGATGGTTTATTTTTTTCTTTCTTCTCTCTACTCTTGCTCGGACAGCTAGCATGCTTCTTCCTTTTGACAACACCACCTCCAACCCCTTTTCCCTTCCCTCCACCCCCACACCAAAAACCGCTTCGACCTCCCCCTTATCGGTTCATCAACTGGTGAATCACGATCGACCGCCCTCAGCGCAACGCGGGCGTCGATTTTCCCAACCATTACGAACCCCCGGTAACCGCACAACTAGGACCCACGCTAAGAAAAAAAAGGGAAGCGAGACGGTTAATTCCTTGCACCACGTTTCTCACCTCCCCCGGCAAACCCGATACCGTGGAGTTTTGTGGAAAAGCGAAGCTCCCCCCACCCCCCCCTTATAACCACACGATGGGGCTGGACAGCTCTAGGGTGAAGAAAATCTATAGCGAAAACCCATCCCGTGAAAACAGAAACGTTTGCGGAAGGTCAGTTAACGACACACGGAACACACGCGATGCCGCGAGTGCGAGTATAAGCGATCTTAATCAAAAAATCGTTTATACCGCACAATACGCGTACTGAATGTTGCCCGGAAGGTAACGAGCTCTATATTCGGAACGTTCTGCCCAAACCGAACGAGCGCTGGCTGCACTCCGATGTCAAAAGATTTTGCGGGCGGAAACTTAACACCGTTAGAAAGTCAAGGTAAGATAATATGGAAGCTTATTACATTTTTTTTAAATAAAAAATTATGATTCTATCTTAAAAATTTTTTTTTTCTTTAATAATTTTTTGTTATACTTACGTAATGTAGCTTTCTGTGCTAAATAAAAAGCAAATCAACGCAATCCTTGTTTATATTGGACAATTAAACCACCCACGCCTGAGTTGCTGCATAACCGTACAGGTAAGTACTGAGTCGAAATGTCAAAGCCCTTACCATGCATAGGTTCGAGACCCGAAATAGACAAAACTTTTTACTTTCCGCATTTTGATAATAAGGGAACATTTACTAAATTGGAAAATCGGAATTATTAGAAAATTGGATTCAATTGAAGGTAGAGAATTAGGGATGTTGCAGACGAAGTACAGCATTACATTTAATTTTTTTCATTTTTTCTCTGTCTTTTTATTTCATCAAATCTGGATATTATCATTTGACCATTATAAAGCGAAAGTATTTAACCCTGGTTTTTTGGTATTCACTTGCACCCCAACCCATGTTTGTAGCGGGTAGTGTATTCCATAAAATTATCGTACGTCCATTATGCAACGGCATGGATCGAACTCCACCGATTAACCGCCGAAGATCTGCACCTTGGCTCGAAGCGAATTAAGCAATAGAGACGAATGTCGACGGTGTGGGCTCGTTACACCGCCGGCAGAAAAATCATGCTGCGTTTTTGTTGTTGTTGTTGTTTTTGTTTCCTCCATTTCCCACCTCGCACCAGAAACTTCCACCCATTTTCCATAACCCCTTTCACCCCCCCCACCCCCCCCACCCCTCACGCTTTTGTGGTTGCGTTGTTAGAAGACTGGAGTGGAGACCCGACCCGAATGTCAGCTCCGATGCACCCTGGGAAGATTACCGTTGGCATGGTAAAACCGTTACGAAACGGGGGTGTGCCACGGGAGTCCACGAATGCCGGCCGCTGGTACATCAGATGCACGAAATTCGCGAAAAATCGTGGTGCAGCCGGTGAGCTCACGAAACGCATCTACTTACTGGCGGGTTCGGGTCGGGTTCGGTGGCATGATATTTGCCCAAATGCAGGCTTGCACCCATCCAAAACCCTTGCGGTGCCTGGCATCACGCATCATGCTGCCCCGTACATTGGGTGTTCCGCTCCCAGCTGGAAAAGGTGGGTGGGTTTTTGGGGATGCTGGTAACTGTAGCTCGGTGGAACATTACCGGCGGGATCGAGCTGGCATCTTCGATGCTGTTTCGGTTGATCCGCTTACCGTTGGACCTCCTTCGTGATTATGCCAATCAGACAGCACAACAACAACAGAAAAAAAACCGATTGAAACGGCACCAAGCCCCCGTACCGTGGCGATCGATTCGCCTCGCAGCAGGCACCAGGCAGCTGATCGGTCGAGCAATTTGCTCCACACTAGCGACGGTAAAGGATGGCAGTAACCCGACACAGTCATGAAGTGAACGAATCTGTTCTGCCCTTTTCCTGTGGCCGGGTCTCGCTTATTATCGCGCGCACCGGGTGTAGGCGTGGGTACCTTCCACGGGGCTATTGCTAGCTGCTCGCATTCAGCGTGCAGCGTGTGCATGTGTGCATGCGCTCGGCACAAGGCAAAGGTCCACAATCGGACACTTGTTTAAATATTGAAGGCAAAGTACAGTAATTTTGCATTACCCGCTAAACGCTATAATTTCGCAAGCGCTACGTTCCCGAGCTCGTTTTGCGAAAGCCTTCTCCTGTGCTGTGGTCAAGAAGGTTCGTCGTGTCGGCGAGGAACGAAAACCCATTTCGGGGACGGCAAGGTATACCCCTTCACGCGTGTACGCAATGGCGTGCAAGATCACGGTCAAATTGGACATCCGAGCATGGGAAGCGAGCTAGGACACCAAGCCTATATACCAAGCAGCCCGAGCGAAAGGATGGACGAATCTTTACGGCTCGCGGTCTATTGCAAAACGGAACATAACCTGGTACGGTACGTACCGAGTGGATGGGGTTTGGGAATTTTAATCCAACGTCCGGACCAATTTCACCCATTAACCTTCGACTGGCAGCTGATGCCGCCCCGTGGGTGCACTTTCCAGCGATGAATCTAATCATCCCGTCCGCCTGTAACGACCCGCAATCGCTGGAATGTCCAAAATAATTGGACAATCTAGCGTCGATTAACGGCGCAGATCAGATCTCCCGCAAAACGATTAGGATTTTTTTCTTTTCTGCTGTCGGGAACGCACCTTTCTACCTGGAAGAAGATTGTTTTGAACTTCATGTAGAAACAATTTTATGCCACATTTGACGACTCTCAAGAAGTTTGAAAGTTATTTTCCAAAATTCAATGAGAATTAAAACTGAGTTGAGTTGAGTAATGTTACAATCACTCAGGATGTTGGAATTCCCATTCTATCAAGATATTCTCGTTCTTGGTGAATTACTATGCAGGAGATTGGAAGTTCCTGAGCATTACTGATACCAAAAGAAGCTTTTAAGATATATTGCATATATCTGGTACGTTTCGTCCTCCAATTGCCAGGCGTCATGGACATTGCTGAAGAAGGAAGCCAACGCTCTCGTGTCGTCTATTTGAACTACAATAAAGTTTTCTTGAAGAAACATCTCGTCAATACATACGCCAAGGGACGTCTAATTGCCAACATTAAATCCAAAGATGTCCTAGTCAACTTTACCGCTATTACGAGATCTCTTTCGCTCAGTAGGCTTTTAATATTATTATTTTTTTATAAATCTTCCATACCCTTTGCGCAGATGCAGCAGAAGAGCAGAAGAACTTTTGAAGCTCTTGTACACCCTAAAGGAATGTTTTTGTTTAGACGATAAACTTTCCTTCCTGGCTCTATTGGAGGTTACTATTGATAAAATATGTCAACCAAAAGCTACAATCAGATGCAGTAGCTTACATTAACACGACCATAATATTGCTTAGACTGAATCAAAAGCTTAATTAACGAAAATCTTGAGGGAACTCTAATGCGCCTTTGAGAGATGAAGTCTGATCATGTTGATCACACAGATGTTTTTGAACTCTCACATCTTTCAGACCCTCACAGATTTCAAGATCATGTGTGTTCAAGATATCAAACTCCAGTCTAGTCACTTGACTACGTCTATGTTACGGCCGTTTAGTAGAAGAGTACAATAAAACCAAACAAAATCTAGTAGAACTTTGTAAACCATTAACACAAATTTAGGAGAACCGTTTTAACAAACACTTGGAGCTGTAACTAAACTAATCTTTACTGTTCGTTATGCTTTCCAATTAAAAGCATCAGCAAAGTTCTTGTTCTCCCCACCCAAAAAAAGAAAATAAAAGAAAAACAAATTAACTAGGGAAATATATTGCTGTTCTTCGCCCAAATCCATCCAACCAGCTTGTCCATCCAGGGGTAACGATGATGGTTGATAACATCCTTCATTTCGTTTCCCATTCACCATTTCCACGATCAATTATTCTGAGGCGAAGCGAAGGAACGAAACGTACAAAAAAAAATTCTTCCCTGTACAACAAATTGAGTAGGAAGGGGGGGAAGATGCAACAACAGCAACAACAATTTTTTTTTGTATAACAAAGAGGAAAAATCAGACATTTCCCTATATTTTCTCCCATCCCATCAAGGAGCAGCAGCACACACTGTGGCGCGGAAAGAATCGAATGCATGCAAATCGTGCGGAATCGGGGACTGGAGACGTGCAATGCACGATCAGTGTGATGTGCAAAAGGGGAGGACGGTCCATTTACCGCACGAACCCCACAACGTTGGACGCTTTCATTTACGTTCCACTTGGCCACAGGACACTGGCTGTTCGGGACCGTGTTCGTCCAATGGTCCCGGATTTTTTAATTGACGACGTTCGGAATGTACGCTTCACTTCGCAAATCGAATCCGATCCGTTACGAGCCTGGAAGCGGGATCTGTGTGTGTGTGCGTGTTTTTTTGAGCTGCTTCTTGTTGAATTCGGAAAACCCATCCTGCTCCAGTTCGCTGTCCAGTACCGTACTGGCCGGGACGACCATAAAGGATATATGAGTATGTAACGCTGTAGCTCAGCGTGTGTGTGTGTGTGACTGTGGATTCGCGTCTTCCGAAAAGGCAACAAAACCCTTTTCCTATTTCAGCGCTTTTCCCTTTCCGCTTGCCTTTTTTTTGCAACCAGGTATGAAGAATATAGACAGAAGCTTTTCGATACGGGTTCCTGTACGATACTGGACAGGATGTGTGTTTTGCTTCTATTTTTTTTTTTGTAGTCTTCCTATCTTCTTCAACTGTACCATGCATCACCAGCTGCCCGATTTCCGTCGCAAAATTCAATACCCCCAGAGAGATATTCGCTGGAACAAACCGGGGGGTGTGGAAAAAAAAGCTTTCACAATCTCAACCCATCTCCGCTTTTTCCCTCCTCCCACCTCCCCTCCCCCACCCACTTTAGCTGGACACGTTTCCCTTTTCTTCTCCGGTTTTTTTTTTTGTTCGAGTGCAAATAGGACCAGCACCGGTATGGCCACCGGTTCGGGGTCTTTCAAATGCAACAAAATTGTACGCGAACAAGAAGGGGGCACGCAAAAGAAAGCAAAAAAAAACACACATAAGCTCCTTTTATACCGTATACATATAACAGTCCGTGGAATGGATCGTGCTGTGGAAAAAAAGGGATGCTTTGCACACCGTTTCGGTGTGCGCCCATGCAAACTCGCATGCAGGATATTGATGAAGAATTTGTAATTAAAAATATTGGAGCAACAGCAACAACAAAAAAACACACAAAGCAAGCAAATCGACTGCTCGAGAATACGAAAACGAACACACGTACACACACACATATATATATCTAACTATACATATGTGTGAAGTGTTTTTCCCCGGGGATCTACTAATGGAAGGACCTCCAAAAAGGAAAGAACTGCTCCATTAGTGGTTGGTAGTGGTAGGGTGATGCAAAAAAAAAATGGAAAAACGGAACGAGATGTCCCGGAAATTTGCCTCTGCAAGATCTCGCATTGCTACCCTATTGCTTACCGATCCTATCCGGTCTTGAGGGGCCCTAGTTTTTCCAATTTCAATTAATCCCCGGGCCAGAAAAATTTGCAATCGATCGTACACAGCACTGAAATGGTTCGTGAGGTTCTATACCATTCTACAGCTCGTCCCATACCGCTGCTAGCCGAAAGCAATGGACATGTGGCTGGACGCTGTTTCGCATGTTTTGTTGTGCTCTTTTTTTCTCCTAAACTTATTTTGCATCCTGTCATCAGTCTTCTGTGCAGACTGATACTCAACTTCCGGTTTCTGTGTCTATTGAAGCTGCACCTAGGAAGAAAAAAAGGACCCTGCGGNTGTTTCGCATGTTTTGTTGTGCTCTTTTTTTCTCCTAAACTTATTTTGCATCCTGTCATCAGTCTTCTGTGCAGACTGATACTCAACTTCCGGTTTCTGTGTCTATTGAAGCTGCACCTAGGAAGAAAAAAGGGCCCTGCGGCAAGGAGATGATAAGAGCGTCAAAGAAACGTGCTCCAAAACCTCCCGAAGCGGAGATGACGTTTGGAATTACTTGTCAGAAAGAAAATGCCGGGCCTGGATGCTTTAATCGAATTCCGTATCGAAGTCCTCCCAATAGCTTTCCAATACTGAGGAACGGGGGAAGGTACTCAGGATGTCTAGGGATTGCTGGAAGCATCAGCACCAATGCAATGGAATTTGGATAATCATACAGTGTACCGTTTCTGGTTTAGTGTCCGAATGTTCAATCGTATCGTTCGGTACAACCAAGCACGGGAATGGGATATATCTAGTATGGTTAGGCACCGTGATTGGTGTACACATTGCTTTGAAAACTACAACACATCAAAGCATCTTATCACGGGTTAGAAAACTGTACGTGAACCATCTGTGCTTTGTATCAACAAGCTGAAGTCTTTTTGAATTGGATTATCTTTCAAGAGCTACTATTGGTGCGAGTGTACTCGAATACCTAATGGCAATTCTTCCTCCAATTCTCCAATATTTTATTGGAAAACAAGAACATGTTTACTAAGGACATTAAAAACATTGTCTATATGTCTAAGTTACAAGTTATTCTAATTTCAAAGTAGTGCCTACGTTAATTATTATGAATAATGATGCTCGGCATCTAGTCCATATCATCAGTGGTAAGAACTTTCTCTTCTAAAGGTCTCCCAGCTGGAGACTCAAACCATCTTAATCTTCTATAGAATACCCGATATGTCGTTTATGTCTAAATCTGAGAATGTCTATGATGTCCTCAATTTATAGTTATTATGCATTGTTGAGGATTGTGCGCCAATTCTTGTTTGTTTTAGTTTGGGAAATTACCTAGAGTTACTTAAGTACAACGCAGACTCAAACTACTGCAGGCATGCGACTCCATGTAGGCCCATATAAAATGGCCGTATCTTGCTGGAAATCTGATGCGTTTTAGCAAAATATCGCGAACATAATTTCCTGTTACTGTAATGTTTTACTCCACAAACTATTCTTCAATGAATGAAAACATAAAAATCGACAAAAAGAACAAAAGCATATGCACCTTAGGTCCACCTTCATTTTAATCGACACGGCGTTCAAAATTCTAAAAATAAATCCACACCAAAGTATTGCGTCCTGCATGAACGAACACAGTCGCAACCCGCGTACCGGAGCAGAGTGGATAATTTATTCCAACGCTCGGAACCTACCAATAGCGATCGAGCTGCAGGACCAGGCGCGAACCGGACGACATCCTGCATTCGCACATGCACCGAGATACAGATTGGCCGAAGCGCAAAACCTCGATTGCATTTGTTCTTTTCACATACTCGCAGTTGCCAGTTTTGCGTGTCCTTTAGGTGTCCCTTTTTTATGGTTTTTGCTCCGTTTTAGAGAAGAGTGAGGCTTTGGTAGTGTTTTCTTTTGTTGTTTTTGGACGTTGTTGCATGTTCGCCATGCATACACATCGGAAAATTCTTCCCGTTTTCAGCCGGAGACGCCTAGCAATACGGGGGAAAAAATATAGAAAAAAAAAATAATCAAAGCCGACTGCACCGAGAATCCTGAGACGCAGCACCGGAAGCAGCACACATTGCCGAACGTATCTTGCCGATCCACCAATCAAGTCACACGGGTGGAAGGAGTGGTTTTGCTCGCGATGACCATGTGTGCGATGCATGTGCACCGGATATTGCCCCAACTCCAATCGAACCACCACTGTCCACCCAGGAGGCCATTGCTACCAATCGTGTTGAGCGGATGTACCAGAACCTGACCAGAACGCACTTGCACTCTCCCCGTCGCCCGTCACTGTTGGAGGGTGGCGAGGGTGTTGAAAACAAACAGTCACCTCAACACATACACTTACGTGGATACGAGCAAACGGACCATGTTGGTTCATGCGGTGCATCCATTCAGGAAAGACTAAGCAACAACAAAAAACAAAAAAACCCACACGCTCACAAAAACGCCGAGTGCGCCCGATGGATTTGGCATTTCTGTTGACGTCGATGTCCCGGGATGCTATTGATGTCCACCAGTCTTTACTATTCCTTTTTTTTTGTATTTTGGGTGTGGGATGGATCGTGCTAGAGCAGTACCAGGCATGTGCACTATGGTTTAATGTTGCATCCATCCTCCCGATCGGAGGAATGATAAAAAAAAACGCCCTCCCCAGGGTTGCTATAGCTCATACTCACCAAACCTACCCCATCGTGAGGCCTTGTTGTTGTGCCCGTTATATATCCGGGAATGGTACGGAACCTTTGACGTCGGTATACTAGACAACCGCTGTATCCTGCATGGACATGGTAAAGGTAGAAAAGGGAATTGAATTGAAGAAACCAAGCAAAAATAAAGGAAGCAAAATGAACGCTATGTCCTGTGTACGATGTCCACACATGTTGGACAACTCACAGTGAGCTCTATCGAACCTTACCGGTGGACATTTTTTCCTTATTTTTTTAATATATATATATATATATTTGTAATAACTATTCAAATTCGAACTATTGAATTTCTTCAACTATTCAATAATCGAAGAATTAATTTAAAATTATTTGATAGTCGGCATGGTTGAAGTTATTTGACGCTAAAGGTTTCAAGTACATTAGTTGAGACTGTCACATGTCTACATCTCTACATCTTACGTCACTTATCTTGGAATTTTATTTAAAAATTGATTTCTATTTGTTATGTGGGCAAAATATAGTTACAAATGTTTGAGGAAATATGATTCTCCTCAGAAACGAGCAAGCTCAACATAATGAGTTCCCCTCTACGAAATATCTTCGTTCACCGGAAGAGATCGCTGAAGAATGTGTGAACGCTAAGGTTTATATACATTACCCCAACGGAAGATCCAGACGATCATCTTGCAAACAGCAACAGACAGTGTGACTAACACAGACTAACTCCTCTATCGGAAGAGACTGTCTGAGAATGCGGATACACCTGAGGTAGCTGCGAACTCTCCAGAAACATTGAGATCACTCCACAACGGGTAGAGCCGACAGAGAGAGAGAGAGAGAGAGTCCCAAAAGAAAGCCAAACGAGAAACTTCAAAAACCACCGAGTTTTAAGAAGTAAAGGATAGGTTTTAAATTTACTAACTATCAGAATACCAAGAAAAGAATATCCGCCAGCGGTTCTTAAGCGCAAGGTGCTATAAAATGTAAAAATATTAAAGAATGTTTTCTTTGCTTTTTTCTTTTTGCTTTTACATAAATAACATTGGATGCGTTGTACTGCCGTTAAAGTATCTGTAAAGCGTCTTTATAAGGGACATTTACAACGCTTTAAACCTTGATCGTTTGAGTTTTATAGCATCTCGAAGACGGGGAACGTATCCACCACCGATTAGTGGACGCATAATGAGGTCGTTTGCTTTATGACGCATCACGGTAATTCACCTGCGATGTGAGTGCGCAACGATTTACAACGCCCGCTCGTTATTACGGGGGGAATGTGACCTTCGTGCCCTGTCCCTTGTGGGCCCTGGCCCTGGTGGGACAGCAGACAGCAGCCCAACACTAGAGAGAGTGTGAAACCGATTCCGATGGTACTTAAATTGATCACTCTTCCTAGTCCCATACCAATACAGACATTTCATTTATTTTCGTATAATTGGTACACGGTGCCTAATTGCTGTGCTATATTATCGGATCGTTGCTTGTCGATCGTTTTTTTTTCTTTACAATCGAAAGGTCAGCCGTTTAACGGTGAAGCGATCCCGCTGTACTAAGGGCGTGAGACAGGGAAACGCACATTTTTAACGCATTTATTAGTGAATTGTTTACCAACGAGAGTTTATGGTGCGATTTCGACTTTTGCAAAGCAAATTTGCATTTCGTCCTTGGTAAGATTTGTACGATGTTTTGTACGACCTTACCTTTGCTCATATTAAAATTCCATTCCATCCTATATATGGTACAGAAATTTCCATTGTGTTTCCATTTGTGTTGTCTTATTTTCTATTTGCTTTGCAGCATTTGTTTCTTTTTTTTGCTTGTATGCTTTTTATCTCCATTTCCTTTTTTTCTATCCCGTTACGGTTGCACTTTTCCTTTACTGATCCTGATACGGATTTACGGGAAGAAGAATGAAGAAGTACGGGAGAAAATGTGCGGGTGCAAAAGGGTTTACACGGTTCGCGTCCCTGTCCAGGCGTAGGATTAGAAAATCAACGGACGATAGCATGAAAGGACACAACGTCAACAAACGGCTAGCAGCGACTCACAGCGAAAAAAAAGCCCAGAAACAACAAATAAAACAAACACACCAGCAAGGAACAACAACAAAAAACAGCATAAACGCGTTCGCAACAGCACATAGACAACCGAACAGCCGAAGCCCTGTTACATGCGCAACCCGGCGGTTGGGAACATATCGTTTATTTTCTTTACGTTACATTACGAGCGATTTTTTTTCCTCGTGTGTGCTGATGCTACTGCTTGTTTGCAGCAGCATCTTTCCATTCCACCGAGTATGAGACAGAAACGAGGAAACCTTTCCAGGGCTGAAGTTTTTCCCCATTTTCCTTACCCTTCCGCGTTAACGCCCGTACCGCATACGCCGTCCGCGATACGGCAGATGGAAGGAAGAAGGCAGGTGGGAGAGAGTACAGCCGGGAAAGGGTGAGCTCAAAATCAATCGAAATGCAACGATCCTGAAGCCGGCGCTCGGTCGAAACGATTCGAGTGGCCGTCAGATTCGGTGAATTTAGTAACATCGTGCACTAAATACAGTGCGTGCCAAAATTTATTCGTAATTATGTTATTTTTGTTTTGTCAGGGCATTTATTTGCAATTTTGTTTCCGTTCGGATTTCTTTTACTAATTGCACAGCTTTTTAAAATTGTTTTTTGGACGATCATACAACTAATATTGTGATGATATGTTCCATTTTTCTCGCCCTCTATTGAGATAAACTTGCAACTTGGATTTTTCCTTACAATTATTTTATTCATAATTGTAGCATCTTCTTTTAAAAATGTGTTCAAGGAAGGGAAATTTATTTTTCTTTATTTAGAAAATTAGAATGTTTTATATAGTTGCAAAGATTGTAATATCTTTATTGAGGAAATGATTCTCAAATTCAGGTGCTACAACCGCCTCGTGTTCTTGGATTACTGTAGAATCCTTCAATTCTCTCTGGCGCTGAGTCATCTCCCAATCCAATATCCCATCCTTTCCTGGTGGACCCATCAACGCTATCACTTCATCTCAGTTTTGGGATTACCACACCTACCATGTGGACAACCTAAAAGGACTTTGCGAGCCAGGTCGTCCGGTGTCATTCGCAAGACTTCACCAGCCCATCTGTGTCTGGCGAGTCTAATTCGATGTAAGTTCTTGGTAAAACTTATACAGTTCGTCATTAGAGCGGCACTTATGAGGACAAAAATCCTCCTGAACATCTTCCTTGCGAACGCAGCTTAAAAGGGTTTCGTCTGTTTTGGACAAAGTCCATGTCTCAGAAGCGTATGTGAGGGCTGGAACTCTAGAGACTCTAGAGACTCTATATGATCTCAGTTTCAATCTTCAGGATAGGTGTTTTCAGTGGAAAACATTTCTCCAGAAGTCAGGATTTGCTATCAGCGGCGCTGGTGGAGCCACTATCAATTTGATTTTTGTCTCGTTAATCTCCAGGTTCCAAGGTTTTCTATTGCTCGATCCTTTGATAAGTATCCATCACATAGGAGAGGCGTAAATCAACGAGGCCTATGTCATCAGTGTATGCCTTATAGAAGATGTTCTCCGAAATTACCACCTCTGAGTCGTGGATGGTCCTCTCTAGCGCTAGGTTGAAGAGAAGACAAGCTAACCCAACTCCCGTGGGCAGTGACGTGACTTGTAACGTTGGTCTTTCGTACAAGTCTAGTATTCTTGCCCGAGATTCCAAATACCGCCTCATTGCGTTGTACAGTTTTACACTAGCCATGCTATCATATGCGACCTTGAAATCCTTGAAGAGATGGAAGAAGTAGAGCTTTTGTTGCGCCATCTTCTCCAAAATGTTCCGCATTAAAATGAATAAACTATTTCCTGAAAACTTTGCGAGTTTATATGAACAGATTCGATTCCTTCCGGATTATCTTCATGTCTTGATTAGTAACGAAATCATAAAAATGGCGCCGAAAAACTTTAGTAATTTCTTGTTTTTCCTTTAGCATGGTTATTCCCTTTAAGTCGTTTACAAATAAAGAAGAACAGTTTTATTTTTGGTTTCATAAAAAAAAACTTCAGTGTTAGCGAACATTTTACGACGCACTGTAAATTAATGAAGAAGAAATTTGCTCCGTGTGGCAACCGAATTCATTCTACGAAAAAAAACCCGTAAGAAAAATGAATGAAATGTGCAAAGTTGGGGTGTTAGGGGGGTTTATTTTTTTTATCTAATGCTGCCGCTTCACTAGCTTGTGCATCCCTATTTTTCTTACCGCTGTTGCCTTCGAATCCCTTCCTACATACATGAAAAACAAAAATTCTTTTGCTTACCACACACATCACAATGTATTCGCATTTGCTTGTGTGGATATATATGAAGGAGCAGTAAAACCTAAAAATAGAAAAATAAAAACTAACCTAAAAACAAACTGCATTTTTGGCCACACACCGGGGCGGGAAAAGTGTGCGTGAAAAGGGTGCCCCTGGAAAAGAAAAACCCCCCCAGAACCAGAGCGAGAACGCCGAACAGTGTGTGTGTGTGTTTTTTTTGCAATTGGCAACAGTGACAGGATCGACGTACCTAGGAGCCTCTGGTCAGTTTGAACGTTTTGACGTGTTTTTTTTTTGCTTCTTCTCTAGCCTCCTGTTTCTCTCACTTACTCTCGTTCTATCTCTTTCTCAGGACGATTGCTCTGGGTAGGGGGTTTAATTCATTTCGGTTTATCTAGCGGGAATTCGATGTGTGGGCTCACTTTGTTCACCGTCTTTTGTATGCGCGTATGTATGGGGAATCGAACGCTCGTACCAAAAAGGGACGGGTTTTTTGGTTGGCCCTTCGGGTCGTCGAGTAGGCGTTGTGCATTCCGATGCACCGATTGCGATTGCGGGCGGGACGATGATGTTGGGATGAAAAAGGATGCAGCGCAGACCAACGCCGAAACCGTTTGCCGAGTCCGATCCGATTGAAATGCAACGAGTTTGGAGGGTTGGTGGGGAGTGGAAGGAAGGATACGTATGCCAAGGGGAAAAGGGCTCATGCGTGGGCACCCATTTTACTAGTGGGAAAATCTAGCAAAAGCACCGACTCGTTGTGTCCTTTTTGGGCCAACGTAACCACAGCTTCGAGTTTGCTGCTGGTCCATCTCGCTCTAGAGAAAATATTGCCTAATCCAAAACGCACATATAGGATTAAGTCAAAAATATTGATTATATTAAAAGCATAATGTTTTATGCACTGAGAAAACAATAAAAACTGCATCTTAAGTAAATCGCTATCAAAATTACATTTACTTCACGATGGCTAATGGTCGCCATCATTGCGACAATCACTCACACAAT
>CM028102.1:17538562-17569419 GCA_016170015.1 Anopheles longipalpis
CTTCCCTACCCAAGTGGGGATTTATAAAAGAAAAATTTTCCTTTCGCTCCTAATCCTAACCTCATTCTCATTCCTTTCGAAACGAAACGTGATGTGTTGAGATGGAAAATGGCACTACAGTTAATTACAGTGCAAAAGATTATTTATGGATTTTATGGCACTTTATGGGATGTCGTGAAATTTTAGATTTAAGACTTGAAGAAGTCAAAACAAACGATACAGATGGCGTTAGAAGGTGGTTTTTGGGAGTAGGAAATAAAAGGAAACATTACAACCATGTATTTGCTTTAAGTTTTTTTGTTCTGTTTGTTTGTTTACCTCTTTTCAACAGCTTCCGGGGAGAATGTTTCGCTTATTCTTTTAATTTTCTTTCACGAAAGCATGTGATACATCTTGCTTAACTTTTTCGCTTCCTTTGCCACGATATTACTCCCTCCCCGAGGTTTCCACTCTCATCGCACAGAGCCGAGTGCATTAGCAAACTGCAACTGGCAGCGTTGATGAACGCAGGAGGAACTCCCGCTTTCCTTAATTCCCTTTTCTCTTTTTTCTTTTTTGCTTAAACCCAAATGCCAATGCTCATCCATCATTTTGGATCTGCAAAACCCGGTCCTGTACCGATCGCACCAACAAAAGCAACACCTTTTTTTCCCCGGAAGCTTGCACCATAAATGCAGGCAACGACAGTGTAAGGAAAATGGTCAAACAACAACAACAAATAAGCATGGCTAAAACTTCCCTCTTACCGTTAAAAACCAAAAAAGAAGAAGAAGCACCTAATCGTTGATCGTTTGACGGGGTAGGGCAACGGGGGTGGCTATCTTTACATTTTCCTTCCGCCGGTGCGGTGATGCATGAGGGACGGGAAAGCAGTCGGGAAGCCGAAGTTGGGTGCGTCTGTGTGTGAGTAACCGTTTTTTTTGTTGTTGTCGCTTAAGCTCAGGCCAAGGTTCATTTGTCAGCGTCAAAAAGTGATGCAACTAAACGGCCTGCTTCTGTTTGCCGGGAGGTGGGACGGAAAAACGGGGTTGGTAAAATAATAATAATAAAAAAAATCGGCTAAAACTACGATTTTAGTTCCGTCACCGAAAGTCCTTACCGATCTTTCCCGCACGTCAGTTTTCAGCTGCTGCTCCCGACTAAACCTTCCTTCATCTTTCATTGTTTTGTGCTGGTGCCGTGACCAGGATCCTTACGTCTTCTCACCGCATCGGACTGACTGCAACTCGATCCGTTCATACTACGGGCCATTATAGTTTTGTTGCATTTTTTTTTTGCTTCACCAACCGTCTACCCCACCCCCCTCGCCTCCCTCAAAAAACTCCCCTCCCCCCGCAAACCATGCAAGAAGAAAAGGAGAATGAAAAGTGACAAATGAACGCGCGTTTTTGTTGCCATTGTTGTTGCTTGATGTTGGGTACGGTTGATCCGCATGGCCGCGTTATGGGGAGCAGCAAGGACACGTGCGGGAGTTGCGAAAGTGGGTGTGAAAAAAAGGGATCAGTGGAGGCTGCCAAAATGCATAGCCATCCATCTTCTGGCTGGCTACCGCTTCTCTCGTTCGCTCGTTCCTTCCAGCCTGCGATGGCCTTTAAAAACCATCAATCCACATTCGATGCGAAAGGGGTTTTGGAAGGGTTGGAAGCAAACAACAACAAAAAAATGGGATAAAAGTAAAGTAGCAAGTGCACTACGACAACGCTGAGCACGAGAAAGAAAAGGGGTAGGAAAGGGGGGATGGGAGAGATGGAAAGTGCCGTTAGTCGTGGAAAATCCTAAACAATCTCATCATCATCGTCAAGCAAGCGGCATGTAGCATGCATTTTGCACCGGGAAAAAGCCCAAAAAATGGACGGCAGACGGTACGAAAGATGGGAAAAAACGGGGAAAGTATGCACACGTACATAACACGCAGACACACAGTGAGCTGCGCGTCATTGCGATGCATTAGCAGAATTCATCATCATCATCATCATCCACGATCTTGGAGGCAGTTGTGTAGGAAACTCTTACACCGAAGTGAGAAAGGAAGCAAAGGAGGAGGGGGGTATACTTTTCGCCTCGGCTAGTACATGCAGTTTCCGAGTGTATGGGTGTGTTAGTTAGGGTTCCGTTCTCGTATAGTTTTCTTACTCCCGGGTTGATTCATTTCACGCCCATAGTTAAACGTCATTTATCAAAAACTGCACGGTGCCTCTTCTCGTTACATTTTGGCATCCGTAAGATCAAGCCGCCATTTTTTTTTTGCTTCTTTTTGTTTCATTATCTCACGTCCTCCTAGAGATGTCCGATCTACAGTAAAATAAGGGGATAAATCTCACGTTACATCCTTTCAAATGGTGGTCCGTTATGAGTAGATGTGGGTGTAATGTTGGGTTGTAATGAAAATTAAGATAAAATGTATCTTTTACTATTGAGTACTGATCTCTTTTGGATAAATCTCACAACAAGGTACCCAAAGGAATCTTCATGAAATTAGATTTAATTCAATAAATATTAGAATTTCAATTTATTTTTTTCCGTCTCCGTTTACTAATATTTAATCCTAATCCTACAATTATCATTACGGTAATGTAGAAAAGGGGCGATCCGGTGGTGCATGTGATAAACGGCGCCGGTCCACACAGCAGGACCGGGTTCAAATCCCAACCGGACCGTCCCCCCGTAGCAAGGACTGACTATCCGGCTACGTGGTAAAATAAGTCTAGTAAACCAGAAATGGCCGGCGTGACCTGTAAGGTCGTTAAGCAAAGAAGAAGAAGAAGACTGTAGAAATGGTTGCAAAGGGAAATGAGGCGAAAGGGAGAGTTGTCAGATGCAAGAGATAGGAATGTAAAAAAGAGGGGATTTTAAATGGACTTAGAAGTCTGACAAAGGATAAGCGAAAAGAACTTCCAGCCACAATTAATCGGCGCAGACATAACAACAGAGAGTCATACGAGTTAACTTTAGAGCGAAGACGATCCACAGACATTTCAATTTCTTGGAGAGTTTTTGGACAACATTTTGCTAGAGATCCTAACCTCAAAATATGAATGCTTTCAAACATATTATATAACTCCCATACAATTACCGCAGGGACTCCATACAAGAGGTGCGTATTTAATGATCGCGCATCTCGTGAGTAAGTCGCTTTTAAGATCGCTAGGATTCCAAAATCTCGCCTGTAACCGGCACATAAGAGTTTTAAATGCTACAAACAATAATATCCTAACGTGCTCAACGTAAGGGACGAAAAGAAAAGTACCAGGGACTCTGAATTAAAATTTGTCTTGGCTGTTGAAACCACTCAATGAAGATATGGGAGTTACCGAGGCTTAGCGGACGATCAAAAGTTGTTTTTTTTTTATTCTAACAAGGTCCAATAATTGTTGTGAAAATATCATACTATTTGAGAGTATTTGATTTGTGTAGGAGCTATCACATTCGCTACCTCTAGCTCAATTATTTGTACATTCTAAAACTGTTAATAATTCCGTCATAAGTTGAAGTGGCCATTTTACCTTTAAAAACAACCAAACTTTATAAAAGTGAAGAAGCAAATATTAATTTGATTGCAAACGCTAGTGAAAATTCTACTCAAGTAATCGGCGCCATTGCGACATGGTGCTAGTTGTGTAACTGTCAAATTTGACAGCAATCAGTAGGATGCTCATTTTTAACGAACTCAGTTAGTTTGAAGTTCGATAAATGTAAGGTGGTGCAAAACTAATGTTTAAGCTACATGCGAGTTAATCCCTTTCCCGGTAGATAACCTTTCAAACATCCTCACGAGCTTACACATGATCCGTTACGAACCGTAGGCGTGCGAACACTGTTAGCTTATCGGTCTTCTGCGATCTGGACAATGNGGTGCAAAACTAATGTTTAAGCTACATGCGAGTTAATCCCTTTCCCGGTAGATAACCTTTCAAACATCCTCACGAGCTTACACATGATCCGTTACGAACCGTAGGCGTGCGAACACTGTTAGCTTATCGGTCTTCTGCGATCTGGACAATGCACCAGACAGGACACAGCAACGATTCTAACGATTCCTCGCACTCCGCTGCTCTAATTGGCGACCCGTTTCTCGCCCACCCCCGCGCACAAACGGTTTCCAGCGCGTAACGTGTAACGCGGCATCAACGCCGGAAACGGCGAAAAAAACCCCATATAGAAAAGGGTGAGAAAAGAAAACAAAATAAACCCTCCCCCTCCTCACCCTCTCTCTCTCTCTCTCTCTCTCTCTCTCTCTCTCTCTCTCTCTCTCCCATTAACTCCTATCCACCCACTGCTTCCTCCTTCAATATCGTAAAGCGTACCGCGTTTGTACCAGCGTGCTTTTGGGTTTGCTTTTTGGTTCACCCTGCTCTTTCCTTCTCATTGGCGTGCTTTTTCTCCTTGTTAGCCCCCCCCCTCACGTTGTTCATCCCTAAATAAAGGCGAGCTTTTGCGGTGGACGGGAAAAACCCCGCTGGGCACCACCGACGGTACATTGTGCGCGAACGAGCAAGCAACATACGGTTCCGGTTGTGGATCCCGGAGCGCTCGGGGTGGCGGGGAAGCGGGAAAGACCGTGAAACAACCCCAAACTGACCAGCGAAACCGTGTGCGAAAGGGTGCGCAGCACACGCGACCGTGTGCGTGAGCAAGAGCGGGCCAGCAGGTGGCTTCGTTCACCGACGGAATAGATGCAAAAATACGATTCGTGTGCGTGTATACGACGACCGTATGCCGGGAGTGGGGATATCGGGTCACTCACGACCCGAAACGGAAAAAAGCTTTCGTGCGAAAGAGGGGAAAACTCGCCCGCGTCTCGCTGAGTGATCTCATAAAAAAACGTTTTTAGAGAGAGAGAGAGAGAGCAAAACCCAAAACCTTCCACTCACACTCGCCACACACACACATCGTACGCGGCGCGTTCGTGTAATGCAGCGGTGAGTTACCGCATGCGAATGCGCGTTCGCATTTTTGCACTCTTTCTATCGTTTTGCTTTCAACGTTATGGAAGAGAAGAAAAAAATATAAAATGCAAGATGCGATTTCTTTCTCTCTCTCTCTCACTCTCGTGGCTCCATTCTCACTCACGCTCAGTAAAAACGCTGCGTAACCGGAGCGCATCTCGTCATCTCCACAATGTTTCTCCCTCTTTTCGCACACACCCCTTTACACCTTTCCTGCACGTGGATCTTCTACGCTGAAACGCGCTCCGCATCCAGATCGCTCCCCACCCCGCTACCCCGCCCCAACACCCTCTCTAATGTGCATTCCGTTCTAAAGAGACCACAAATACCGTGCGCGCAAATCTACCGCTTCGTGCGAGTATGAGTGCACCGATACGCAGTGTTACCACGCGCGCCGCGCGCCCTACGTGTGTATGTGTGCTTCACGGGGTGTTTTTTGTTGTTGCTGCTGTTGTTGTTTTTTGTTGTGCCTTCTCTTCGCTCTTCGCCGTACGTTTTGGTGGTTGTTGTTGTTGTTGCTGTTGCATGTTCTCTTTGCCTTTTTTGTTCGCGCTTTGCTGCGCGCTGCGGTTGCGTCTCGCACACAGCACACCGGGGGGATCAGTACGGCAGCAACGCCAACGGAAAGAACAGTCACAATAGAAACGCCACCAGCAGCGGACGCGCCACACACGCATTCTCCATTATAGTCTGGGCCAGTTGCGAACAAACAGGCTAACAAAACGTACGTACGGTTTCGGGCTGCAGACCCGAACACTTCCTGTCTGTCAAATAACGTTATTTGTTGTGTTGTGCAGTTGTGTTGCAGTTTTTAATTTAACGCGTTTTTTGTGTGTGTGTGTGTGTTTAATTTTTTAATATTAGAAAAAAATAATAATTACACATATCCTGCGTGCGTGATACACACGCACACACACACTTACACATACTTACAAAACACACGCGCGTAGTGACATGATCTGGAGAGTGGTCAAGAAAGTGAATCAGTACACCGCTCGAACACCGTTTCCACAAACTTTAGTTACCATCCGACTTCGATCGCATCAAAGTCATCGAGCGCGCGGCGAGAGCATCCCCAACGCAATAGCAGGAATAGTGCACAAGTGTTTGACATCTATCAAACAAAACAAATGAGAAAAAAAGGAAAGACACCGCGCATACAGAAAACCAACCGAAAAGAAACCTGTTTTCTAAAAAGAGACGTACCTTTGCAAGGTGCTTGATTTTGCAGTGCCCAGGAAGAGGGGGGGGAGGTGGGAGTGTATTAAAGCATTGAAAGAAAATGCGTGTAATAATGCATGTCACTATCGAGTTCTAATTCTTTGTGCGTGTAATTATTTTTTTTTTGGGTTTTTTCAACTTTTTTTTTATTTTGCGTTTTATATCCCTGTGTGTGTGTATGTGTTTATGTTTTGTGAAAGGATAAACCTGGAAACAAATGGACCGGAAAATTTTTCAATCAAACACACTTCAAACTACCAACGGTCAGAGCAGAAGCCCGAAAACAAAAACAAAAAATCACACGCCTTCACAATCAGAATAATGTGCTTTTTTTTAATAACTTTTTTTTTAAATTGAATTTCTACGTGGCTGTGTGCATGTGTGCTGTGCGATCAAATGCAACCAAGTGACATGCGGTGTGTGTGTGTGTGTGTTTATGTGTGTTCCCGCGTTACCCATAATGTCACACGTTCTTCGAAAGGCGCCGGAACTATATTTCTATTTCCAACGGTGCACGGGATTAAAACCGCGAATTGCTCAAGATGTAATGCTGCACGTGAAAAGAAAATTATTTTTCCCAAATTTCCGGTGGCATTATTCGCGCGTTGTTGCTGTTCTGCATTTTTCAATTTTGGAAGATAATGTTGCATTTATTTTCTTTCGTTTTTATTTCAAATATTTTCATGTGAAACAAAAAATTAATGTGAAAAAATTTTCTGAATTTGCATGTTTTATTTACTACAATTTTTAAAATTTTGCCATAATGGCTAAAGGCCGTATTAATTAAATTTTAAAAATTAAAAAAATTTTTTTTAAATTTTCTGCTTTTTTTTTATTCCAACTTGCGTGAAAGTTTTATGATTTTAAAAATGAAATTTTATAATTATTATTCAATTCTGACATCTGTCACTTTACCTACAGGCGAGTGTAATTTAATTGTGCATACATAACTTATTGGCCCTTCACTTGCATTTTCTAGCAAATTTTTGCATATATGTGACCGCGTCTGTATGTGTGTTTGTGTGTGCGTGTGTATCGGTTAGGAGCAGTTGCTGATCGGTGCACGGGTGAAATCCGCCCTCAATAAACGGTTAATGCGAAAACCACCGTACAATCAACCGAATCACCGTTTCCCAGGACCTTTTCCTTTCTGCAACCAAATTCAACAGGACCACAACAGGCTTTCGAACGATCGCAAACGTTAAAACTGCTGCCGGTTGCCCTGTGGAACGTGCTTGTAAGATGCGGCTTCTTGTTTCAAAGGCATCGATCCTCAGAAGTGTGCCGTACGCAGCACAATTTCTTAAAAGCATGATGGTCATTTTTTTGTTACATCGTTTTATATGGCGTGTGTGTGTGTCTATTTCCCAGAAAGCAACGGGTTCACGAGTGTTAAGATTTTACTAAAAATAGTGGAATGCACTGTTCAATTGTTTCCCAGAATTCTGGAGTATTTTGTTCCAAAACTAGATTTACGACAGAGACCGTTAGTGTGTTAATTTATTTTCCCACAAAATTTGTGTTTTTTTTCCAATTTTACGTTTATAACGTACGCAGAAATTTCCTTTTTTGTTGCAAGTGGCCTAATTCGTTTTTAATTCCCGCTGCTCAGTATTGTACGAGCGATAGTGAAACAAACTTTTTATTCGTGTGTGGAGTACAAAAATCCAGCTTTTTCAAATAAACTATTTTTGCTCCACAAAGGTTAAGAGGGAGAATCTAAAATTGCGTTATAATATTTAGCAAACCTTTCCTTAATGCGAACCCCTTTTCTGTCAAGCCAAACAGCGCAACGTGAAGCAAACAAATGATAATGTTTTAATTATTTTCTTTTTTTTTATTTTTATTTTTCCTTTTTCCGCAGGATAACAGTTTCGAGTCCCGTGCGTGATTTTTCAACAATTTTACAACCGACAGGATACATATATACATATTATCTATATATATCTATATAGAAATAGCACAGTGGAAACAGTTTACTCATCCATCGTTACTATGCGTTACGCGTGTGCTGCTAGGCAGAGAAGATAGAATGATCACACAATTAACAAAAACCAACGCATAATTAAACGCAAGATAACACACAAGTGTGAAAGAACGAGCGAGAACGAGCAAGCGAGAGCGAGTGTGTGTGAGAGAGCGGTGCATCAAGCAAACAGCCTTCGATCGAGTATCAATCAAAGTCGTCCTCAGCCCCCTCCCCGGCGCACACAGATACAAACGCACTTTTCTTAGTCGCTGACTCACACGCGTACAATATCTGCTTTAGAGAGAGAGAAAAAAAAATCGTAACACACGGGTGTGTAGTAACGCACCGAAGGATCGAACAGCAGGACACTTGCTTATTTGGACGATCTTGATCTGCTGCGTGTGCCATTCAGTGTACGGTGTGTACTTGTTAGTAAGCGAAGTGTTGTGTGCGTGTCTTTTTTTTTTGGGTGGGGAATTTGATGTGGTCCCGCAAACTGGATCAGCGCCCGAGAAGCGATCGTGAGAGTTAGAGGAAGGGGTTGGGTGTGTTGGAAGGAAAACACTAAACCAGCAGCAGAGGGATACGGCCGCGCGGATGATTGAAAATGGTAGCCACCGTCCACAGCAACGTTTGGCCGAGATCATCGTGTAAGCAAGTGTTTCCTTCGGGGTAGCAGCACCTGGAAGGGAGTTGTGTAGACACGCGTAACGCATCGCGTTAACAGCATTGGAAGCGTTCCCCCCACACAACCAACAGCGGTCCACATCAAACTGTGCAAGTGTGTACGTGGGTGTGTGTGTGTGCGTGATTTTTGTTTTTCTTCCTTTATTCCGGTGGATCAAACAAACAACTGGAGAAAAGATAGTATTGAAAAAAAACGGAAGGAGAAAGAGAGATAGACAGAGATAGGAGCAAAACAATTCTTACCGGACACAACCGGGTGTCCCATGCGCGCGCGCCCCCGCGCGTGTGTGTGTGTGTGCGAGTCGGGTTTCGGAAGTAGTCAACGCCGAGCCGCCAGATTCGGATGAGCCGATGAGAGCCCCCCTCCCCCCGGGTACCGATCTGGCGGGATCACTCGTGGCAGCGCAGGGGTTGTACAATCTGTGGACCAATAATACTCCTACTTCTACACCAGCATCAATCGAACAACCACTAGCGGACGTACATCAATCACTCATCACACCCAGCCCCAGCCTACAGTGTTAGTACAGCAGCAGCAGCCTTCTCAAACATCTAAACAGGAAAAGGATATAACACACATACACCCACACACTCCCACCCCCGCCCAGCAGGCAACGAAGCAGATCGATCGACGTCGCCGTACCTAGTCGTGCAGGAAATTTTCGACAACATCACGCTCCGAAGACGCAGAGGAGAAGTAAAACAAAAACATTCAAGTGTAAGTGTGCGTGTGTGTCCTCTGTGTAATTATTGGCATACAACCACAAAGGTCGATCCGGGCCTTTATCATCCAGCCTCCGCGGACCGGGTGTGTGACCGGTCGGATATTCCATCTTCAATCAAAAACGAAAATCCTTGGAACGCTCAACATTTTTTCACTTCAAGGCTGCCTCTTGGTGTTGTGACCACAAGTTAAAGGACACGGCCAATTGCGTGCGTGTGTGTGTGCGGCTGTGCGTGTACATGTGCATATGTGTGTGTGTGTGTTTACATCGATTTCCTTTCTAAAAGGGAAAGGGGGGGGCTAACACCCTTGTGCGTCTAAGGGATATAAGCCCCAGCAATCATATCCCGAGTGGCTTACTCCTCCATAGAAACTGGGACCTCTCTGTGGTGTTGCGACTCCTCCACACTATACGTCGTTCAACGCACTCACACACACACACCCGAAAAGAGACTCCACAATCAACCGAAGCATCCATCCCCTTCGTCTTATCCTATCTGTTCAGAGGATAGCAAGAAGTATACCACGTGTCATCTGTCATTTTCAGCTGAAAACGACACAACCGAGGGGTGTGTGTGTGCGCGCACGCTCGCCATTTTGATCATTGCCGCCTAAGTGTGCCACCCCGCGGTGGGTGTGCTTGTGTGTTTCAAAGTGTGTGTGTGTGTGTTTCACTTCATCCGGTTCCGGCGCGCCATTGTTTCCTCGCTCCAGGGGTGTAGTAGGTAGAGCGCGCGGCCATCCTCAACGCCCAACATCCTCCAGCTGTGATCTTCAGCGCCCACCACAACATCCCCACACATACATACACACACACACGCGCGCGTACAAAAAAGGGAATACATACCAACCATCCTACGGAGTGGTGCGCGGTTGTGTGTGTGCACTTGCCCCAGTCCTGGTCAGTACGGGTGTGTGCCCGCGTGATTTCGATCCTATATTTCTAATCGCGTCTTGTGTGGTGCGTGTCCCGTGTTTGCGTGTGCGTACGTACCGTCGTGCGTGCTTTTTGGGTGTGTGTGTGTGCGCGAGTTTTTTTTTCTTGGGTTTGTTTGTTTGGAGCGCGGGCTGTTGCAATCGTGCGTTTGTTCCTGCGCTCACCGCCCTACGTTCGACTTATCCATCCCACCATACCCGACCGATCGACCATCAAGCCGCGCACTCTACTGTACGGGGTCCGGCTTTGCCCACAATCAACCGAACGTTATATATGGAGTGCTGGACGGGTAACGCCCGCTTGGCGAAATTTTTCGATTAAGGTAAGTGAACACTAATTTTCCCCAAAATAATGAAAACATTAAGAAATGCATGTCCTCATGGGTGAGAAAAGAAAACACAAAATTCACCAACAACAACAAAAAAACACAACAATTCCAAACAAAGCTTCCTTTGTTGCCATTTTTATTCAAAAACGAATAAATTTGAGTAAACACTGCGCGAAACACTAATGCGTGAAATAAGCCCACGGATTATCCGTTCATTTGGGATAGATAGTAGACAGTTACTATTAGACGTAACGCCCTGATAGCGTTACGCACGTTATATATATATTTTTTTAAAATAGGACATCTTCACGTAACAGGGAAAAGATTAATTTAGTATAAGTTCTTAAACTTGTGAAGATTTTTGTAGGAAAAAGCTTTGCTAAGTATAAAATATTTTACATATTTCAATTTTTGTTAATCTTGCGACCTTAATTTATTGGGAGAGATCTAGTTTCGTTCACTTTACTTGGTGTGAAAAGTAAAGGAATTTCTTCCAGATATGACTTTTTCGATTATCTGAGTTACGGTGACATCCTCTGCGAGGGGGTGTCCTTTGGCTGTTGGGACACAACACCAAAAGCAGGATTTTGGGATGCGTTATCCTCTCGACACAGGACACACACACACGTATATAACAAAAACAACCAACAGACAACCTTTGCTCCTGTCATTTAACTATTTAGGATCTCTCTCTTTCTCTCACTGTCGCATCCACAGTTAGTGGGCGCAATACCCTTACACTCCCATTCCGACGGCAGCTGGGAACACAAGGACTAAGAGTCCAGCCAATTTCGAAAGGATAAGTTTTCCACCAGGTTTGTGTGTGTGTGAGCGGTGGTGAATTGTTGCGGGGAAATGATTTCCTTCGGCTGTCGGTTGATCGAAGCGATGGACGCAACGTTTTGAAATTGCGTTCCGAGCTCTTACACTTGTTCGCACAGATCCTAGCCGTAAGGTGATCGTGGACTCTCACGCTGTAGGGTGGCTACCCACCACGCGGCTACTGTGTATGGATGTGTTGTTGCATGCCGTCCCCTTGATGTACGTGTGCGTTGTACGTGTGTTGTCGATGGAAAATCTATGGAGGCGTGGCTAAAAAACGCGGGTACCCCTTTTTATAAAGTGCCCACCATCCACAGCCCACCCTCTCGATGGCATGCTTTGATATGGGGTGGGCCGCCATTTTTCTTCCTCTGTCTCCTTCACCACCTGTCTCGCTCGCACCGTCGGGGAGTATATAGGTGCAACCCTGATGCCCTTTTTTTTNTTTTTGCATATATGTGACCGCGTCTGTATGTGTGTTTGTGTGTGCGTGTGTATCGGTTAGGAGCAGTTGCTGATCGGTGCACGGGTGAAATCCGCCCTCAATAAACGGTTAATGCGAAAACCACCGTACAATCAACCGAATCACCGTTTCCCAGGACCTTTTCCTTTCTGCAACCAAATTCAACAGGACCACAACAGGCTTTCGAACGATCGCAAACGTTAAAACTGCTGCCGGTTGCCCTGTGGAACGTGCTTGTAAGATGCGGCTTCTTGTTTCAAAGGCATCGATCCTCAGAAGTGTGCCGTACGCAGCACAATTTCTTAAGGAGCATGATGGTCATTTTTTTTTACATCGTTTTATATGGCGTGTTTGTGTGTGTCTATTTCCCAGAAAGCAACGGGTTCACGAGTGTTAAGATTTTACTAAAATTAGTGGAATGCACTGTTCAATTGTTTCCCAGAATTCTGGAGTATTTTGTTCCAAAACTAGATTTACGACAGAGACCGTTAGTGTGTTAATTTATTTTCCCACAAAATTTGTGTTTTTTTTTCAATTTTACGTTTATAACGTACGCAGAAATTTCCTTTTTTGTTGCAAGTGGCCTAATTCGTTTTTAATTCCCGCTGCTCATTATTGTACGAGCGATAGTGAAACAAACTTTTTATTCGTGTGTGGAGTACAAAAATCCAGCTTTTTCAAACAAACTATTTTTGCTCCAAAAAGGTTAAGAGGGAGAATCTAAAATTGTGTTATAATATTTAGCAAACCTTGCTTTAATGCGAACCCCTTTTCTGTCAAGCCAAACAGCGCAACGTGAAGCAAACAAATGATAATGTTTTAATTATTTTATTTTTTTTTTATTTTTTTTCCTTTTTCCGCAGGATAACAGTTTCGAGTCCCGTGCGTGATTTTTCAACAATTTTACAACCGACAGGATACATATATACATATTATCTATATATATCTATATAGAAATAGCACAGTGGAAACAGTTTACTCATCCATCGTTACTATGCGTTACGCGTGTGCTGCTAGGCAGAGAATATAGAATGATCACACAATTAACAAAAACCAACGCATAATTAAACGCAAGATAACACACAAGTGTGAAAGAACGAGCGGGAACGAGCAAGCGAGAGCGAGTGTGTGTGAGAGAGCGGTGCATCAAGCAAACAGCCTTCGATCGAGTATCAATCAAAGTCGTCCTCAGCCCCCTCCCCGGCGCACACAGATACAAACGCACTTTTCTTAGTCGCTGACTCACACGCGTACAATATCTGCTTTCGAGAGAGAGAAAAAAAATCGTAACACACGGGTGTGTAGTAACGCACCGAAGGATCGAACAGCAGGACACTTGCTTATTTGGACGATCTTGATCTGCTGCGTGTGCCATTCAGTGTACGGTGTGTACTTGTTAATAGGCGAAGTGTTGTGTGCGTGTCTTTTTTTTTTTTGGGTGGCGAATTTGATGTGGTCCCGCAAACTGGATCAGCGCCCGAGAAGCGATCGTGAGAGTTAGAGGAAGGGGTTGGGTGCGTTGGAAGGAAAACACTAAACCAGCAGCAGAGGGATACGGCCGCGCGGATGATTGAAAATGGTAGCCACCGTCCACAGCAACGTTTGGCCGAGATCATCGTGTAAGCAAGTGTTTCCTTCGGGGTAGCAGCACCTGGAAGGGAGTTGTGTAGACACGCGTAACGCATCGCGTTAACAGCATTGGAAGCGTTCCCCCCACACAACCAACAGCGGTCCACATCAAACTGTGCAAGTGTGTACGTGGGTGTGTGTGTGTGCGTGATTTTTGTTTTTCTTCCTTTATTCCGGTGGATCAAACAAACAACTGGAGAAAAGATAGTATTGAAAAAAAACGGAAGGAGAAAGAGAGATAGACAGAGATAGGAGCAAAACAATTCTTACCGGACACAACCGGGTGTCCCATGCGCGCGCGCCCCCGCGCGTGTGTGTGTGTGTGCGAGTCGGGTTTCGGAAGTAGTCAACGCCGAGCCGCCAGATTCGGATGAGCCGATGAGAGCCCCCCTCCCCCCGGGTACCGATCTGGCGGGATCACTCGTGGCAGCGCAGGGGTTGTACAATCTGTGGACCAATAATACTCCTACTTCTACACCAGCATCAATCGAACAACCACTAGCGGACGTACATCAATCACTCATCACACCCAGCCCCAGCCTACAGTGTTAGTACAGCAGCAGCAGCCTTCTCAAACATCTAAACAGGATAAGGATATAACACACATACACCCACACACTCCCACCCCCGCCCAGCAGGTAACGAAGCAGATCGATCGACGTCGCCGTACCCAGTCGTGCAGGAAATTTTCGACAACATCACGCTCCGAAGACGCAGAGGAAAAGTAAAACAAAAACATTCAAGTGTAAGTGTGCGTGTGTGTCCTCTGTGTAATTATTGGCATACAACCACAAAGGTCGATCCGGGCCTTTATCATCCAGCATCCGCGGACCGGGTGTGTGACCAGTCGGATATTCCATCTTCAATCAAAAACGAAAATCCTTGGAACGCTCAACATTTTTTCACTTCAAGGCTGCCTCTTGGTGTTGTGACCACAAGTTAAAGGACACGGCCAATTGCGTGCGTGTGTGTGTGCGGCTGTGCGTGTACATGTGCATATGTGTGTGTGTGTGTTTACATCGATTTCCTTTCTAAAAGGGAAAGGGGGGGGCTAACACCCTTGTGCGTCTAAGGGATATAAGCCCCAGCAATCATATCCCGAGTGGCTTACTCCTCCATAGAAACTGGGACCTCTCTGTGGTGTTGCGACTCCTCCACACTATACGTCGTTCAACGCACTCACACACACACACCCGAAAAGAGACTCCACAATCAACCGAAGCATCCATCCCCTTCGTCTTATCCTATCTGTTCAGAGGATAGCAAGAAGTATACCACGTGTCATCTGTCATTTTCAGCTGAAAACGACACAACCGAGGGGTGTGTGTGTGCGCGCACGCTCGCCATTTTGATCATTGCCGCCTAAGTGTGCCACCCCGCGGTGGGTGTGCTTGTGTGTTTCAAAGTGTGTGTGTGTGTGTTTCACTTCATCCGGTTCCGGCGCGCCATTGTTTCCTCGCTCCAGGGGTGTAGTAGGTAGAGCGCGCGGCCATCCTCAACGCCCAACATCCTCCAGCTGTGATCTTCAGCGCCCACCACAACATCCCCACACATACATACACACACACACGCGCGCGTACAAAAAAGGGAATACATACCAACCATCCTACGGAGTGGTGCGCGGTTGTGTGTGTGCACTTGCCCCAGTCCTGGTCAGTACGGGTGTGTGCCCGCGTGATTTCGATCCTATATTTCTAATCGCGTCTTGTGTGGTGCGTGTCCCGTGTTTGCGTGTGCGTACGTACCGTCGTGCGTGCTTTTTGGGTGTGTGTGTGTGCGCGAGTTTTTTTTTCTTGGGTTTGTTTGTTTGGAGCGCGGGCTGTTGCAATCGTGCGTTTGTTCCTGCGCTCACCGCCCTACGTTCGACTTATCCATCCCACCATACCCGACCGATCGACCATCAAGCCGCGCACTCTACTGTACGGGGTCCGGCTTTGCCCACAATCAACCGAACGTTATATATGGAGTGCTGGACGGGTAACGCCCGCTTGGCGAAATTTTTCGATTAAGGTAAGTGAACACGAATTTTCCCCAAAATAATGAAAACATTAAGAAAAGCATGTCCTCATGGGTGAGAAAAGAAAACACAAAATTCACCAACAACAACAACAAAAAAACACAACAATTCCAAACAAAGCTTCCTTTGTTGCCATTTTTATTCAAAAACGAATAAATTTGAGTAAACACTGCGCGAAACACTAATGCGTGAAATAAGCCCACGGATTATCCGTTCATTTGGGATAGATAGTAGACAGTTACTATTAGACGTAACGCCCTGATAGCGTTACGCACGTTATATTTTGTATTTTTTTTAGGACATCTTCACGTAACAGGGAAAAGATTAATTTAATATAAGTTCTTAAATTTGTGCAGAATTTTGTAGGAAAAAGCTTTGTTAAGTATAAAATTTTTTACATATTTCAATTTTTGTTTATCTTGCAACCTTAATTTATTGGGAGAGATCTAGTTTCGTTCACTTTACTTGGTGTGAAAAGTAAAGGAATTTCTTCCAGATATGACTTTTTCGATTATCTGAGTTATGGTGACATCCTCTGCGAGGGGGGGTCCTTTGGCTGTTGGGACACAACACCAAAAGCAGGATTTTGGGATGCGTTATCCTCTCGACACAGGACACACACACACGTATATAACAAAAACACCAACAGACAACCTTTGCTCCTGTCATTTAACTATTTAGGATCTCTCTCTTTCTCTCACTGTCGCATCCACAGTTAGTGGGCGCAATACCCTTACACTCCCATTCCGACGGCAGCTGGGAACACAAGGACTAAGAGTCCAGCCAATTTCGAAAGGATAAGTTTTCCATCAGGTTTGTGTGTGTGTGTGAGCGGTGGTGAATTGTTGCGGGGAAATGATTTCCTTCGGCTGTCGGTTGATCGAAGAGATGGACGTAACGTTTTGAAATTGCGTTCCGAGCTCTTACACTTGTTCGCACAGATCCTAGCCGTAAGGTGATCGTGGACTCTCACCGCTGTGTAGGGTGGCTACCCACCACGCGGCTACTGTGTATGGATGTGTTGTTGCATGCCGTCCCGTTGATGTACGTGTGCGTTGTACGTGTGTTGTCGATGGAAAATCTATGGAGGCGTGGCTAAAAAACGCGGGTACCCCTTTTTATAAAGTGCCCACCATCCACAGCCCACCCTCTCGATGGCATGCTTTGATATGGGGTGGGCCGCCATTTTTCTTCCGCTGTCTCCTTCACCACCTGTCTCGCTCGCACCGTCGGGGAGTATATAGGTGCAACCCTGATGCCCTTTTTTTTGGTGTGTGTGTGTTTGTGGACGGTCTCATTCACCCTTATGCCGGGTATGTGTGTGTGTGCGTTGATTTGGTTGCAGTTTTTCTTTCCCATCGTGTGCTTCCTTTAGATTCAACCCTCGTAAACCACCCTCCCATTTCATCCCTTATCTCCATGCCCTTCTTCGTGCTCATCATTAAGGGTTTTTCGTGCGCTAGTCTACTGGAGACTCACATACACACACACAAATCCTTGCGAACGTTGGAGGTTAAGTGTCCTTCATTTTTCTTCCCCCCTACCCGATCAATTTTGATAGTGGAGTTTTTCACTGCACTTCACCAAAAGTATCCACTATGGTGCGTTTCCCAAAACGGAGCCCTGTTTTACCCGTTCTTCATCCCGCATAATGAAACGTTTTCCAAGAAAAGCGAGATGGAACATTTTAATCCTGTTTCCCCTTTTCGCACAATCTCTCTATCAAATCGAACGTTTCGCTCGCTTTCGTGTTCCGACTACTTCAGGGCGATTCCCTTTGCCCTTTCCCCTAGTTGATGCACTCGCCCTGCACTAGACCAAGCTAACTTTGCGATAGGGAACTGAGCGGGTGAGTAGTAGTGACGCACCTCTTCAGGGAAGTGCTCCACTGCATGATGGTAGTAGTGTGAGTCCTTACCCTTCGGCGGGGGTCCGCAGTAAATGGTCGCAGCGGTGGCAGTCAGTGTAGACGGTGCGATGTGCACACCAACAAACCGAGGGTACTTCCACAGCTTTCTGGACCTAACATCAGGTTAGCGCGGGGAGTTACTAGTTATTACTTTTTTTCGGTGTGCCTAGTTACACACTAGGATAATCTGGACTAAATTTTATGAGGTGATGCCTGGTGTTACGGTATGATGCAATCGAGTGCGCACAGGTGGAATATAACGGTGCGCGGTGTGTTATTTTGAAGTTTTCCCTCAATTTCCTGGAGCACTTACTTCACCAAAAATTCTTGCTTGCCTGTTTGTAGTACGCGACTGTGTTGTAGGTAGGCAAAACTCTTTCTCCCCGCTGGTCGAAGTTACATCCTCTTGTGTGGGAGAAAGACCTCTCGGACATTGGACATCGTCCAGCCACATAACCTCACAAATCGATCGCATTTTGCGTCTGCTCTGCCATGTTTTTTTCCAAAGTATAGTCACAGTGCGTTCTGTTTTCCCAGCTTTTTCGTCCACTCGTTCCGAACTGGGACGCGTCCAGCTATTTTGGGTTCCCGCTTCAGGCGGTGCGTCGGCGTGTGCTCGGCAATACCCTGACATTTTCCTGCATCGTGTTATCCCGTTCTTGTTTTTTGACTGGAAGAGTGTAGGAGCTCCTTGCAACATAGCGCATTCCTTTCATCTAGTACTTGCGTTGGAAGATTCGTTTTTTTTTGTTTTGTACGTTGTTGGATCTCTTTTTGGTTTTTGTTTCTAAGTGTGCGTTGGTGTGTACATGGTGTCATGGTTGTGCGCAACATTTTCAAACAAAGAACCTAGAACCTTATTCGAAGAAGACACTATTCCACTGTGTATTGCCCGTACGGATCGCCCAAGAAGCGAATGGGAGTTATATGCTTGCTTTTGTGGTCGGTTTCTTTTCCCATTTTCTTGTGTTGTTGTTTATGTTCGCCTATCAACTCTAACGATTGGTCAACTCGAACTCTCGGGTTAGTGCGCGCGTGTGTGTGTGTGTATGTATGTAGTCGTTTGCCCCTACAAAAAANTGTTTGTA
The DNA here is from genome assembly GCA_016170015.1 of Anopheles longipalpis. Lineage (NCBI taxonomy): Eukaryota > Metazoa > Arthropoda > Insecta > Diptera > Culicidae > Anopheles > Anopheles longipalpis. The sequence continues at coordinate 17,557,303 of CM028102.1, forward strand.
GTACGCGACTGTGTTGTAGGTAGGCAAAACTCTTTCTCCCCGCTGGTCGAAGTTACATCCTCTTGTGTGGGAGAAAGACCTCTCGGACATTGGACATCGTCCAGCCACATAACCTCACAAATCGATCGCATTTTGCGTCTGCTCTGTCATGTTTTTTCCAAAGTATAGTCACAGTGCGTTCTGTTTTCCCAGCTTTTTCGTCCACTCGTTCCGAACTGGGACGCGTCCAGCTATTTTGGGTTCCCGCTTCAGGCGGTGCGTCGGCGTGTGCTCGGCAATACCCTGACATTTTCCTGCATCGTGTTATCCCGTTCTTGTTTTTTGACTGGAAGAGTGTAGGAGCTCCTTGCAACATAGCGCATTCCTTTCATCTAGTACTTGCGTTGGAAGATTCGTTTTTTTTTATTTTGTACGTTGTTGGATCTCTTTTTGGTTTTTGTTTCTAAGTGTGCGTTGGTGTGTACATGGTGTCATGGTTGTGCGCAAAATTTTCAAACAAAGAACCTAGAACCTTATTCGAAGAAGACACTATTCCACTGTGTATTGCCCGTACGGATCGCCCAAGAAGCGAATGGGAGTGATATGCTTGCTTTTGTGGTCGGTTTCTTTTCCCATTTTCTTGTGTTGTTGTTTATGTTCGCCTATCAACTCTAACGATTGGTCAACTCGAACTCTCGGGTTAGTGCGCGCGTGTGTGTGTGTATGTATGTAGTCGTTTGCCCCTACAAAAAAAGGATCATCGAAGGATTTTTGGGAACTGCCCCGAGCATAAGCCGATTGGTGGGTGTATGAGCGAAAGAGTAAACTCTCGAAACGTTTTGGGAGGCGGTTTTATCGCCGTAACACTGGAGTCCTCCCAGAAATTTGCAAATACCAGTGTGTGGTTTAGGGTTGGAGCAGCGAAAATATTACGAAATGTAAATTTACACGCGTCATCGAAATGCCATTTACAATTCCGAATTTCACGCTAATGATATTCGAACATGTTTTTTACAACGAATGGCTTCAAGTTGAGACAAAGTAGGCCAGCGCATAGTCCCACAGCGTGAGTACCGTACCGGTGTGGAGTTCAAACGATCCTTCACCTTAACGGTGTCGCGGGGGGTTTTTTTCTTGCGTATTTTACAAGACGTAAAATAAAGAACACACCTCTCATTTAACTACCACGTGCCAAACTGGGGAACCAGTCATGCATGCAACGGTTTTGCGCTTCCCTATGCAACCAGCAGCAGCCACCCAAGCCACTCTTGACCAGCGTCCGGAGAGCTGTTTTGTGCGTGTACCCCAGATTTGCTACACGTTTAGATGCTTGCAGAAGGGAAGGAGAAGGGGGATGCACTTGGTGAAGATGTGAGGGTGAGGGTTTGCGAAAATTTCGCGCGGAAAAATTATTAGCACAACGATAAAAATAACATCACCTTCGAGATGTGGCGTTGTCCGACGTGCCGGATCTTCTTCCTCTTTTAAAGCGTCTACACACAACGTTTGTATTTATGTGTGTATTTTTGTGGTTGAGGATAGAGAGCGGGGGAGAAGAATGAACCAACAACCCTGTGGCCCGGAAAAGGGGAAGCCATTGGGGGGAGAGAGAGAGAGAGAAAGAGAAAAGGAGAGAGGTAAGCAATTAGCGAATCTCTGTGGAGCTCTGTGTAGCTCCACTCCTCAAAGTGACTCCTCAAAGTTAGATTCCATCTTCAATTCAACCAGAGCAGAACTATCTGAATATGACTATCGTACCTGGATGTAGAGAAGTAGAAAGATCTTAACGACCTTGGGCAAAGCATCCAGTCACCTGTGTGTAGATATGTCAGAGTACCCAAGATGATGCACATCTGTCATTCCCTTACAGACATCCTACCTACAGTTTGTATGTAAAACCTGATAAAAACACAGACAGGATGCGAGGACACATACGTCTGTGTCCTTACCAAGCAGGAACCCCATTCCCTCCCCAAAGGAAAAAAAAACCTCTGTGCGCTATTTGTTGCGTACATCCATTGCGCTCATATAGACGACGAAAATAGATTGCGAAATTCTTCAACAGCAATGTGTGTGCGGGCGCGTTTGCAAATCATCTGCCCACTATGTGTCCTCCACCCACCGCGCCCCGAAAAAAACCTTCATCACTTGCCTCCGAAAAAAGGTAATTCGCGAATGTCGCTTCGTGTTCGCGAATTATTAGATGTGTATATGTCGCGACCCGCTGCCGTGTCCATTGCGTGCGACGGCAAGGCAAGGCGTATCAGCATTTGGAGCGGCATGGGTGACCGTTCGCTCTCTGACTGTTCCAATCGTTTTAGTGACCCAATTGCTTCGGTTGCAAAGTCTGCTAGTTAGGTGAGACATTCGCGCTGCTCACATCTCATTCCATTCTTTCTTTTTGGTGTGTTGGGGGACAACGGGGTGTAAAATGTGCAGCAGCGGGATGCACCCGGGTAGGTCGTACTGACCCGGGTGTGCGTATTAGGTAATGACCCGCTAGCTGAAGTCTTCTTTTTATTAATAGAACTTTTCCGAATACCAACCATTTCGAATTCTCGTATGCGTCCGAGTTGGTTGCAGGGTCTTGGGTACATTGAATAACTAGGATCTCCGAGACTGAGCTGTTGGATGATGATTTCCTAAAGTATCTCGAATAGCTGGAGCAAGAATTCTTGATAAAAAAATAAAATTTTTGAGTTTTAATCGCTCCTGTTAGCGCTGCACAGCTTAAACAGCTACCGACCATTATGTGAGCAACATCACGCGGGGTAGTCAACTGGTCGAAATCTCCGTTGTTTAGCGTACGGGCAGTAAAATTCGCAATATATCACCCACGGCTCTAAACGTTTGCACCGCCCAACCCCGTGGTGGACCTTCGAGATATCGGAGAGAGTCCCCCCGAAACCAAACCTAACAACAATGCACTAAAACTGCATTCGTGCGCGCGAAGTTTACGCGCGCGCCTGTATCTGTATGTGTGTGTGCGTGTCTATTGCTGGAGTTGCGCGCTTGGGACGGGCGGGTGCAACGTTTTGCGATTAGATAAGATTAGACAGAACACCCTACCCCGGGGGTGTTGTACACCCCTTTGCCTTACCCCTTTGTATGTGTAGGTTTGGGTGGGTTTTGGGGTGAAAGCTGAAGGTGATGGAACGTCTTCGAAAAGGGGGTGAATGAGGGAGAGAGAGAGAGCGGGCGAAGGGGGTAATGGTGGAAAAGATTAGCGAAAACGGCATTACAACAGCAACCCGCGATCTCACGTAGTAACAGGAATGGCGAGAACTGTGCTAGCAAGTAGACGATGGTGTGCGGTTTGGTGTTTCAAGCGATGATCGAAACTAGCTCAGCAATATGAAAGTATGGAGGGGCCTGATGAAGGGAGACGGTCGGGTCGAAGAAATCGTCCGATAGTATTAAACAGTTTTAGCACATATTCCGGCTTCCATTTTGTTGCATTCGGAATCATTTAGTGGCTAATGTCTGTTTGTGGAGCACATAACCGCACACTCCTGGAGAGGATGATCAGATGTGCCTTAACATGCGGGACTTCTACCATCTGGCAGTGAACGGCCAGTAGATTTTTTTTGTTATCTCTATCCCACTACACCCTTCGCATCTTTCCGTTTTTCGTCCCACCACAACGGACTAATAGGTACTTAAATGGTGGATTACCTGTACTGATAACAAGGTTAAATCTCTTCCCTCTTCTCTGTCAGCCACTTGACGCTGAAGTGTCATGTGTACAGGTGACACCCGTTCCGGGTCGCATCAATCAGTGTGCAAGTTAGTAGTGTATTCCCGACACACACCGCCTCCTTATTATATCACATTTTGAATGCACTTGAACAGGTGTCAAAACAGGTGCCATTTCGAGAAACCAACCGATCGTGTACACCAGCTCCTGTCATTTTTTTTTATTTTTTATTGGAGTTCATTCAGAACTGCACATGACGTAATTTGAGGATGATTTGTCGTATGCAGATAATAGTTGAATGACGTTACACCGTATGGATTGTGGCGTTAACACACAGATAAAGAGAGAGAGAGAGAGAGAGAAAGAGGCACATTGACACGTACCGGTCTCGGGCTCGGAATCTGTTTGGATATGGGCGAGATATACAGAGGGTCCCTGAAGTCGTCGAAGGGTGCTCCCTAAGTGTCGGGATGCATGTTGATGCACCCAGGTTGCTGTCGCCTCAGTGAAGCTGAAGTTATAAGATAAGAAGCCGCGCGGCCATTGTCATGTTCTTTCCAGAAAAGGTTTTAGGCACGTACTTCAGTGACAATTGGGTCGCCTGGAGACGAAAGCGGCTCGTTACATAATCATACATTAAGTACAATGTATTAGTTCTTTAATATGTCTTAATACGAACAAAAATTAAAGAACTTTCGTCAAAATATGTGTAAGTACTCGAACAAGATCAAGAGCATCGGTAGAAGCTGTAAATAAGTCCAACAATGACTCTAGTGACGACGATAACTTAACTAGTGAATACCAATTTATTGAAGTCGAGTTAGTGCGTAACATAACAATAAGTTTATTCATTTCATTTTAGGGTCAACAAAACGTACGATCATAAAGCAGATGATTTGCAGCTGTAAAAAACAGTAATCAATATTCATTAGAAAAAGCATCAATAAAATGTATTTCCTTGGTGCATTCATAATTTTAGCTATTATAAATTAATTACCAGCAGTGTATTGAAGCACTAGACCCGTAGTTTAACTCGTAAATGGACATCTTTCCATAACACCACCTGTTGCAATGCGTCATGTGCTGGATTTGTTGTTGCAATTCAAATCACTCGCATTTGTTAGACATTACTGCGATGGGTTCGGTTCATCTTTATGCCCAAGCTCTAACAAAGCTCTATTTTTAAAACAACAAAAAAAATCATTTACCAGATGTAAACGTTTTCGTGAGTATCTTGATGACTTCCTGTTTTGTTGTGCCAGGTTCTAGCATCTAGACTACTATTTGGCCAGCATCTCTTAGATGCTCACTGATGCATAAGGTTTGACACACTTTCGGATGTTCGGAAAAGCCTACTGTATGATCTGTCTTGCGATGGAGGAATTCACTTCAAAGACGAAGTCTCTACGAACGGAAATCATTGAAGTTCACAAGAAGAGTTGCTAAGACGTTTGATCTACCCCAACTGTAAGAAACGCTACTATTTTGTGATTTAGGTTAACCAAACCAAATTTTAATACAGTGTAACGCCGATTATCCGTGCTCATCGGGACTCAGCCGATGCCGGATAAGCGAATATCACGGATAATAGGCACAACTCTTTTTATTAGTGTTCTTATTCGTGTTTAGTGTGTAATGGAGAGCATTTCATATGTCAATTTTACTTCGGAGCTGTCATTTCCGAGCTGCACGGATAATGGGACAGCCGGATAAAAGGTGCCCGGATAATCGGCGCTCTATTGTAGTAGAATAAGCGGTCCATTCGATTCATCTAATACTGAAGGCGGTAAGCGCGAAACATATTCCCGTAGAGTGCGGCAAAATATATTGTATACAACAACAACATTGTGTAGCGAGTGCGAATGTACGTGACATCGTCCCGATACGCTGCCACTTTACGCACGCTTCCACCATGCGTACGCACGCATGCGCGTAAAACGCGTTGCGCGTAAGGAGGAGAAATGCGTGCTAGGAAGGAAGGTGCGTACGAAGAGGGTGAAGAAGGAAGGAGATGCGTAGAAAATGTAAGTCAGTAAGGCAACGCATCCTCACACCACAAACACATACACACGCCTCTCGGCCATGGCCAAGAGAAGCTATTTAAAAAATTGCCATAAAGTGTTTGGTAGGGGGAGGGGGGGGGGAAGGAAGGGGACAAGGGCGCGAGACCGGGTAAAAGTGGTCGGTACCCTTCCCCTTCCTGGATAGAGAGAGAGAGAGAAGCCCGAATGTGGTTACATTTTTTTTCGGGTTCAATCACGCCCGTTTTTGTTGAGATGAAAGCGAAAGCGAATGTGATGCATAAAGGAACCGGTCTAGTAACGTAGAAGCGAGACGGTGTACATGCGTACATTGGTTCGCTCTCTGATGCGCGCTCTCTCTCTCACACACACACACACACCGGCTTTGCTCACGCACGTTTGGCGACGTAAACGGGTTACGCACATGCGTATGAATGAAGTTGCGTCCCGAAGGCGATGGCGTTCGCAAAGAGAGAGAGAGCGAGAGAGAAGGATTGCAAAAATGCGAGAGCGATAATAGTGACCTTGAACGAGAAACCAATATTTGTGGCCGGTTTTAGGATGGCATAGCAGCGGGTGTGTGTGATACACACAAACATCGGTCTTGGAACATGCGGACACATGCGTAACGTCTGATGCAGAACCTGTCCTGTTGCGTCACAGTGCGCTCCGGGAAATGGAGCTAGTGTGTGTGTGTGCTTGTAAAGAGAGATGTACGCAAAATCTCAATTGCGCCAGAAATAACATAGACACACGGAATTTTGCAGATTTTTTTGTTTCTTTTTTTTTTGGAAACGTATTATGATCGATGGTGTTATTAGTGTTGTTTGTACTTAGATTTATTAATTTCTCCCTTCAATGATTTTTTTATCTGTAAATTATTACGCAACTGATAAAAACTGAAGAAGAACAAAGCAAAAACGATAGAGAGGTAAAAATCAGTCGGAAAAAAAATTTCCAAACTTGCATCGATGACGCGTCACATCTAAAGATGGCGTTGGCTGTGTATGTGTTGGCAGTGCGCGTTCATGATAAGCCGCTAATGTCGCATACAATGACGTTTTACTCTGCGTGCGGGGTAAACGTCAATCACTTCGTATGCGCGGAAACAATTCTGACATGAAAATATTTTTGCTGTATCTAAATACAGTACAGCGTCGATTATCCGTGCTCATCGAGACTCGGACCCTGCCGGACAAGCGAATATCACGGATAATAGGCACAACTCTATTTATTGATAAATATTAGTGTTTAGTATGTAATGGACAGACTTTTTTTGTAAAGCTAAATATTCTTCGGTGAACTTTGCTAAGTAAATCTGTTTTATTTGGTCGAATTTGAGCAAATTATATCATTCCCTATTGAACCTTTTATTCCTTGTCATCATCAGTTTCCTGTTTATATGTCAATTCGCTTAGGGAACTGTCATTTCCGCGCTGCACGGATAATGGGACAGCCGGATAAAAGGTGTCCGGATACCCGGTGTTCTACTGTAATAAATTAAAATAAAACTTAGTTTTTACTATTTCGTAAGGGGAAAGAGTAAAATGTTGGAAAATTTACACAAATATAAAAAAAGAAAATGGCAGAATATGTAAGGCTACACCTAGCCCAATACCTACTAGAATTTATTTGTGGGGTTTGCGCGGCCTCTAACGCAGTGTGGCCTCGAACGGTGAAACATTTTGCCAATTTTTTAAGTTTTTGTTTTATGTTTCATTTTCGCATCTTTTTGTGAGTCTCGTTTTGTCACACACCGTTAACAGTGGATAGAAACGAGATGGTATAGTATAGGCGAATTTTTATTTTATTTTATTTTTCCCCCCCATAATAAAATAAAACCCCCCCCTTCCCCCTTGCGGTGAAGCCATTAGGCGAGACGTGAATGACAGAAAAAAACAAAGAATGGTTCTTGTACGCACACGTGGGGAGGGAGAGCAAGCTGGAATATACACTTGACAGATGATAGATCTTCCACTCTCTCGTTTGGTCAAACACGCAATCTAGCTAGATGTTGTTTTGCCCCCCAAAACGAGAGAGCACGCGTGAAAGAAGCGTTTAGAGTGAGTTTTTCTCTCTCTCTCTCTCTCTCTTTCTCTCTATGTTCCCTTCAATCGAATTCGCGAATATAGCAGGCGGCAGTCTGACAACAAATCCACCAAAATAAAAAAGCAAGCGAACCAAGCGAAACGAAAAAAAAATTTGCACACCTCGTTGACCTTCTCCTTCATTCCTTACCGTTTATCCTCACCGCCACAACAACCCCCCCCCCCCTCTCTGTACGCTCTGCTCAACACACGCGCTGCTCTCCGGATCGGGTTTGCAAAATTGATATCGCTTGTAAACGCGCACGCAATATTAAGTCGGATTAGATGGAAACGAAGCGCCAACGGGAGAGAGCGGGTGCGCGCGCAGCGCGAGAGAGAGAGAGAGAGCGAGATTGCCAAAAATGTAAAGCGATCGCGATTTTTTTTCTTTTTCAGATTTTGTTTTGTTTGTTTTTGTTCTTTATCGCTTGTTCGTTCGGCTGCACACACGCACTGCGTTCGAATGGGATTGGATTTCTTCGCTGCTGTATTATTGTGTACACTTTTTTTTTCTTCCCTTCTAGCAGGAAATTGAAACGGTTTGTTGGACGGACCCTGGAAATATGTAGCAATGTGGGACACTTATGAACACTTTGCAATAGATAATTTATTCAACACAACTGTATCACGCCCGTCCGGGTGTGTGTTTGTTGATGCTGAATGGAAAAGGAGATTTTTTTTTGTTTTTTTTTTTATTTTTTCCCAATTCTGCGAAAAAAAATGCCCATCTCCACATCGCGTCTCCCATTCATTATCAACAAGCGAAGCAATGGCGGACGGAAATTAAATTCAATTTAAACTAGTGATCTTCGTGCTGGGCGCTTGCGTGTGTGTGTGTACATCCCATCTGTGTGACAACTGATCTCCAGCTGTCAAATCGATCGATCGGGGCCGGTATGAACACGATCAGCTCAGCAACAAGTACTTGACAGCAACGCGCTTTATTGTAGTGCACCGAAGCAGCGGTCGCGCGTCCCGTTTTTGGCGAGATGATGATGATCATCTAACGCCCGTCCGTTTCCGGGTAGGTGACGACGGGAAGGGTGGTAGAGGAGGATCGTGAACGATGGGACACAGCCTTAGCAGCAAGGTTTGCGAATTCGCACAGGGTGACATAGCTTCGCTGAATGTTACGCCGTTGGACGCATTCTGCCGGGTCCGCGCCACACACTGTACGCGTGTGTGCGTGCGTTTCGTTCGCTGTATGCGTTTGTCTAACGTTTTCTGCAGCCCCTTGGCACGTACCGTGGAGGACGGGGGGTGTAGTGGCGCGAAGAGAGGGTTGCGTTTGTCTCTCTTTTTGGAGGTCATTCGTGTTCCTTCCGATGGCTGTTTCTTTTTTTTTGAGAACGATAGGTTCCAGGGGGGGGAAGGCTGCCCATCACCATCACCACCACCAACTGGCCGTATCTCCTTCACCCCTAACCAAGTGGCCATGACGTTGGTGTCCGCCAGAATGGTTTCCGATGAGCATATTTTTGGGTGCATGAGAAGGGGGCGGCGAGGAGGACTACACCAGATGAGGAAGAGCGAGCGAGAGAGAGAGAGCGCGAGGAAGGGTGGGGTTGGTTTGCGAATTTTAAGAAAAAAAAACCCCGAAACACACCGGGCCCCATCCGCATTCGTCCGATTACGCAGCCGAAACGCGCATTTTGCTCGTTGTATTTTATTTTTGCAAACCTTTCCTCTCTTCAAACCCCCGTCCCCACTTCAATCTCCGAAATTGTTTGACTTCCATCGTTCCATCTCTTTCTTTTCTATTTCATAGGTCTGGTGTTTCGTTTTTTTTTTGCTTCCTTTTGTATATTCTCTAACCCTCTTTCTGCGTGAGTGCGAATTTTGTTTACCCTTCCTTTCTTACGCACACGCAACAGCGCTCACGCTTTATCGCATTCTCGCTCTCTCTCTTTCTCGCGCCCGCGCGAGTGTGTGCGTGTTTAATGTGCGAATTTTTTTCCCCTAACTTTTTTTTTGGCTACTTCTAAACTTGCGTTAGTTTTTTTTTGCAAATCCCGCGATCGTTTTGCCCTTCCGCCTGCCACCCTCCTTTCAAGGGTTCGTACCAAGTTTCCTCGGTGATGTGTGCGGTTCGGTTGTGTCTCATGCTGCTTCAGGACCGATTAGAGTTATTGCAGCTGGAATGAATTAGATTACATTTACCATTCTTCGCTCCCATCCCTTTGCCCATCCTCCCATCGCTGCCCGCTTTTCCATCCCAATAATCGATGACAATCCGCTTCCCCCGCTTTGTGNTTGTCTCTCATGCTGCTTCAGGACCGATTAGAGTTATTGCAGCTGGAATGAATTAGATTACATTTACCATTCTTCGCTCCCATCCCTTTGCCCATCCTCCCATCGCTGCCCGCTTTTCCATCCCAATAATCGATGACAATCCGCTTCCCCCGCTTTGTGGTGTGCTATAGAAGCGTTCATACGTTCATTGGGCTCTCCCACACCAGCAAAAGCAACATGCATTGTTCTTCCATGATTGAGGTTTTTTTTGTGGAGGAAATTTTGTGAATTTAAATGTATTTTTTTCAATTTCAAAAATAAAAAACCCTACAAAATTATTTCACATTTTTTTGTTGACATTTTTGCATTTTTACAAAACGTAAAATCCCGAAATTATTTACCATTCTCCTCGTAACAAAGCAGCTAAATATTGGTATGCAGATTTCACGCGTCATTTGTCATGCTGTTTTATTTTTTTTTTTATTTCATCGAATCCGGTGGGTGTGTGTGGCTTCAAATCCTTCATAACCACCCCTAAACGTACTTTTTGTTGAGGAACTTAGAAATTCCCAAAAAAAAATTTTTATTTCCTTTAATCAAACGCGTGTTGCGTACTGGATCTCTCTCTCTCTTTCTCTCTATCTCTCTCTCTCTCTCACACACACACACACACACACATTTTTTCCATCCCTTCTACATCTCCCTCACCTCTTCCAGCGAGTTTAGTCAGAGGAAGCATCACCGAGAGAGAAGAAGACGAGGGACTCTCCCACCCTTCCGTATCCCAACACTCACACACGTTGCGTGGTTTAAGTGCGTTTGCGAATTTTTTTTTGTGTTACTTGGCTTCTCTATTACATGCCAAAAAAAAAACCGAGACAGACGCATGCGACGCTCTAAAATTGCAACAGCAACAAAAAAAAGCCTCACAAGCTAATTTTCTTCTTGATCTTCATTTTTAACTACCCTTCTAAGGGGGGGGGTGAGCGTTTTTTTTTTTCGATTTGGCCAACGACCGGGCAACGCATTTTCTAAGCGTTTCTTTTCCGCGTGCGCAAACGAACAGCTTCTGGATGCGTTTTACTTTTGCTGATTGTTGTTCTTCCTTCTTATGCCACCTTTTTTTTGACCACAACACCACGCTGGATGCGCTGTGGTAAAGAAGAAGGGTAAAGGTGCGTCTGTCTGATTGGTGTGTGCGTGTGTGTTCTTTTTTTTCACTTCCTTCTACAGCGGCTGCTCACGAACGAACTGGGAGAGAGGGCGGGGGGATACATTCGATGGTGAATTTTTTGCGAATTGTTTTTTTTGCGAATTTTTTAGGTGCGTTTCGCGGACAGTTCAAGGATTTTTTTCTTCTTTTGTCTCTGGTTTAAAGTGTGCGCTAACTGCCGGACCCGGTCAGATGGAATCGATGCCAAGATGGCAGCTTTAAACTTTTGCAAAAATCTAAAACCCTTTTTACACACGACAAGTGGTGGTATGTCGAGGGGTGGGGAAGGGGGGTGGGGGGGAGTTAGTCGCATCAAAAGCACTTCCTTGTTTTAAAGAAGAAAAATCTATTCTTCCTCTAGAGGGAGAGAGGTGTCCATATCCATTCCTTTACTCTTCTGTTCCTTGTTTCAGCTTCTCCCGGTTCAGCCCTTCTTTTAGGCGAAACACACAAAACATTGCGAGAAAAAAAACAAAAAATCAAAACCAACGAAATAAAATATGCAAAACCCTTTCCCGATGCAAACGGAGCGGAGAGTTTACCAAAATGTTTCCAAAGGCTCACAAAAAGGGGATGGTTTTTGGGCAAAGAAGTGACCAAAAAAAAAAAATAATAATAATCACACACATTCGCATTTATTCGAATAAAAATGCGCTCTAAAGGTAGGATTTTTATGAAGATCTATTAAAAAAGAAAATAAAAACGCTAGCCCATGTACAATGTGCTTTAATTGTGGAGTTTTTTTATATGAGAATGCTTGAAAAACGTACACGAAGAGAAAAAGAGATAGAGAGAGAAGTGTAAGAATTTTCTTCCTCACAATGCACAATTCAAAAAAGAAGGTTTGAAAAATGAAAAAAATACACACACACTTAAATTTAAAAAAAA
>CM028102.1:17569431-17583573 GCA_016170015.1 Anopheles longipalpis
AAACGTACACGAAGAGAAAAAGAGATAGAGAGAGAAGTGTAAGAATTTTCTTCCTCACAATGCACAATTCAAAAAAGAAGGTTTGAAAAATGAAAAAAATACACACACACTTAAATTTAAAAAAAAACCCAGCTGCCACCATCTGTCTTGAGATTAGGTTTCGCCAATTTTTTTTTGTTGGCAAAATGTATTTGTATTGCACATGTGGGTTTATATGTCTGTGTGCTTGTATGTTTTTTGGGGTTCGTTTTCTTTTTACTTCTAAACTCCTTTCCAGGGGGTTAACCTTCTAGCGCTTATGCATCTTTCTGTCTCTCTCTCTCTCCTCTCTCTATGCGTTGATATTGAAATTGAACAAAATAAAACATGTCGCGATAGTAAGCGATACACTCACTCCATTAATATACAATACCACACCCTTTAGAAGGAAAAAAATTGCAAAGCCCCAAAAAACACCAACACACACTCACCGCCTGTTATCGGAGTGTTCTCCTGATTTCAAGGCCTTCATCCCCTCCCCCCTCCTTCCTTCCTTCCGCTTCCTCATTCCTCTCCCACCTTTGCACTGTTTGGTGTACGCACCGAGCTAAGGTCGATGCGTGCGTGAAAAGAAGATCGTCTTTTGTTGGCCAAAAAATTTGTTTGCACTTATCACTTAACTAACACCAATGCAGAGGATAGATAGAGGCGGTATGCGAACCCTGTGTTTCTCCCCCCCCCCCCCAAAAAAGGTTTGTGGCCTTGACCAATATTTCTTGTTTGGTGATTAATTGGAAAATAAGGCAAAGATAGACAAGATTGGGGTTGATAGGGATAGGGAAGTGTGCTGGAAAGTGCGTGTACGCACCCATGCGTACGCCTATGATAACAGATTGTATGCGCTCTCTCGCGAATCTTTGATCAAAATGTGGTCAAACTTGCAAGAAGAACACAACTGGCAAATTTTATTAAAAGATCTTTTTTTTGTTTTATTTTTCATTATACTATTATAGGTACTTTATAGCTTTTATAGCTACTCTTTATAGCAAAGAAAAGAAAAAGAAAAAAAATCAAATGACCGTATAGTTGTGTTACACACTGTACAGATGATTGCATTGAAATTTAATATTGATTTAAAATATTGTTTTATTTCCAAAAAAGTGTTTGAAAGCGATATAGAATGAAATGCTTCAGCAAATGCATGAAGTGCCAAAAAAAAAATTCCCGCTTGTGTACGTGCGTGAGCGCGCGCGTTCCTTCCTGTCGCCGGTGCGGAACGATACGCGCGCGTACGTACCCCGAGTGCGCAAGTATTGCGCAAGTGGCTTGCCCCTGGAGTTGTGGTTGTGCTGATTTGCTCGTTTAACCTTAGAAACGAAGTTTGAGAACCACTTGGTGATTGGGAGGCGAATGGAGAAAGAAGAGGGAGAGAGAGAGAGAACAAAAAAGCGAGTCACACACACACGCACATACATTCGGGATGGCGCGAGACGTGTACACGGCGTGTACTACCGATAAGAGCAGAAAGAAGAAGCGGGAAAAGTGGAAAGGCGGGGGTGAGGTGGAATGTTTTTTCGGCATTCGCGAATATGCGAAAAGTGAAATAACCTTGACACATAAATGGTGTTGTGTGCGCTCGCGGGCGCCCGTGGAGATAGTCGCGCTTCGTCTCGTTCGTTGCGTATCTTCTCACCAACAAACCGTACACCATCCTGGTTGGTTGGTAGTGCTTGGCGCGCGCCCTACCTATTAAACGTTCTTTAACGTGCGTAAGGAAAATTGGAATGAAAATTTCAGAATAATATCTTTCAATACATTTTTACTTATAATGGTAGTAGCGCGACAAATTGCTTTACTGATAATGTAGACAAAAAAAACTTTGTTCCATTTTGTGTTATGTAATAGCGGAATGGCGAGAATGGCAGTGTTGAAATCAATTTAAAAACAATAATTTTTTACAGAGGTCACCTGTTTGCAAGCGCTGTCAAATACTCGTTTGCAGCTGGTAATGTCATGAGAATAACGTTCTGGACGCTCTGGACGATCGATCGCATTAAGAACTTCTAAACAGAGTGATTGATTGTTTGAATTGTTCGTAATGTTTTGTTTTTGAACAAAGAAAACATTAAATTGTTTGTATTATTTAAATTTTAAATGTAAAAAAAAAGTTTGACAGTAATGACAGCTGTCATTAGCAAAGCAATAGCGTAGCAGTGTAATCGGGTACGGATGGGATTTGATAGTCGGTCCTACCGTGTGAGATCTTGCACCTTCACCATAGGTACACCACTTTCCTGTTAAATGTCACGTGAAAAACACCAAACGATATCCATATACATTTTTTTTCCTTGAAGTGATTGATTGTTTTTGTTTATGTTTTTTGACAGTTATGACACTTTATTCGTAACTGTCAAATATAATAAAATTAATACATGGATTTGATATAATAATTTAAGCGATTTGAAATTTTATTTTATTTTTTGTAGATTTTTTTAGAAAAAAAATAATATAGCAAAAAGGAATAACTGAAATTTTCCTTCAATTGACCACTAAGTCTTCCTCATTAGTGTCGTAGTTATATTTCCCTCCTGCCTGTGGTTAATGTTTATTAATCAATAGCAAGCAGCGTTTCCGTCTAGTGCGCTCTTGAATCGTTTCCTTTACTTTTTTCCCCAAATCAACACTCCCTGCTCTGTTTATTGGTTTCCCGTTTTTTTTTTCAAGTATTTCCCCGTCCCGAAAATCGCAAAAAAGTCTTTCGCATCGCGACGTACATCGATACTGCCAGACACCCAGCCCAGACAGTCCAGACACACTCGATAAAGACGAAAACGCAAAATTAAACAGTGAAACGCATCGTATAACAAAAACCGAAAGAAGAAGAAAAAAAAAGGCACAAAAAACACCATGGCGAGGTGTAACAGCTCCAAATATACCCTACCCAATAGCCCCAGCACTACGTACGAAAATGACCATCGCGATCAGTGACCGCGTCTGCAAATCATATGGCATTTGTTTACACGCCACTCACGCACACGCATCCTCTCCATTCCCTACCCGGTCCTTTATCCTACCCGCCAACTTCGCTCTAGTACCCCGGCAACAATTCCTTCTATCTCTCTTGCTCACTCTCTCTTTCTTTCTCCGTTTCTCGGATGGCCGCGCGATGCGCACTGAGTGCCACGCGGTCGGTCGGCTTTTGGTTCGGGTTTGGGTTATTTTTTTTTATTTTTCCTACGCGCTTTTCATTCCTCTCTTTTCGATTGCTGTTTATAACAGTTCGATGTTCGTTCAACCCACCCCTTCTCATGCAGCATTGGCAGCAATGTCTAGCAAAACTGTGCCGAAGGTTGTTTTGTTGATGAATTTGCTTTTCCCATTTTTACGCACAAACACGCACACTACGCGTGCTGTGCGTGCTGAGTTTCCTCTTTCGCATGTTCTTTCGATTTCACGTTCGGGACAGCACGCGTAGATTCGGCTTTTGTTTTTATTTCCAGTTCGAAATGATAACGTGTCTCTCGCTACACAAACTTTCAGAGAACTCACGCATATTGTGAGTGATAGAATGTGAGTGAGCGCCATGTAAACAATTGATAGGAACTCACGCATGGTGCACTCTTTATTACGCACTCTCTCTCTGGGATGCGTGAGTGCAAAAGAGATATTAAGCGTGAGCGATACGCACGTGCGTGAGTTACAGCTAAACCCAATGTTGATGGTGGGGGGAGACAGTTTTTTCCCCGAAAATTTGTTTTTCGTTACAGCGACGGAGCGAAAAGTTTCCGATTTGTTTTTTTTTCTTTTTGCGATGAAGGGGAAATAGAGCGAAATTTGAACTTGTTTCGGGGTGTTTTGGGATTATTTTGTGTACCTTCACCGAAACAAACTTTTCGCCCTGATTAGACTGTACGCACTTTTTTGTTTTGGGAGGTTTGAATGCGATTTGCAGTCATTTAGGGGTATTTGAAAAATAGTTTGATTATTGTGTTTTTATCATGTAAAATCAGGATGTGTTTTAAATTATTTAAAAATTTAAGTAAATTATTTTTCCTTTACTTCATTTTAACTTTAAGAAATTCTTTTACTTATTTTATTTTCATTGCCTTCTCAACCTCTTGAGATGCTTTATTTTAGATTTTACAATAATAAAAAAAGAACAGTAAAAAAGCAACTAGATCCAATTAGGACATTTGTTCCATTAAAAAAGCAACCCAACTAAATATTTAAATAAAACATTTTATTCCCTCCTTACTGTTAGGGGTTGAATTATCCAAACCCAATCAAACCAAACCACCAACTGACAAAGCTTTCTATTTGGATTGATTTCGCCCCGAAAGCTTCCCAAATTTTTCCAAAGGGGTGGTATCAGTTCGGAATTTTTGGACAAAAAAAACAGCCTTTTATCCCCACTACCCTTAGCTTGAGGGGAATTGTATAGAATATCCACCTGTTGTAGTATAATGCCGAATGGCATTAGAGATGAAATAGAAGAAAAACGAAACAAATCCGACCAAATGTGAACTCACATTCCCATGCCCCTTTGTTAAGTGAGTGAACACTCTTCAGCCGTGGTGCGTAAGGGATGCGTAACAATGGTCGCCCGCAAAGGAAAAAGCAGGACCGAGAATTTGACGCATATTTTTGAGGTTAACAAAGTTTCAAAGGGAAGTGGTGTTTTTAATAACAGTAGCTAAAATTCGATTAACTCCTTCTATTGTTGGAGATGAATTTAAGGATATAAATTTAAAATTATTAATTTTTGTACGAAATTTTGTATGTGAAATTATATTATTTGTTTATTAAGTATATTAATATAATCTGTATTGGGAGTGTATTAAAGGACATTTAATATCCGACTTTTAGAAAACATTTAATTATTTTCTTNTTCGGGATGGCGCGAGACGTGTACACGGCGTGTACTACCGATAAGAGCAGAAAGAAGAAGCGGGAAAAGTGGAAAGGCGGGGGTGAGGTGGAATGTTTTTTCGGCATTCGCGAATATGCGAAAAGTGAAATAACCTTGACACATAAATGGTGTTGTGTGCGCTCGCGGGCGCCCGTGGAGATAGTCGCGCTTCGTCTCGTTCGTTGCGTATCTTCTCACCAACAAAACGTACACCATCCTGGTTGGTTGGTAGTGCTCGGCGCGCGCCCTACCTATTAAACGTTCTTTAACGTGCGTAGGGAAAATTGGAATGAAAATTTCAGAATAATATCTTTCAATGCATTTTTACTTATAATGATAGTAGCGCGACAAATTGCTTTACTGATAATTTAAAACAAAAAAATCTTTCTTCCATTTTGTGTTATGTAATAGCGGAATGGCGAGAATGGCAGTGTTGAAATCAATTTAAAAACAATAATTTTTTACAGAGGTCACCTATTTGCAAGCGCTGTCAAATACTCATTTGCAGCTGGTAATGTCATGAGAATAACGTTGGACGATCGATCGCATTAAGAACTTCTAAACAGAGTGATTGATTGTTTGAATTGTTCGTAATGTTTTGTTTTTGTACAAAGAAAACATTAAATTGTTTGTATTATTTAAATTTTAAATGTAAAAAAAAGTTTGACAGTAATGACAGCTGTCATTAGCAAAGCAATAGCGTAGCAGTGTAATCGGGTACGGATGGGATTTGATAGTCGGTCCTACCGTGTGAGATCTTGCACCTTCACCATAGGTACACCACTTTCCTGTTAAATGTCACGTGAAAAACACCAAACGATATCCATATACATTTTTTTTTCCTTGAAGAGATTGATTGTTTTTGTTTATGTTTTTTGACAGTTATGACACTTTTTTCGTAACTGTCAAATATAATAAAATTAATACATGGATTTGATATAATAATTTAAACGATTTGAAATTTTATTTTATTTTTTGTAGATTTTTTTAGAAAAAAAATAATATAGCAAAAAGGAACAACTGAAATTTTCCTTCATTTGACCAATAAGTCTTCCTCATTAGTGTCGTAGTTATGTTTCCCTCCTGCCTGTGGTCAATGTTTATTAATTAATAGCAAGCAGCGTTTCCGTCTAGTGCGCTCTTGAATCGTTTCCTTTACTTTTTTCCCCAAATCAACACTCCCTGCTCTGTTTATTGGTTTCCCGTTTTTTTTTCAAGTATTTCCCCGTCCCGAAAATCGCAAAAAAGTCTTTAGCATCGCGACGCACATCGATACTGCCAGACACCCAGCCCAGACAGTCCAGACACACTCGATAAAGACGAAAACGCAAAATTAAACAGTGAAACGCATCGTATAACAAAAACCGAAAGAAGAAGAAAAAAAGGCACAAAAAACACCATGGCGAGGTGTAACAGCTCCAAATATACCCTACCCAACAGCCCCAGCACTACGTACGAAAATGACCATCGCGATCAGTGACCGCGTCTGCAAATCATATGGCATTTGTTTACACGCCACTCACGCACACGCATCCTCTCCATTCCCTACCCGGTCCTTTATCCTACCCGCCAACTTCGCTCTAGTACCCCGGCAACAATTCCTTCTATCTCTCTTGCTCACTCTCTCTTTCTTTCTCCGTTTCTCGGATGGCCGCGCGATGCGCACTGAGTGCCACGCGGTCGGTCGGCTTTTGGTTCGGGTTTGGGTTATTTTTTTTTATTTTTCCTACGCGCTTTTCATTCCTCTCTTTTCGATTGCTGTTTATAACAGTTCGATGTTCGTTCAACCCACCCCTTCTCATGCAGCATTGGCAGCAATGTCTAGCAAAACTCTGCCGAAGGTTGTTTTGTTGATGAATTTGCTTTTCCCATTTCTACGCACAAACACGCACACTACGCGTGCTGTGCGTGCTGAGTTTCCTCTTTCGCATGTTCTTTCGATTTCACGTTCGGGACAGCACGCGTAGATTCGGCTTTTGTTTTTATTTCCAGTTCGAAATGATAACGTGTCTCTCGCTACACAAACTTTCAGAGAACTCACGCATATTGTGAGTGATAGAATGTGAGTGAGCGCCATGTAAACAATTGATAGGAACTCACGCATGGTGCACTCTTTATTACGCACTCTCTCTCTGGGATGCGTGAGTGCAAAAGAGATATTAAGCGTGAGCGATACGCACGTGCGTGAGTTACAGCTAAACCCAATGTTGACGGTGGGGGGAGACAGTTTTTTCCCCGAAATTTTGTTTTTCGTTACAGCGACGGAGCGAAAAGTTTCCGATTTGTTTTTTTTTTCTTTATGCGATGAAGGGGAAATAGAGCGAAATTTGAACTTGTTTCGGGGTGTTTTGGGATTATTTTGTGTACCTTCACCGAAACAAACTTTTCGCCCTGATTAGACTGTACGCACTTTTTTGTTTTGGGACGTTTGAATGCGATTTGCAGTCATTTAGGGGTATTTGAAAAATAGTTTGATTATTGTGTTTTTATCGTGTAAAATCAGGATGTGTTTTTTAAATTATTTAAAAATTGAAGTAAATTATTTTTCCTTTACTTCACTTTAACTTTAAGAAATTCTTTTACTTATTTTATTTTCATTGCCTTCTCAACCTCTTGAGATACTTTATTTTACAATAATAAAAAATGAACAGTAAGAAAGCAACTAGATCCAATTAAGACATTTGTTCCGTTAAAAAAGCAACCCAACTAAATATTTAAATAAAACATTTTATTCCCTCCTTACTGTTAGGGGTTGAATTATCCAAACCTAATCAAACCAAACCACCAACTGACAAAGCTTTCTATTTGGATTGATTTCGCCCCGAAAGCTTCCCAAATTTTTCCAAAGGGGTGGTATCAGTTCGGAATTTTTGGACAAAAAAAACAGCCTTTTATCCCCACTACCCTTAGCTTGAGGGGAATTGGATAGAATATCCACCTGTTGTAGTATAAAGCCGAATGGCATTAGAGATGAAATAGAAGAAAAACGTAACAAATCCGACCAAATGTGAACTCACATTCCCATGCCCCTTGTAAAGTGAGTGAACACCCTTCAGCCGTGGTGCGTAAGGGATGCCTAACAATGGTCGCCCGCAAAGGAAAAAGCAGGACCGAGAATTTGACGCATATTTTTGAGGTTAATAAAGTTTCATAAGGAAGTGTTGTTTTTAATAAAAGTAGCTAAAACTCGATTAACTCCTTCTATTGTTGGGGATGAATTTAAGGATATAAATTTAAAGTTATTAATTTTTGTACGAAATTTTGTATGTGAAATTATATTATTTGTTTATTAAGTATATTAATATAATCTGTATTGGGAGTGTATTAAAGGACATTTAATATCCGACTTTTAGAAAACATTTAATTATTTTCTTAAAAACAAAAAAAATATTTTATTTGCAACAATGAAAACAAGTAAATAAATTATTGTTCAATAGTATGTTTATTATCATGTTCCAAATAATGTGTTTCAAGGATTTTTTTTTTCGGTCTTTTCTTTTTTTATTTACCATTATCAATGTAACACAAATATTCCATGACATTGGTATAAGCGAAGAAAACGGAGTACGTAAGGTTACATTAGTGGCGGCATCACACAGCTCATCCGTAAGCCCACCGTTAATGTGTGCTCCCCTAAAACCCGATGTACGTGTCGCATACTCACGCAACAGCTCGTAACTGTCAGACATCAGTTAAATGTTCTGCTTACTGCTTTACTCACATTCCCCCCGACACCCCCCCGACCTATCAACCACCTGTCTAGACGGTTCCCCTTTCTCAACCCCTGTGACACTCATCCCCATTGCAAAAGGAGAAGAAACATAAAAAACAACACGCACACAGACACATATATACACGAAATGCTTTATCCTTCATTTTTATTCGAAGGAGGATAACAAAATGTGTGTGTTGGATGGAGGGGGATGAAGGGAGGTGAGGGGGGGGGGGGGCGAGGGTATAATGCGCACATCCAAACAGAAGGCAAAGAGGCGCGTGTTGGATTCACCTGCAGCACACACCGAAACACGAACCCAATGCCGGACCCGGAGCTCACGCACTCTCGAGAGTCATTCAACTTTCCCGCTCTCCCAGCAGGAATGGAAGAAAACCCGGGATCGACCATGTTTGGAAAGCGAGCGGAGGAAGGAAATGAAGGAAAAGGGATGATTTTCGGGGCGCAGTGTGGGAGGTTTCTGGGTTCGGCGAGGATATGACATAAGCGATGTAGACAAAATAATAAAAGGTTAGAGAGAGGGACTTGTTACCGGCGGGGAGGGGGGTCGTTGGTGGTGGAAATGGGTGGAAGTGTACCAAAAAAAAAATCCCGAACCAGACACCGACCAGACGTGGCCCCACAGTAATAATAGTGCCGTTTTCGTATAGAACCTGTGGCATCGGGGAATCGTGTCTGTGGACCCCGGTGGGTGGTTGGGCAACCTTGTGGGTGTGTGTGTGTGTGTGTGTGCCAAATATTTTCCGTCATTATTTTCTGTTCGTGATTTTTACGGATATTTATGATGGTGTCCTTTTGTTTTGTTTTTTCGGTTCCATTTATTGGTATTTCTTTTTTATTGGCAGCACTCAAAGGCAGTGATTTGGAGTTTATGGAGTTTTTGCACAACCGAACGGTTCACAGAAGAGATGAAAATATTATATTAAAATTTTCAACGAATAGGTTCGTTGACCTTAGCTATCCTTTTTAAGATGTCTCACCCACTGCTCGGCTGCTGCTAAGTTAAGACCGAAAGGACAGCATTCTACCAATGCTCAAAATCAGAACAATTCCGACCGTGTTTTGCCGCTCTTCCCCCTTCTTAGCATCTTGCTGGGAGAAGGATTATTAATCCCATCGCCCAAAAAAAAAAGAACACAAAACGGAATGTGTTGTGTGGGCGGCTGCTGTTTCTACTTCCAGCAAGTCCTTTGTAATATTACAGAATCCACATGCACAGGACGCTTTACAGCTCGTGATCCAGCGAGTGAAACGGGAGAAAGTGTGATAGAGACAAACGACTTCTTGGGTGGTCTCAGGCAAAAGTAGTCTGTAAAGATGCGTGTGTCGCTCGCACAGAAAAAGGAAAAAAAAAACATTTTCGTCTAGTTTTTTTTTATGTTTTGTTTTGCTAAAACATATCCTCTCAAAACATGTCGTCGTTGGTGGTCTTTTCTTCCTTATAGCCCCGCTTCCCCTCCTCCCCCCCCCACTTCCTTCCCCTTTCCCGTCGTTTTTCCCACTATATGTTCCACCATCCTTCATATAGCAATGGCATCGTTGGTGGTCTCTCCCGTCACTGTGTCAATGACATGTGTGGAGAGACACACATACACACACAAAGTAAGAAAAAAAATCATACACACATTTATATCTTATGATAGGGAAAACTGTTTTTCCCTCATCAAAAGCTATCATCTACTCTCGTTTTCTGTTTTTCTCTTTATCTATCCCGTCCGCACCGTCCCATCTCGGGAGATCCTCCCCCTACGGGTGGAGAGGGTGGTTCGGGGGATGGTTGATAAAAGGAAAGGGAGTTGGGAAGTAGCACACCACTCAAGTATGTCTGGGCAACATCTAACTGTGAAAGAAGTTTTTATCCGCTATGAAAAGTGCCACTGTGAACAAAAGAGGTGGAAGGGTGGGAGGGGTGGGGGGTGGTAGGTTGGAAATACCTAGACTTTCCATTTCGACGGTAATTTCTTGCCGTCGCACACAGGTTTCCTTTCATTGAGTTTTGAACCCACCCGCACATTTTGTGATGTGCATGCACCAAACTCAAGGATAAGGAGACGATTTTCCACTGAATTTTCCTTCCAGCTTTTTTTTTGGTTCATCCCTTGTAAGCATTGTTCTGTTTGTGAGTGTGAGTGTGTGCTGCTTTTTAATGTTACACCTATCCGTTTTGCTACCCTTTCTACCACCATTAATGCCTCATAATCCTTCATCCGACTGGGAAGGGAAGTAATCATAAATCCCTACCCTCCCTACCCCCATCCCACTTCCTTTTCTTTCTTCTTCTTTCTTATCCTTTAAAGAGTGACCATTTGTCGCTTGTTGTTGTAATTGTTTTTTTTCTTTTGTCGTGTACACGCACCGAAACACCGTCGTCTCTGATAAGGGATAATCTGGTGGAAAAGGGTTTTTTGGGAGAGAGGCACACGCACACACACACACACACACGCACGCACTGTCTAGCCAGTTTTCCAGCTCGCTTTTCCTTTTTCCTGCTGCCGAGTTGATATTGTCTATTGCAATGTATCACATATTTGGTGAAGAAAGGGGCAAGATGGTGGGAAAGGGGGTGGTGATGATGAAGAAAGGGGGAGGCGGGGTGGGGTTGTTGTGTCTCATGCGGCAGTTCCCATTCCCTCCATCATCACCCCAACCCACCCAAAATGGTAAGGGTGAGTGTGCAGTTTGAACTTGACATCAAATGAACCCTTCCTTGGGTTCTCTCTCTCTCGCTCTTTCTTTTCTTTCGCTCTCTCGCTCGTTCGTATCACATGCGTGGTTTGTTTATTCCCTTTTTCGGCACGAACTGTTGTCGCCGGGCCGTCATTTCACGCAATAACGCAACACACAGACGCACGCACACCCTTCCACCCACTTGAAACAAATCTCCTTCCCTTCCCCCTCACCCCATTTCCACTTCGAGCCATGACCATTCTCAAGTGTCAAGCCGTGGGGGGAACTGCCTAGACGACCAGACGGCGTCGTCGAAAATGACGATGGGTAGAACTTTTTTTTAACCTTACTTTTGTTACGACCCCCCTTCCCAACACCCCTCCCCAAAAATCGCGAATGCGTTGTGCGTGTGATTGCGTGCGGTTGTGCGTTGTTGCGTGTTTGTTGATGTTTCAAGGGGGATGTTTTTTTTTATTTTCTATCCATGTCTGGTTTTGGGAATTAAATTTCTTCTTGGGTTTTGTTGTGTGTGGTGATCCGATTTTCTCGAAGTCTGGACGAGGAAGAACTGTGTTTATTTTTTGCGCTTTCTTTTTTTTATATCTGGAGCACAATTTTATGCATCGAGAAAAAAACATAAAACTTCCATAAGAACATTTCGAATGTTTGTTTTTTGTAAATTTTGTGGCAGGAAAGAGGGACAATATCTCTCTTTCTGATGTACGATTTTATTATGAGCAAAAGTTGCATTACCGTTTTAATGCAGCAAGCAGAAACAAATAAAAAAAAGTAATGACTAATCAAGATCTCCGAATTGAATGGTTTAACTTCAGGTTTTTTTTTGTCTAATGAAATGATTTTATTTTTATCGTGTAGCACATTCTTCTCTTTTGATGTTTTATGTTTTTACACTTTCACTCCCTCACACAACCACACACAAATCAAATCCATTGGAATTTCCCAAAGGCTAGCTGAGATCAAACGCTTGGTGTAAACCCCCACCCGCGTGACAATGCAACAAACGGATAAGACGTTTCCCGTCATCGGAAAAGAATGTTGGGTGACTCTCTCTCTCTCTCTCACTATTTCCTTCCGGATTGATTTCCTTCCGGTAGTGGAGATTTTTTTTTTCAAAATAGGAAATAAAACGGAAGTACCCCAAAATGGCTTTGATGACGCTCACACGTTCATCGATTATAATGACGTTGGAAGTTGTGCGAAGAAAATGCCATAAATGGGTTAAAACAATCTATTTATACTCCTTTTTTTGTCTGACTCCGCCTCTTTTAAGGCAGTTATTTCATGGAAACATTTTATTACTTCTATAGAATACATAAGTACTAATTTCAGAATTAAATATTCGTATATTATTATATTCTTAATGTTGAAAATCGTAAAAAAAATAAATTTAAAAAAAGTACTTTTTTCACATACCTAAGTGATGCCAAACCCAGGGTTTGAAACGCTGTTAAATATAAAAAATAATGTTATAATTGATTCCACTAGTGGGGTCTATGATGCCTTCCACTAGTTTTTTTTATATGGACTTTGACGTTTGGTGGCATATTTGCTGCATGTTTTCCATACAAACAGCTTAGCAAAATAAGCCGGCGTATTTCAGATTAGAAATTTTTTCTAATGTTAGTTTCGATCAGCTGCTCGACAAATGTCAAAACAAGGCATTTTTCTAGCCGGTCTGAAACAGGTTAGGCCATATTTCCCGAAAGTTGATTCGGGTTCATTGAATTAAGATTTAATACAACAATGAAATTACATGAGTTTAATTATGTTAAGCTTTTTATAAAAAATAATACAATTTTTACTTGTGCCATGCCTATAATTCGAACTACATTTCGAAGCTGTAATTCCTGTTTCGTTAAAACTGCAGGCTAATGTAATTTTTTATGTCAAAATGCTAGGTCCTTGAGGAATTCTTGCATGATGATATTACCTGTCAACAATTTCCCGCTCGATTCTGCTCGATGTTTTGACAGATCCGGGCTAAAATTTTAAGCTTTCTAACTTAAGGTATCATAGACCCCAGTGTTGTGTTTTTTTTTGAATCTTTTTGAAAGAGTCATTCATGTGAATCTTCAGAGAAGAGTCTTTCAAGCCATGAGTCGACTCTCTAGGGGGGGTGGAGGAAGGAGGACTTAAAACAAGAGTGCTGACCGGGGGGTGAAGAAGCAATCTCATAAATCTTCGGGCTGTCCCGAAACACTCGGTGGATTCGTGAATCTTCAGAATAGAGAATCAGAGTCATTCATTCAGTTCTAAGATTCGTTCAGATACATGAATCTGATTCTTTCTGTAAAATCGAAAAGTACACATATGATAGAACAACTTTTGATTATATTGGAAAAAAAATATACATAAAGAAGTATGATAATAGCGAACGAAGAGGGGGAAGGTGAACATATTAAAACGAAAAAACCCCAACTTCAACGTTTTCCGATTGCAATAACAAAACACATCACAGACTGGTTGGTAGTTTAGATGCACCGCTACACAGCTGCAATGTACATTATCAGCAATGGGTCGGTCATGATGAGTGTGTGAAGATTTTCTCGTATTTTTTTTTGGCTGACTATTGTGTGTTGGTGAGTATGAAGAGCATTATGAACGAACGGGGTGGGGTATGGGTGGCAACCGGGAAAAAAGGGTGTATGAAAGTTTATTTTTCATTATCAAAGTCAGGGCCGCAGCAGAGAAGTACGTGAAGGCATTAGCACCCCCTGACTCTCCCTTCCCGCGTACATGTACAAAACGATGACAAATGAAAGATTATCTCATCGGAAATGCTCTTTCTTTCTGTAGTGCAACTTTTGCCTGCAAGAGGGCCGCCCACCATCCT
>CM028102.1:17583594-17607318 GCA_016170015.1 Anopheles longipalpis
GACTCTCCCTTCCCGCGTACATGTACAAAACGATGACAAATGAAAGATTATCTCATCGGAAATGCTCTTTCTTTCTGTAGTGCAACTTTTGCCTGCAAGAGGGCCGCCCACCATCCTTCATGATGTGTCGAGGATTAAGTAGGTTTGGACTACTTCAAGTTTGTGCTCGCTTATCATTCATTACTTATACTAAAAGAAATTTATTTTAATTTAAATATTTTAAAATAAAAATCCTCATATACACATGAATTACGCATTTATTATGCTTTTGAATTTAAAAATTGTTTTATTTTTATACCGATGAATCAGGGATCCGGGTTGCAGAAGGTAGTTGCACCAGACATTAGACGCCTGTGAACCTGTGAATATTATTTTTTTGTAATGTATTTCTAGCGTAATAATGCAAATGTAATATAATGCATAGAATTAAACAAAGATCATAAAACCCTGAAACAAAACATAATGTACAGTCTATTCTCGAGGTACGCTATACTCAACTCACGCGGATTCGGAGATACACTAATTTTAAAATTAGACAGATTGCTGGGTTTATTAGTTAAGTGTTGAATTCTCCACTCATTCATATTGTTATAACGATGCTATTTATTAAAGAACGGTGGAGCGCCGATTATCCTGGCACCTTTTATCCGGCTGTCCCATTATCCGTGCAGCGCGGAAATGACAGTTCCAAAGGTGAATTGACATATAAACTGCAAACTGGTGATGACAAGAAATAAAAGCCTCAATAGGAAATGATACAATTTGCTCAAGTTCGACCAAATAGAACAGATTTAGTTTGCAAAGTGCAACTAAGCAAATTAACATTTTGCTTTCGAATGAAAGTCCATCCATTACACACTAAACTCTAATATTTATCATTAAATAGGGTTGAGCCTATTATCCGTGATATCCGGCAAGGGATGAGCACGGATAATCGGCGAATGATTTTTCATTTATTTGATTTTTTAAATATTTGATTTATTATATTTGATTTATAAATGATTTTTGGTGACAAAAAATATTTCATTTAAACATACATACGCATACCTGAATGACATACACTTAGGTGTAAACCTCAACCCCGAGGTATACACGTTGTGTCAACCAATATTCGACTTACGCTATTGTCTCTGGAACGCATTATTAGCGTAATTCGGGAATTATGCTCAAAAAAAAACAACGCAAACGAAACTAATCGTACCTAGCATCTATTTTTTTTATGTTTAAAAATTAGTTCCTTCCGGAAGCTGAACGGATGAGGAATCATGCTACATTAAGAACGGAAAACATAATGTTGCAGCCGAAGGTTTAACGTTTCCATTTAGATTTGATTTATTCCTGTTGTCATTATTTGACACATAGGTAAACAGTAGCACCGGAAATATGTTGCTCTTGTTTGCGTTGCTTACGAAACGAATATAAGAAAACTTTCGAACAGGGGGAACGGATAGAAGCGAAGTGCACATATGGCATGCATTAATGTAGCTAAATTCCTTTCCGCACACACATCAGCGAAGGCAAAGTATGGCCAAATGTTTTACCGTACCATTCACACCGCAAATGCGATATTTATTCTAGGCGCAGTGTATCAAAAATATAGGCCGAAAAAAAAGAAAAGCAGAAACACTGACCTTCTGTCCATTGTCGGCAGCAAACAAAACGAAGATCAAAGAAACATAAATCATAAAACAGATGCAGTATGGAAATTGATAGAGAGAACGAGAGAGGCAGGAAGGGTGGGGGGGAGTATGATAGGGGTTGAAAAAAGAAACATTCCCTCACGGGCATAATGCTCATTGCGAATGGGTGATGATGGGGATGACTATGAGTGCATATGTGTGTGTGTGTTTTTGTAGGTGGGAAAAGGGAGAGAAAAATTGCATTTACACTGGGCGACACATCTCGGAATGCGTTTTCACTTTGCGAAATGTCTTTTGCGGTGAAAGGGTTGGAGGAGAAGGTGGTGATGTGGGCGGTAAGAGGGGTTTTAGTGGATGAAGGTTTAGGTGATGGCCAACAATCACCGATGATGATGATGGTGATTTGT
The DNA here is from genome assembly GCA_016170015.1 of Anopheles longipalpis. Classification (NCBI taxonomy): domain Eukaryota; kingdom Metazoa; phylum Arthropoda; class Insecta; order Diptera; family Culicidae; genus Anopheles; species Anopheles longipalpis. Next base: position 17,585,642 of record CM028102.1, read on the forward strand.
GCGCGTGTACGTGTGTTTTTCAACGCATGAAATTACCCTTCGCCAATATTGTCGGGCATTTCCAAGCGTGTGGAAAAGATTAAGAAAAATGGAATTGGTAAGAAAAATAAAAAAAGAATAAAATATAATTGCAAAACAAAAAAGACATTATTACGCGCATGAAACGCAACGGGAACAGAAATAAAAGAAGGTAAAGGAATAGCTAGAAAAAAAGGAAAAGAGGGAAGTAAGCGCAAAAAAAAGGAAGTGAATGCAGAACAAGAAATGAAAGTAAGAGAAGTGAAAAAGAAAAAGCAGACGAAGATAATGTGATAAAGAAAGCAAAATCGTAAACGTGTGTATGTAGAGCTGAACAGAAACACAAAGGATAAAAAGAAAGAGGAACAAAACGGGAAAGTGCAAAACAAAAAACAATAAAAAACAAGCAAAGAATGAAAAAAAACACTAATAACGATGATATTAAGTAATGATGCACAGAAACGAATTAAAGGCAAGAGACCAACACCACTTTTCTCCTCTTATTGTTTCTTTCTGCAGGCGTTTCGATGCGTTTCGATGCGTTTGCAATGCACCTAACCTGGCATCGTTTTTTTTTCCTCTCACGGAATGCATTTTAGTGACGTTTTTGTTTTTCATTTTCCATTCCTCCCCACAACTTGTGCTGGATTCACATTCTGTCAGATTTTTTCAATTATTGCATACACTTATTTCACCTCACATTTCTGGGTTTCCGTTCTTCCCTCGCAATGCGTTTTGTTGCGTGTGGTTGTAGTGTGTGTTTTTTCTTCTCCTTTGTTGTTATTACTAGAAGGTAGAAAAATTGATCTGTTTGTGGTTTTGTTTTTGTATTGCTTTTTTTTTCTCTCTTTACTTTTTGACTTATAATCTCTGTGTGTGCCTTTTATCCTTTTAGGGGAATAGATCTTTAGCTTGTCTGTTTATTATATTTTTTTGTTTTGTATAATAATTTTTGGTATAAAGAATACATAAGTTTATAATAACATTAATTAACATATTATGCAAAATTACAAAACAAAACAAAAAAAAATAATAAAAAAAAATAAATAAAATAACAAAAAATTAAATGAATTGAAGCAATAAAAACGCCAGTAAGTGTATAGTCAAGCAAACAAAAAAAAACAAAATAAGCTTCTGTTTGCAATTCTTAAAAATTACGTGCTCTTGTGGGAATATCTTTCCAGTTGTGAAATTATGTACAATTTCGTTTCTTTTTGTTGCGGTTATGTTTCTGTGCCCTTTATCCCGTGTAAAGCAGCCGGATAGTATTATTGCAGTTTATGATTTTATTTTCTGTATAAAATTTACGAAACGGGAATGCTTAAAAAAATCATTCAGCTTTCGAAAAGGGAAATTTCCACTATTTCTTCTACTCAACTACTTAGTTAAGTTAATTAGTTAATTATTTTTCTGAGCTTAATTATTGTAGTATGGGACGCAAAGAAAAACGCTTCCTAAAAAGTGTGTTTCTGTGCTGCGATAAATTGCAACAACAAAAATGAATTATACGCATCACAAATGAACTGCACACAGGGTGACCTCTACATTTTCTGCGTAGTTCAATAATTCAAAAATTTAATTTTCAACTTAATATGTGTGCGTATAAAAGTTGGCCTCTTTTTATTTTCTTGTTTGGTCTTGGTTCGCAACAATTGATTATAAACATTATTACTCAACCTTCCTTATTACCCCTTATTTACTCACGCTGGCATACACTATTTGGTTTATTTGCCAGCTTATAAACTATGAAATGTAAACAAAGTTTTGCACCATTTTAAAATCAGCTCGCCTTTTTGCGCGACTCGATAATGTAATATTATGTTTACATTTAGCACACAAACAAAAATGAACAAAACAAAAAAAAACACTTCAACTCAGTAACCCTTTTCTTGATCGATTCTATTACTATATGCTGCACAATACCAGAAGAGAACCTCCTCAGTTGACATTGGCGCTTACGCAAGTTTGTCGTGCGGCGGGTATTGAAAAAAAGCCCCCCAAACACTCGTTCAGTTTTTGAATTCATTTTCATATTGCTGCNTAATTCAAAAATTTAATTTTCAACTTAATATGTGTGCGTATAAAAGTTGGCCTCTTTTTATTTTCTTGTTTGGTCTTGGTTCGCAACAATTGATTATAAACATTATTACTCAACCTTCCTTATTACCCCTTATTTACTCACGCTGGCATACACTATTTGGTTTATTTGCCAGCTTATAAACTATGAAATGTAAACAAAGTTTTGCACCATTTTAAAATCAGCTCGCCTTTTTGCGCGACTCGATAATGTAATATTATGTTTACATTTAGCACACAAACAAAAATGAACAAAACAAAAAAAAAACACTTCAACTCAGTAACCCTTTTCTTGATCGATTCTATTACTATATGCTGCACAATACCCAAAGAGAACCTCCTCAGTTGACATTGGCGCTTACGCAAGTTTGTCGTGCGGCGGGTATTGAAAAAAAAAGCCCCCCAAACACTCGTTCAGTTTTTGAATTCATTTTCATATTGCTGCTGCACAAGCGAGCGAGAAACGTATTTTGCGTGACACTAAAAAAAAACGAGCGCAATAAAAACACACATACATACACGCCGGTTTTGTACGCGCAGCGCACTCAGATGGGATGGTTGGATGTGTAGTAATCACGCCGGTTTTAAACCCACACATACACGCACATACATACAGCCACAATAAACACACCCTTATCTCTTGGCTGCAGTAACAAAAGTGCAGTGGGTATAGCAAAAAAGAAACACAAACTAGAGTTTAGTGTGTTACCGAGGGGGAAGGTTGATGATGGTGGTTTGCAAAACCGTTTTGAATGCAAAAAAGTGTGCTTGCGCGCGCGCACACACCGCTCTTGCAGCGAGCGGGTCGCTTAAAGAAGCGTGTGGATGAAAGGGTGGGTGCGGAGGGGATTGGGGGAGGGGGAGTGGACGATGTGGCAGGATGATAGAGTGATAAGGGATGAGTGGGAGGAAAAAGTGATAAAGAAGGTATGATGAATAAAGCGAGAGAGAGAGAGGGAGAGAGAGAGAGAGAATTTTGTTTTTCTGTTGCATCTATAAAGAAGTGCATTTGTGGTTGGTGAGGGGGGGGGAGGATTGAAAACGGAAGAGAAGGATGGGAGGGGGTGGGGGGGGGAGGTGCAAAACACACAAGCGTGTGTCGTAACCGCGTGCAGCCGTTAGCGCAAAGCAGCGGGAAAGGGGTAGAGGAAGGTTGACGCGCTTGACGACGATTAATTGTCAATGTCAGTGTCAAGTACGCATACACGCGGCTTCTTCTATATGCGCGCGAACGTGTCATGTGAGGACACATGATGGGTATGGAACCGCCGGTGAACGGTAGATTTCGAGCAGGGTGGATGGGTGGAGGGGTGTGGTCGGAGGGGGAAGAGGAGTGTTCACTGCAATCGGTGCGCACTGTAACCCGTCTATCTCTGGCTGTATGTTTTGCGTGTGTGCGTTTTTTTTAACAGAATAATGCAAGTGAGTGAAAAGATGAGGAAGAGGAAGCATTTTTTTGTTGTTGCGTGCGTGCGTGCGTAGTGGAAGCACTTGCGCACGCGTTTCGTGTGACATTTGGGGTGACCCAGTGGGAAGGGAGGGGGAATAAATAAAATGGCTAAAAGTTGTTTTATTTTCATTTCAATCAATCAAATTAATTATTTTACAAAAATTTTGTTATTTGTTCTTGTTGTTGGCGTATGTTCGATCCGCTCTTGTATGTAACACGGGGATGATGGTGCGCGCAGGCGTGAACGGTTGCATCCTCCCGTAAGTTTTGCACACGGAATCCACCCCCACCACCCCCTAGTACTGCAAATTGTGTCAATTGTATTGTTGGGTGGCTCGCTGCGTGTGCATACATGGTAGACGGTGCAAAACAGAGAGAACGACGGCGAATTAAAAAGAGAGAGAGAGCGAGAGAAGGGGTGCTCTCTCTCTCTGTTTTTCTCTCTTCCTCCCTCAGCATGTTTATCGGGTGATGTATGCGTGCTTCCGTTAATTTGGTTTCATTTCGCATTGCACAAAAAGCAGTGGGGTTTTTTTTGTCAAATAAAGAAATAAAACTCATCATCCTATATAAGGTTCAGTGTTTGGTATGGAACCATTTTTAGTAATTTTTTTTTGCACTCAAAAATCGTTAAAATATCTCCAAAGCATCAAAACCATTGAAGGCCACCATACACATATAAACGCATACAGAATGCTTTGGAATCGTCTTGCCAAACGCGCAATGTTGTTTGCCGCCCCTGGTTTGGGGCATTTTTGTTTTCTGTTGTTATTTTTGTTTCCAACTCACCCCCTAAAAGAACTGCTTTTTTTTGTAATGTGTGCCAAATGACGACACCCAGAACGTTTTGTGTCAACTATTGCACCATTATTTTCCAGGAAAACGGCCATTTTTTTGCTTATTGGTGCGTCTTTCGTTCACCTAACCGTAAATGGATAACCTCTGGGTGGGGGGTAGGGTGGTCTGATCGATTACAGCTCCCATTAGGAAGGATTGTATAGCATTGCGTTTTGTTGCGGGTGCGTTTGAGGGTGTGGGGAGAGTATGAGTGGATTAATTTAACGGTAAAAGTGCAATCGATCCACGAATTTTCTTCGAAGAGTGTCCCGTGACCAGGTGTACCGAAGTACGACCGTCAGCAGTTTTGCTTAACTCAGCAGTTGATGCATAATTTTTGGGGTGTGAGGGTGAAACGGGGGGTAGTTTCGTTGTTGTAGCGACGCTAAGCTCTTTGAAGGGGTCACATTCACCCGCACTGAAATAACAACTCTGTTCACAAATAGGTGTTAAGCTATTATATATAGACGTGGAGAAAAAGGGAGTGTGTGATATTTAGGAAGATCACAGAGAGGCGCCTCTCCAGTTTGGATGAGGAGGCAACGTCACATAATGCCGGTTGCTTAGATTTATTCTCGTAATAATTCGGTCAACAACCAAAAAAAAAGGACTCGCAGGAAGGAAGTTAGCAGCTGACCAGGTAGAAGACGCAGATGCTGTTGTTGTGCTGTCTGCCCCACGACTGTGTACTTAAAAATAGCGCCAGACACACACACATTCACGTTGCAGCAGTAGAATGCTCTTCTGCCAACATTCCATCCCGTTGGTTGCATACTGGCTGGCAATATATTTTGGCATTTTCAAATAATTTCAGATGTGTATAGACGAGGGGAGGAGGNAAAAAAAAGGACTCGCAGGAAGGAAGTTAGCAGCTGACCAGGTAGAAGACGTAGATGCTGTTGGTGTGCTGTGTGTCCCACGACTGTGTACTTAAAAATAGCGCCAGACACACACACACACAGTCACGTTGCAGCAGTAGAATGCTCTTCTGCCAACATTCCATCCCGTTGGTTGCATACTGGCTGGCAATATATTTTGGCATTTTCAAATAATTTCAGATGTGTATAGACGAGGGGAGGAGGATGTAGGAGGGGGGAGCAAAGGGAAGAGGAGAGAGGATGGTAGTGGTGAGGAGATAGGTCAGGTGCGAGGTATGTGCAAAAACGCGCAAAGCAAGACAAGCCAACCTTAAGCGCAATTCTCGCTGAGGTAATAAAATCTACCAAAACGCTGTGAGGCGTTGTTGTTGCTGCTGCACCTCAGGTTTATAATTAGTGCACAGTGATCATCTGCATCTTCCAAACAGACATTGCAGCCTGTCGTTAAAATGACACATAAACACATATTTATGCAAGTACTTTACGGAACCTAATACTGACATGTGCAATAGCGGGACACAGTGCAGTGTGTGTGCGAATGAGGGGGGGTTTTTTCCCTGTGTGTTGCTTCTCCGGGTTGCGTAACGACATTGCCGTTGCATCATCAGCTGAGCGGTGTAGACCATCTCAACATCCTCAATGCCACACTGTTGTAAGGGCGAGCGAAACCGTTGCATAAAGCAATAGAGAAGAACAGAGAGCTGAGAGAGAAGAACACAGCACGATAGAGTGCGAACGCATTATCGTGCATATATTCTGCATCACCCGTCCTCTGCACGCGGGTTCTCGTCATCATCGAATGCATACAAAATATTGGCTAGAATGGGTATTTGGGGACAATACACCGCATGCAGGAACTAACACTTATTTGCAACGCGGATGTGGAGTTCTTCTCGCCCAAAAAAGTAGAATGTGTACATTTGGCTTAAGGCACTACCGTTGAAGATGTCCGTCCGGTCTTACATGAGATATGAAATATCTGATGGATTTCTCAAGAACCCTCGTCTAAATGTTGTGGAGAATTTGCGACGAAAAATTTTTGGTTAGATTCTCATGATGGACTGCAAAAAAATATGTCTTGATTGAACAGTAATCGGTTTCTTTCAAAATCTTCCTGTCCTTCTCAAAAACCTGGACTTCTGGACATACATAGTGAGTATTTGGACAACTCGTATACTATTGGGCATTAATTTACGTCTCGTTTGCTGTGCTTCGCCCGTTCCAAAGTTTGTACACAGGCTCTTGACGTGTTGTGTGGTTCGGGGCGATAAGAATGCGCCGCGAGACCTGCTTATCTCGAACCTCTCCTCCCCTCCCATCCTCCAATACATATAACTCCACACCAAAAACCCCGCCAGGGTGTGTTTATACTTCTCCCTCTCTTCTCTTCTCCATCTTCCGCTAACGCAACCGGCATTACCACTCTTCTCTTCGCATGAGAAGAATTCGACGGTGTTACGGTGTATTTCTTATCACGACTTGCAGCAAACCTCCCAGCTCCGCTTCCCTCCCACCCATTCTGTTCAGCTTTGGTGCTGTGGTGCAGCTGGCCAACAACGACGCCTGATGTATGTGTGTAGTGTATCCCCTGCAATGGGGTGTAAAATTTGTTGTGCAAAATTTGTGCATTATCGCGCGTACCCGTGATGACGTGTTTGGAGAGCGCGCGTGTACATTTCGGACCATTCCGGGAGCTCCGATGGTGTAGATCGTTTAAGATCGATTCGTACAAAAGCTAGCCGTATGTTGCGAATTGGTAAAACTTAAACAAAGTCTATTCTCGGAAATTACTCACAATTAAGGTTGGATACAGGGGGGGAAGACCTGTTCGTGAGGTCGTTGCACTCTCTCCCCACAATAGGGTGGGATATTGAGGTGATATGCAATCGTTTGTCGTGTGGAGCACCCGAGAGCTGCAACAGATAACAGCTTGAGCAAACCGACAACACCTCGCTGTGTTTAGTGACACTTCAGCTTTCGTTGGGGGGTGAAGTTGTGGTTTTTGGAGAGATATATTTTGACGTCCAAATTCTTCTGGAGCACTGCTTATCGCTATCACTACAGCATCGAAATACGAAGAATGAGAAGTGGATGACCTTAGCTGTAATTAGGCACCATGCGCACGATTGCATTACCTCCTATCAAACAGCAGTTGGGAGATCTTCCATATCTATGTAGATATTATTGGATCTTCAAGGTTTTTTTTGTGCAGTACGGGCGCTTCTGGTGTTGGTAATTTGTGTGTCTTATTTGACAAACAACTACAGCGAAGTGCGCAAATGTATATAGTCTCGTCCATTGCCGGTGCCAGTTACGAACCAGTGACTTCCCTTTAGCGAGACGCCATTAATTCGGGGTACGCACGTTGGAAACACGCACGAAGACGCCGACCACACGAATGCGCTTTAGACTTCGAAAAGAAACAAAAACAAAAAAATGGGAAGCATAATAATCCAATACGCTTTAGTGGGGAGCATGTGTGTGTGTGTGCTTGAGGCTGAAAAGTAAGATTCCTTTCTACACCACTTCTTCATCCGCTGGTTGTGCAGGTGAGAGGGATCGTCGCGACATGTCTCTACCGCACTATTGGGGGCGTCTTCGGTATTACGGCAAGCCAAAGCTTTTCCTTTTTCCTCTCTTCGGTAACTCCAAACGGCAATGGCACGCAACATCAAAACTTACACCAAAAATTAAACAGAAAGGAAGAGAGAGAGAGAGATAGAGAGATATGGAGAGAATGGTCAACTCTCCCTTCAGCTGCTTGGTTTTTTTTCCTCTACCTCATTTGTTTGTCGTTTTGCGTGCAATTACGGCACGCGTGCATCTTGCACACGTTGCGTGTGCATATTAGCCCTTTTCCCCTTTTGCAGTCTGTATCCTCTCTCCCATCCACCTACCGCCGGCCAGTGTTTTTGCAACTTTGGCTAATTAGAATGCGTTCCGGCGGTGACTTCCTCATTTCGCCCCGCTACTGGCGGAGATTGCGTTTTCGGTTGCTTTTGCTCTGTTTTCTTGTGTGTTTGTGTGTGTGTGTGCCTGTGTGTTTTGAAACCCAAACCTACCTCGCCGGAAATGCACACCCATCATCAACTACACTTGTGGATTGGGTTTTAGGTATATAGGGTGTTTTGCCCTGCCCATCCAATGTTTTTGGTTTTATACGCACGCCATCTAATTTGAAGTGTGTACCTTTGTATCAGTAAATGGGCAATAAACATCCCATCCAACCTTACAGCTTATAAATGTAGGAATATTTATGATGCAACGTACACAAAACAAAGGTAGCAAAGGCCGGTACAGCATCGAATGTGAAAGTTTTGGTACAAGAACCATCCTGCGAGAAGGGAAGCAATAGCAACAAACAAAATAAAGCCAAACCTGTTTGCATATATTTCAACTGGGAGTTTGCGTTCTTATTACATTTGACTTGCCCGCGGGATCAATGGAGCAGACCCCGGGAGAAAAAGCAAATGAACAGGAAAAGGCAACGTAAAAGCTGTTGGGCAAGCCTGTGCAAAGATATACACACCCGGCCCGGTACTGCCGGAGATATTTTAAGGGGCCCGCAAACACACTGACACAGATTTACTTTTGCTTTTCGTTTCCTCATCCCAAAAAAAAGGGGTGACCGGGAAGAACAAACAAAAGGAAGAAAAAAGCCCACAAATGCAAAACTGCATTCTCCTTTGATCGTTCGTTTTTATAGAAGCGAGACGTAGTAAACAAAAACAAAAACACAACTCACATGCCAGACGCACCAGACGAAGCAAACCGAAGATACATCGTTACGAATTTAGCGTATTTTCGCACTTCTCCATCATCCGTTTATTTTTATTTTTTTTTAATTTTTTGCCCAGTTATTCTTGGTCCCCGGTAAACGGTACAAAAACAACAAGAACTAAAAACGACTGATGGAGACAAGAGTTTTATATACAGAAAGGAAACATACACACCACACACATTAAACGAGCCAACGGCCTTCTACACACCCCGTCTAAACGTCATCATCGCGTGGCGCCTTCTTTTTTTTTGTTTGCCTTTCCATTGCGTGCCTGCAGTTTGTTGTTTTTCTTCCGGCAGTATAATTAGTGTGTGATCGCCAGGTGTGTAGCTATATGTGCATCTTACTTCGTACGCGGTGCGATTGAAATTTATACTTTTATTTTATTTGGTTCGGTATAAAATAATAGTGGGTTAATAGCTATATGAAAAAAAAATCAGTATTGAAATACGATTTGTTATTATGAGTCGGCTTAATATATTTGCAAATGCTACTGTAGATGATATACTCTCTCGGAGATATTTCGTTAACGGATGATACTGGTCGCTTATCAGCCGCATATTGGTCAGATGTGCTTCACAGCGTAATTAGTAAGAGCGAGAAGCCTCCCATGGGTAATGCGACGCAAGCAGTGAGAGTTCAAATCTCGATTTTCGAAAAACTGTGTTTACTGCTTATATCTCTCTCATGTCGCAAGCGAACAGATTCCATTCGCTTTTTCAAGCACACACACACACACACTCAATGATTATTTTGTCATCAAAAGAAATGGCTGCGGCACACTTGCACTTTTCCGACCCTGTGTCGCTTGTTAAAATGAATCAGTCTTTTACACCTTTTATGTAACCTCTCTACCCATACAGAGGGTTACAACGCTCATCTTTCTTTTTTATCCATTCTATCTCTGCGTTGCCGGTGCAACGCCAGCATGCATATATATATACTGTATATCACTGTATATTTACACCTGCGCGTTTCTTTCGTTACGGTTGTGTGTAGACAAGCATCGACGTGTTTGGAGTGATGATTCTAGCAAAATTGCACACAACAATATGCACCTGACATACACACATNATATATATATACTGTATATCACTGTATATTTACACCTGCGCGTTTCTTTCGTTACGGTTGTGTGTAGACAAGCATCGACGTGTTTGGAGTGATGATTCTAGCAAAATTGCACACAACAATATGCACCTGACATACACACATTTTGAGCAGGCTAAATATAGCACCCGATTCGAGAATGCACTCATCGGTGAATCGATAATACACTCTGTTTTAGCTTAGTTCGTAGAGGAGGTGTGCGTGTGTTAATACATGCATATAATTAACATCCTCTTTATGGTGGAAGGATAACGCACGGTCTAAGACAAATGATGGTTAAATGATTTTTTTTTGTCATTTTTATTATGTGACATGAAACACAATACAAATGAGGTTAATTATGAGACGATCTTTTAAAAGTACGATTATTATAAATCTCATGTGGATGAAATTCTAGAACACACGCAATGCTTAGGGAATTGTGCTTTGGTTCAAATGTTTTCTTTTTCGATTAACCAAAAAAAAAATCTTACTACCATTACCACCTTACGGTAAAAAAAAATTGTGAATAGGTTGCGCAAGATTAATCCGTTTGCGTGTCTCTGTGTAACGTCCAATAAAAGAACGCATAAAGAACACGAGCGAAAAAAAATCGCGTAATAATATAATTAACGAACGGAGGCGACAAATAAAAAACAATAAAAAAAGAAGCAAAAACAAACCGCATACAACCACCGGTGTGTCAACGATCTCCCACCCATCTCGCCCATCCCCCTTCTATGTCGCTCTCTCTCTCTCTCTCTCTCTCTCTCTCTCTCTCTCTCTCTCTTGCTATTCATCTGTATTCCTTCGCACACCTTCGCACTTATTTCCTCATTACGCACGCATTACTCTCGTTCGAACGCATTCACACTCACTCGCTCTCTCTTTCTCTCTATCGCTATCCCTCTCTGTCTCTTTCTCTCATTCTCCCTTGTGCTCTGTTCTTTCCTGATCCGGTACAAGATGCCCTTTGGGTTAAGTAAGCACGAAATTGCGCAAAAAAAATTAACCACTGCACGGGCGTATCAAACACTCAACATGTGCGCATGCAACTTTATTAACCGTGTGCGTGCGTGCAAAGGAAGCAGAATGAAATATGTTGTGACTTGTGTTGCATGGTGAAGGGGGGGAAAGGGAAGGTGTTCGGTAGGAAAATGTGTGTGACGCAGGAAAACGCAGCCCCCCTCCCCCTCCTCTCGCCACCGGTCACGATCGATGATGCCCCGTTGCAGCGCAATATGTGCAACCCTGCCAGTGACACACGGGGTGCAGTGCATATGTGTGCGCAAAGAGAGTCCCCCCTCTTCCCTCCTATTTCTGCACGCGCTTTCAACGCACATCACACCAACATTCCCTTCGTTCGGGAACAGTAAATCATACGAGGAATGGGGCACGATTTTTTTTTCAACAGTCCGTTACCAATGTCAACCCTTGCGAGATGAGCGAGAAAGAGAGAGAAAAAGAGAGAGGGAGAAAGACACATGCGAAGTTGTTTTACGTGCGAAGAGGATATGTTTATATAAGGAAAGAGAACGAAGCAGCTCGATTGAATAAATAAATGTCGGTATGCGTGAGTGAGTGAGTGATTTAAGCAGCAGTGCACCCACTTTCTACTTCACGCCCCACCCCCTCCCCCCTCTCCCCACGAACAGTGCGCACCCAGCCGCGACCTTGACATTGAACGCCATGCGCGCGACGCCGCATGCGTTTTCGGATTTTGGGTCGTTTCCGTTCCTCTGCTTACACGCGCGTTGTCTCTCCTTCTCTTTCTCTCTCACTTTCTTTTTTTTTTGCTCTCTCTCTCTCCCCGTTACGTCTTCCGTTGACATTGGTTTGAGATGCAGTTTTTACGTAAGCGCCTTTTCGTGTGTTGTGCGGTATGTTGAGGATTTTTGTTCGCTTTGCTGGGAGGCCAAAAATTTTCTTTCCCTTTTTTGTTTTTTGGATGCTGTTTTGTGGACGCGCGTGAGGTATAGTTTATGCATACAATTTTGGGAGAGTCAAAGACGATGAAAGTTTGGTGTATGTGTGTACGCACACAAAAAGAGATTCTGATAGAATTGGAGTAATTTATTATATTATTATTCAAATGAAGCCAGAACTGATAACATTGCTTGCTTCGATGAGGTTTCGATGAGTGTTGTGCTGTGTGCTTATCCGAAGCCGTTTTTAAACGCTTCACCATCCCACGCAAAGAGCACGTACTCTGGAGCACACGCGTACGCAATTATCCAGTGCGATCAACAAAACAATTAGCTAATGTCACTTTGACAGCTGAGCACCATCTTTCTTTTTGCGGAAGGCTGCGAAGCGTGTTTGTGNCACCATCCCACGCAAAGAGCACGTACTCTGGAGCACACGCGTACGCAATTATCCAGTGCGATCAACAAAACAATTAGCTAATGTCACTTTGACAGCTGAGCACCATCTTTCTTTTTGCGGAAGGCTGCGAAGCGTGTTTGTGCGTTTGTGTTGGAATGCATCTAACCGTTTGCACAGTTGTCCAATTTCGTGCACCATGTGTATTGCGGTGTTCTCTCCCTGTCTCTCTCTCTCACTCTCTCTCTCTCACACTATCGCACGCGCATCCAGCATGAGCAGTGGCATAAAACTAGTGGCATACTAACAGGTGACACAGCTGTTCGATCGGATAAAGAAGAAGCTCAGACACGCACACCCCGACCTCGAACTATCTTTCTTTATGTTTTCTTTCCATAGCAATCGAACCACGTTACTTAGAGTTTTGCACAAGCGTGCAAAACACACATGTACGTGCGTCCATGCACGAGAAGCAACTGTTCAATCGGTTCAAAAAATCAATCATTTGGAGCAAATTTAGCAGTTTATTTTCAGTTTTTTGGCAAACGATCAGCCGGCAATACGAGATGCAAACGAACACACATTAGAATGAATCACACCGGATAAGTTCTATTTTCTTCTACTAGAGAATGTGAGTGGTTCAGACCAATCATGTGTAGGTGTGTGTGTTTGTATAGCGATCAAGATGGTGCTGCCTTGACTCATCGTACCGTCTGTGTTCTGACTCTTCACGGACTTAAGCAGTGAACGGTACGTTATGTATGGCGGCATAATTCACGATGTGTACACGCACGCATGTTTGGAATCTTTAGGAACATTTTCTGTTTTGCCCTTACTATCGCCATTTTTGTGTGACTGTCAATGCGCCTGGCAACGGTGTATTTTGCAAGCGCAAAATTTTGCAAAACACTCAAATCACATTTGCAAAGACTAAAATCGCTTTTGTAAGCGTGAGTTCGTTGCCAACTTATTTGCCTTTGCAGTTACGGTAACTCATGCAAACACTCACTAAGCGAACTGACAGTTGTTTGCAAATTGCAAGAATTTTTGTGCGCGTTTCAGGTTTCTTGCAAAAGTTTGCAATTTGCGAGAAACTCATGAGAGCCGTAAACACTGTAAATTCGCCATTGCCGGGCGCCATCAGGGTTGAGTTAATTCGCACAGAAAACACAGCGGTATTAGATAAGAATGGTTGTCTATGTGTTATTCATTCTTATTTTTTGAAACCAACGCCGGTTAATCGGTTCCCACAAATAATCAGTCATCCACCTTTATGTGTCATAATTTAGGTTTATAATGCAATATTCAAAGTTTCGAAAGGAAAGGAAATTATAATTACCCTTTTTTACACTTTTAACACGTTAAACTGTCAAGAGAAAACTTTATTTAGGTGTACAATTGCAGAAAATACAGTAGAACGTCGATTATCCGGGTTGCCCGGGACCGGACAGATCCCGGTTAATCGATTTCAACGGTTATTAGTCCCATAATTATCAAGGTCATTTATATATCTAGATGAAACGTATATTGTATCTGTATACTATACAATGGTAGTCCTTTTAATGCTAAAAATGATGCTGAATTAATCAAAATATTAAGAAATAACAATTAAAATTTAGAACGTAACATAAATTCAATTCAAAAATTTCGTTTGGTGACGATTTTACTAATTTTAGCCAACCTGACATCCGAACAAATGGTCACCACCGGTAAAAAAGCTATCAATTTTCGACGCACGGTTAATCCGCCCGCCGGATAATTGACGTTCTACTGTAATATGTTTTTCCATATCAACTTGACATTCGTTGCAAAAGATCAACACAACTGTCAGTTTAAGGTTCACGGATAACCGTGAACTCCCGGTTCAACCGGACACCCGAATAATCATTGTAATTCTCCGCATCGAATATTAGTGCACTGTACACTGTCGTACCAAAAGGAAGGTGTTCGTTTTAATTGTTTAATTGTAATTGTAAGAGTATGAATTAATTAAGCTGAAAGTAATCATTTATTTTTACGCTTTCGCTTTCATTTGCATTGCCTTTTCATTGTGGGAGGTGTGGGGAGAAAGAAAATGGGGCTGGGGTGGTATGATTTGTTTCTGTTTCGTCCCTTTTTGTTCTTTTTGGCTCGGTTGAGGGCTTTCTACTCATCCATTCAAAGCTCACACTTGCTCAAACTTGCCTAAACGCGGTGCGCGCACTGTCTTACCTCTCCTTCACCGAGTGGACACAGGCTCCCTGTAGTGTTTACTACCGTACGAAGATGTACCACTTGCTAGTAGATTTACAAACGAAAATAAAATTATTCCACCGTTTGTCACACACACACAAAGCGATGTAAGAAGCGTCAAATGGGGTCGGAGGGGGCGAGGGGTGAGGGGGGGGAGGGTAGTTACGCTTGTAAGACCCTTCCACACCCTCTATCGCTTCGCAACCCCTTACACTCCTCTATACCTTCCCCAGAAATCCATCCTTCGGAAATGAGCGGTCGGAAAATCGGAAGATCGATCAGTCTGTGGACGGAAATCGATCGGTTAGGTTTTTGTTGTTGTTGTTGTTGTTGCTGCCCCTCTTTGTAGCGGGACACTTACACACACACACACAAACACATACAGCACGGCCTTGGCATTGGCAAACGTGTGGTGCATTCAGCTGCTTCAGATGCGTCTGTGGTGCACAACCGACCGGATGTGTGTGCGGGTGTGCGCGCGCCTCGTATGCGTTTCTCTGCTTTAAAGTGTGTGCGCGTACGTAAGGTGGTTTTTGTTTGTTTTTTTTTTCGAGAACGCGTTTTTCGCGCGTGAACTCGCGAGGAGGTGTTATCGTCAACTCGGAACCGCAACCAACCCTCAGTGTGTGCAGTTGTGCAGTGTGCGGTGCAACGGCATCGAGTTTGTTTCTTTTGTGCCCGCCTCCCAGCCTTCTTCACGCTGGTTGGGCAGAAAATTGGCCAAATGAGCCGAAGGAATGGATTATTGCATTAATTGTAAGGCCGGCTATAACTCCCCAAAACCCCCATCTCCTCATTCTCCTGCCGGAAATGCGTAATATAGTGTGTAATACCTCACCGAGTGCTATTGAAATGTGATGTTTTAGTTGCGGAGGGGAAAAAAAATTGAGGTTAAGATATTGAAAGTGATTTGTTTCGTGAGCAATCTTCTAGTGTCCACGTGTTGTTCACTGCTAAGTTGGTGTAATAATGATGTAATAATAATTTAATTTTAATAAGCAAACGTGATCCTTTAAATGCTTTGCAGAAGCGACAAACAATACAGTTTACACTAAAACCAACAATTTAACATCACTCAAAAGAAAGCCAAAAAAGCAAACCAAACAGCAAACAAACAAAAAACGTATCCAAAATTGAATCGTACCAAACAAAAGCAAAGTATTTTTTTTTATTATCGCTTTTTGAGTGCAGTAGTGTGTGCCGTAGAATCCACCAACTCTCTCTAGAGGAAGTGTGGGACAGAGGAAAACGGAAGGGGCGAAGAAGACAGGTGAGTTACACCCCCCCGTAGGTTCGACGTGTCTCTACCGTCGTTGACATATGCACGCAGCAAACACACGTTCCCTGCTACCTTTAAGGAGTAGAGAAACATCTTCTTCCCTCGTCAAGGTTGCATTGGTCACGATCTGCGCTTGAAGTTGACTTTCGCAGCGGGTAAGGGGTGTGCTTTGTGATGGTTGTAGGGGATGATGATGCATTCGACGCAATTCTCTCGCCAGAGTTCTCACATGCGAAGATGCTGCTGTGGGGGGGGGAGTTGGTGCGGTGAAGGGAAAGGGCAGAATTGAAGGGATGATGCATCTAATTGTCAATTCCGAATCGTCATTTCTGTACGCAACGAGGGTGGTGTGTTACCCACCCTTTAGGTTACCGTGAATGGGGTAACAAAAAACAAAACGCAGTAAACGGTTTTCTTCATTACACACATGTTGTGGAACTCGTGAGTGATTCGTTTATTTGCGTCCCAGCCTAGCTCCTGGTGGGACACTAATTGTGGAAGAAGAAAAAAAGCTGTCAAAGGGCCACGCAGAGCCGCATGATAATGTTTTTGTTTTTTTTTCGTCTAATGATTGATTTTTTTTTGTTAAGAAAATTTCATTTTTTAGAACGGTCACTCACGAGTTCTGCATTTTTTTTTAATTCAAAATGCGATGCATTTTTTTCACAGTAAAGAAAGGTTATTATACATCATCCATCGCTGTCACTTCGCTTCCATAAATTCCTTCGTGTTCACCATTCAATCGGTTCACTTTCGTTGCCCCTAAATGGGATACGAATGTGTGTGTATGTGTCCCTCCCCACATATTGGCTTATCATCGATCAGCATCGTTGTTGTCCGCCCGTAATCTTGTCATCAATCTAGCTCCATGATCATCATCAGGCCCAGCTAATATAATGCGAACGCTTGCGCCTGCATTTTCGCGCCCTTCTCGCGATGCCCTTCGGGTCCGTTTTCCCTTCTTTACCTGGTTTCAGCTCCCTCCCAGCCCCCGGTTGCGGTCCGTTTTAGATCGTTTGGAACACGCAGCTTCGTTCTGCCCGTCGTTACATTCACCAGTGACCGTTGCGACGTGCATGCATTTAGCACGCATCACACAACTACGCAACCAGCGCGACCAACAGAAACAATTACACACGATCGGTTGTCACCCCCGGGATGAGGCTACCCCGCATCCAGAATACTCTCCCTCAAACCCACACACTCCATTTTCCCTTTTTGCTCTTGTTGGAATGAATTTTATTATTGTTACCTTGCTCAAACGTTCCACCACCCACCCCGTTTTCCCCCCCGGCTAACGTTTTTCAAGGTGTAGTGTGTGCTCTGTGTATGTGTGTGCGTCCATGCCATGTTCACTACGTTTCATACTATTTAGACAGACACCTCCACCATCCATTTGTCCCATGTGAAAAATAGAATGAAGCGATAAATGAAAAAAGCGTTTTGAAGGTTACGCTCACGTGCTACACACATAATAAGCTAAACATAGTGTAAAGAAATATGATTTATTTCGATATAAAATTAAAGACAACATACTACAAAATAGTATACTACATCTTTTAGCACAAAAATATAAAATTGTTTTTTTTTCTCCTTCTTTACAGGTACGTGAATACCCAATCTGTACCAACAATCTGAAAGGTACCAGGCGGCTCCATCGAAAAATATTTTTTATTTATTTCATGCGCTTATTGTAAGTATTTGTTTAAATACTAATTTCTGTTGTTCGTTTCAATCAAGAATAATACAGGAAGATTTTTTTTTCAATATTTTATTTGTGTTAAAATTGAGCAACAAAATGGCAATAAATTGAGCGCAATAAAAACGCGTGTCTCACTGTTGTCAACTTTTAAAGTACGAGGTAGGGAAAAATTCAATCGAAAATCAATGATAATCGACATTGAGGTTATGTGTCTTGTTTCCACAGTCACACAGACACATGTAGATGCATATTCTAGGAAGAAAATGGAGACAATTTTCCAATTCGTAATTCAATCAATATTGTTTGTCACGAATTGTTTGTGCTTACGAAATTGAATTGTTTTAATAAGAAAAAAAAAACGGACATAGAGAAGGTTTTATAAATGTTGTATTTTTATGAATTGAGACAGTTCCATTTTTTTTAAATTAAACCTAAGTTTGTACTTTTTTTGTTTCTATTTTTTAACATAAAAATATTGTTTCGTATAAAAATATTAATTTTTCAGAAATTTAAGAAATTTTCTCGTACTTCATTTGTAATCAACATTTTCCCGTTGGTAAAACAACCCACAAAAAACTTATTTCTATTTTATTTTTCAATATTCTTCCTTTTTTTGGATACTGTTTTTGGTTCAGTTTTGCCTCTCACTTCCCCAAAACACACACACACATATATATACAATCCTTAATTGATGCGTTTAACCTACTGCTCCAGTTATCGATCCTGAATGGGTGCGAAATCGCAAACCTCCGATACATTTCCGATACAACTCCCCCTCTCCCCCTTCTCATTCACCCCATACATTACCCCTAAATCAGATTTAGGTTCAAACCATCCTTCCCGTTTTTCCGCATTCCCTTAAAGCCCCGGTACCACCAATCATCCCTTCATGTGTACGTTACCTGCTCAAATATGCAACGCTACCGAATGCTTTCCGTTTCGGAATGCTTGCAACTGCCTCAATTGCCTCCCTTTCCCCCTCGTCTGCTACTCATTTTCCATCCTACTTTTCCAAAAGAGGCGGAGAGGAGGGCGGGCAGCTTCCTCCCTCTCAGTGAACATTGTCCCATCCAGTCTCATTCCCTTCATCATGGGTCAACTTCGACAGCGACATAATTTCCATTCCGCCTGCTGGGCGCTGCTGGGCCCAGAGCCAAAACATTATGCAACGGTCTCAGATGCAGTACGAGAAAAGAGAAAGAGAGAGAGAGAGAAAGAATGAAAGAGAGTATGAGTGAGGGTGTCGTCGCATATTATGATTGCGCTTCTCTTGAATGCATTTTATTACCCTGCTTTATTCGCCCATACAGAAGTGAAATGTAGGGAAAAATAGGCTTGATGATGGGAAAGCTGGTTGCCAAGGGGGAGGAGGTGATGTTTGACACCCTTTCGCTCACAAAACGCCCCGGGGGGGTGGTTGAGGGAGGACGGTGGTGAGACATTTTGGCCCCGATAATAATGATGACGGGTTACGATCGATATCGAAAATAGGTGCCCGTACTACACAGACACACAGATATCGTTCGGTGTCGAGTGTTGGGACGGTGGGGAGGAGCGAGGACATGCAACGGAAGGGTGCTGTTGAACGGAAGTGCAAAAGGATAATGCAAGCGAAGGTAGATGTGTGTCACAATGCACGCTTTCTCAGCACGGCCCGAAGCATTACCAGGAAACAACTAATATCTCCGGAACACATTTTCTTTGGAGTGGAAAAGATAACAAAAGAAAAAAAAATCCACCCCTAATGATCTTTTATGGTTCTGTTTTTTTGTCAAGTAGTGCGATTGATTTATTTTCGCTGAGAGTAACCCCGTGCCTACATGCTTAGCAATTGTCGCGTTTGCGAACGCGACAATCGTAGCACAGTTTTCCCAAAAAATTTTGCGACTTTCGGCGCGACTTCAAGGTTGTTTAAGTTTTCTCGTGCAAGGTTTGTTTATGTTTTCAATCTGGCCGGTAGCGGGAAATTGATTTCGAATTAAATTAAATTAATTTAAACAAAGAAAATTATAATAAATAGTAAATTTATTGTTTTGATGAATTTGATGAGAAAGGCAAGTTTTTTAAGCTCAGTGACGATGTTTCAAAACAATGGACCATCAAGAAAGCTCGTGGCAGGATGCTGCTGACTCCTGTGATACAAATAACGGCTGTTGCTAACAGTACCGCAGATTTGTCCGTTTTGTTTTCTTGTGTGTTTAACGCTGGAAAATCTTGTTATAATTTTTTCCGGTAGCCAGAAAGAATTGTAACAAGATAAATAGTTGAACGAAGATGTGTTTGCCCACCGCGTCATGCACCGGGCAAAATAGAATTGGGATCGGCAGCTTCGAGTAGCATAAAGGTAAAAATCTTCGAATACGGGTAATCAAACGTGTATGGCTTTTTTCTCATTTCATGACCGTCACCGTACCCTCAATATACAGGTATTCATAACCACGATTCCAACACAGCTTTCAAACTACCATCAATATACAGGTATTCATAACCACGATTCCAACACATGTGTGCACACATGCAGCTTCCAAAAGGGATCGAACACTGTGCTGTGGACTATCTAATATTTTTTAACTCTAATATTTTTTCTAATTAATTAATTTAATTAATTATTAATTAATTTATCTTGTTCAAGCAAGTTCAACATACAAGTAATAAATTCATAAACAATGCAGCCATGCATTTGTCCACAATATGGGATTTTTTTTAAATTAACAGCGATTTTTTTGTTTTAAAAATAATATTGACATTCACAATAATTATGTAAACACGTATGTACTTTTAATAAATAAATAGCACTCGATTTTTTAATTTAATTTACAATATTTAATAACACTTAAAATATTTAATTTTTTAATTTGTATTTTGTTTACCTTGTTATTGCCATGTTTACCTTGTTATTACAGAAAACTGTCATGGCGGCAAGTCGCGCTTCGAATCGCGATTTTTCGCTGAAAATACACGTGTAGCGACTTTTCACAATTTTTTTTATATGGAGTTTCGCAAAAATTTTCTGATTCGCGTTCGCAAACGCGACAATTGCTAAGCGTTTAGAGACGGGGTAATAAAGTAATTTCTTCGCTAGAATGTGATTTTTATTTACAGACATAAACGTGTGTATGTGTTTTTTTTAGTTTGTTGTCAACCTTCAAGCGGTTTTCCCTTTTGATGCTACTGTGCAGAACCACTTCTGCACGAGTTGGAACGTGATTTATACGCAACTTGATTGAACGATATAGGGAAAAAAATATAACCAACAGGGGCAGAGAAGGATGAGGAAGGGGAGGGAGTTTCGAATTTCAAATTAAAATGCATTCCGTTAGATAGTTCCTTTCGTCTAATATCGAGTTTGCTTATCGTTTGCTAACACTAGAACTACCGGATCAGTCATTTCCCAATTGACAAGTGGTCTAAAATAAACGCTATAATTTATGAAAAAAAATTATGAAAACCGCTAGAGAAATGCTTGAATCGCATTTCTGTTTTGATTGGTGCCTTAGGCATTTGACAGCTTGAATGACAAACAGGAATAATATAAAGAACTACATTAAAGCAAGCGTTTAAGTATTCTAAACGTCCCTTAAAGCCTCCAGTTTAAGTGACGTTTAGGTTTCGGTTTAACGGGTTTAATTAGATCTGCTATAAAATGGCAGTTGGGATTGACTGGAACGCTTCATTATCATCACATTATTTTTTTTAATAATCCTATGGTTGTTGAACTATGAATTTTACACATATATTCTATGGTAAGATTTCCAATAAATAATAAAATAATTTCCAATTCTTCGAAATTGTTTAAAAATTAACCACGAACGAAAAACGCTTAAAACGCTTGGTGGTTCTAGTGTTAAATGTCGTTTTTTTTGTTGCTTTTTGGTTCAAAAATTTCGCGTTAGGTCTCTCTCTCTCTTCTTGGCTTAACGACCTTACAGGTCACGCCGGCCATTTCTGGCTTACTAGACTTATTTTACCACGTAGCCGGATAGTCAGTCCTTGCTACGGGGGAACGGTCCGGA
>CM028102.1:17607349-17619263 GCA_016170015.1 Anopheles longipalpis
TACTATAGAATATGTATGTAAAACTCATGTTTCAACTACATTAGGACTGATTAACACCCAAAAGTAATGTGACGAAAATTAAGCGTTCCAGTCAAAATGACTGGTCCGGTAGTTCTAGTGTTAAAGCAAGCGTTTAAGTATTCTAAACGTCCCTTAAAGCCTCCAGTTTAAGTGACGTTTAGGTTTCGGTTTAACGGGTTTAATTAGATCTGCTATAAAATGGCAGTTGGGATTGACTGGAACGCTTCATTTTCATCACATTATTTTTTTAATAATCCCATGGTTGTTGAACTATGAATTTTACACATATGGTAAGATTTCCAATAAATAATAAAATAAATTCCAATTCTTCGTAATTGTTTAAAAATTAACCACGAACGAAAAACGCTTAAAACGCTTGGTGGTTCTAGTGTTAACACTAGAACTACCGGACCAGTCATTTTGACTGGAACGCTTAATTTTCATCGCATTATTTTTTTGAGTTAAACAATCCTAAAGTAGTTGAAACACAAATTTTACACATATATTCTATAGCACAATATCCAATAAACAATAAAATATACTTCAACTCTTCGAAATAGTTTAAAAATTAACGACGAACGAAAAACGCTTTAAACGCTTGGTAGTTCTAGTGTTAAATGTCGTTTTTTTCTTGTTGCTTTTTGGTTCAAAAATTTCGCGTTAGGTTTGATATGTTAATTGAATTACATTATTATTATATATTAATTCCATAAGCAAAGGTTGCACAATGCAACGGATCGCAATACGGCAACAGAAAGTGTGAGATGTTTAGGTACTTTAAAAATAAAATCTTCTAAGTCGTAGAAGGCAAAAGTAAAAGAAAGTGTTTGCCGCGGAACGCATACGCCTGGTTCGCAAGTGCTGGTGTTTAATTTAACATTATCCACCCCCGACCCGTGGGCGGCAACCCGCGTCCCCTCCTCATCCTCCCTAATGCACCATTTCGTTTCCGTCTGTCACGTCGCTTCCTTTCATTTTCTACACACCACAACATTGCGAGACCTGGGGGTAAAACTGTTGGCACAGGAATCTGGTTTTTGTTTCAGAGTGTGTCTCCGTGTCTGAGCCCCTTGGTTGTGCATCGGTGGCGTCGATTTTGGCAGTTGGACAAGTGGCCTTCGTTCTCTCCGCCTGGTTCGTGCACATATGCATCCTATTTAGTGCATTCGTACACAACTACTACTATTAGCGTTAGCAAAATTCGCATCAGCGCATCATTTGCTAGATGCAGGTGTGTGTGGATTGGGCTTGGGGAAGGGTGCAGGAAGGGCCAGGCCTACCATCTTAAAGCTCTCTTCCACATCAGTGAACCCACTCAGTGTTGGGGAACTTTCGGGTGCAGGAACGATTTTACGTCTAATTTTATGTCCGCTTCGGCTTCCTCTTTGTGTGTTGCGCTTGCTATTCTCATACATCCCTGTTTCGCTGTCTTGGATGATGTGTTTGACGTTTGGGACGTGCATTATCGGCGTAAGAGTAAGGTTTGGAGTGGTAAGAGGAAATGAAGGAGGTTTAGGGGGCGGTTGCGGATGTATGTGCGAGCTTCAAGTTCACGCTTAGGGCGCGTGAGCGCAGGAAGGGGTGCGGGGGAGGAAGGTAGGGTGATACCAGTCAGCCGGATATGTGGGAGCGAGATGATGCTCTCCATCATCATGTGCATCACCGTAGAGATTTACGGGCGAAATGGTAAGTGAGCGTGTAAAGCAAATGAAGCAGAAGAAGAAGAAAAGGCGGTCAACAAAGGGAAAAAAGGGATGTTGCACAAAAATAGGACACACGTATATGTAAGCGAAGATCGCCGATTTCATCAACCACCACCACCACCACCACCATCCGCCATTGGGAGGAAAGACATTCGTCCACGCTTAGCGACATGCCAACAAGGTGGCCACACATCACTAAGACGCTCCCGAATATATCGAGAACATTCGTTTTACCGGTGACAAAACATTCCCAAGATCTGCCACCGATGTAACGAACCATCGTTAGCCTCTATTAGTTTCAATTTTGTCCTTCGGATCGGACGCGTAAACGGTTTTTTTGTTGTTGTTGCTTTCCACTGGTTTGTTGGCAACAAACACACGCCTAATTTTTACTGTTTGGTACTTTTGTTTTCCTTTCGTCTGATCTAATATGATTTAATTCTTTTTTTTTGTTTTTTTTTGTTCCGGTGCAAAAATGCGCGCACCGCACGTGTATCTAAATTTAACCCTTCTTCCCTCATCTCATGGTCTACTCCTCTCTTCATGTAGCTAAATAAAAAACGATGCAAGTGGCATACAACGACGCAGTTGGCAGCAGGTTTCGGTACATTTGCGTTCGCGCACACGTTACGACGAGTTTGGGGAGGCATCATCATAAAAAAAATGGCTGAAGACTCTTTGAGATACCTTGGGGATATTGGGCACATCTTCAATGGAGCTAGTTGGAAATTAGTAACTTTTGCAATATATTCAAGTATGCATATAACCTAACCTCAGCCGGGAAATTTTGAAGCTCTACTCATTACTAGGGAGTTACTATATTCAAACGCATCTTGAATGTTTCCATGAAACATCTTTCAAGCGCGTTTGTTTAGGGTTCCGTTTGTGTCTTCCTCTGGCGATGTCTTTACAATCTGGAAAGGAAGAAGGGGAGGAGGAACAGAGAGAGCGAGAGAGAGGGAGAGAGATTCTGCACACTCAGCGGAAATGAGCCCATGAGGGGAGGTCAACAGTGAGTGTATGTGTTTTGTTTGTCTGGACAACGGCCGGATCACGTAAACAACACATCCGCAACTCATCGAGCCTCCACATCCAATCCGTATGGCATTCGTGCCCTACTGGAGAGTAAGGTTCTTTAAATTAAGATCACATCTTCAGCTTGATGTCACCAACAGCATCTCCACGAATGTGACTGTGGACGAGAAGGGTAAGCACGTTTCGTGGCGAAGTCGTTCACCATTGTTTATTATACATGTGTGTCGGGTAGCGTGACCATTGTGCGAACGCGGTCGGATTCGTTTTTCTGCTGATTATGACACCCACCGCCCAACCGATTCCCCAACCGCGCACGGTCACGTCCGAAAGGACTTCTGAGAAGTTTGCCGTAGCCCTTCGCTTTGCAAAACGGCACCGGTTTCGGGAAGATCAGTTGCGCTGAGCCGACGAAATCCTGCTGTGTTTGCGCGGCCCGAGATGAGATGTTTTGAGTAGACCAGCCCGAGCCAGTGTGAAGCCCGCCACCCCGTCGTTGTTGTTGTGGTGTGTGGTTGTCAGCTGCGCCGCCACTCTTCTTCAGCGCGGGCCGTNACGCCTAATTTTTACTGTTTGGTACTTTTGTTTTCCTTTCGTCTGATCTACTATGATTTAGTTCTTTTTTTTTGTTTTTTTTTGTTCCGGTGCAAAAATGCGCGCACCGCACGTGTATCTAAATTTAACCCTTCTTCCCCCATCTCATGGTCTACTCCTCTCTGCATTTAGCTAAATAAAAAACGATGCAAGTGGCATACAACGACGCAGTTGGCACCAGGTTTCGGTACATTTGCGTTCGCGCACACGTTACGACGAGTTTGGGGAGGCATCATCATAAAAAAAATGGCTGAAGACTCTTTGAGATACCTTGGGGATATTGGGCACATCTTCAATGGAGCTAGTTGGAAATTAGTAACTTTTGAAATATATTCAAGTATTCATATAACCTAACCTCAGCCGGGAAATTTTTAAGCTCTACTCATTACTAGGGAGTTACTATATTCCAACGCATCTTGAATGTTTCCATGAAACATCTTTCAAGCGCGTTTGTTTAGGGTTCCGTTTGTGTCTTCCTCTGGCGATGTCTTCACAATCTGGAAAGGAAGAAGGGGAGGAGGAACAGAGAGAGCGAGAGAGAGGGAGAGAGATTCTGCACACTCAGCGGAAATGAGCCCATGAGGGGAGGTCGACAGTGAGTGTATGTGTTTTGTTTGTCTGGACA
Organism: Anopheles longipalpis; assembly: GCA_016170015.1. Taxonomy (NCBI): domain Eukaryota; kingdom Metazoa; phylum Arthropoda; class Insecta; order Diptera; family Culicidae; genus Anopheles; species Anopheles longipalpis. The sequence continues at coordinate 17,611,325 of CM028102.1, forward strand.
ACGGCCGGATCACGTAAACAACACATCCGCAACTCATCGAACCTCCACATCCAATCCGTATGGCATTCGTGCGCTACTGGAGAGTAAGGTTCTTTAAATTAAGATCACATCTTCAGCTTGATGTCACCAACAGCATCTCCACGAATGTGACTGTGGACAAGAAGGGTAAGCACGTTTCGTGGCGAAGTCGTTCACCATTGTTTATTATACATGTGTGTCGGGTAGCGTGACCATTGTGCGAACGCGGTCGGTTTCGTTTTTCTGCTGATTATGACACCCACCGCGCAACCGATTCCCCAACCGCGCACGGTCACGTCCGAAAGGACTTCTGAGAAGTTTGCCGTAGCCCTTCGCTTTGCAAAACGGCACCGGTTTCGGGAAGATCAGTTGCGCTGAGCCGACGAAATCCTGCTGTGTTTGCGCGGCCCGAGATGAGATGTTTTGAGTAGACCAGCCCGAGCCAGTGTGAAGCCCGCCACCCCGTCGTTGTTGTTGTGGCGTGTGGTTGTCAGCTGCGCCGCCACTCTTCTTCAGCGCGGGCCGTGTTTTTTTCTTAAATGAACAGTGTGCGTCCGCGCAACGATGTTGCACTTTTATTCGCGCTGACTCATGCACACTGATGAGCGACTTCGACTGCACATCTCAGCGCCCCACACATATCCGGAAGGCCACTCAATCGCGCCTCTTGGATTGAGAAAATATCCAAGACCTGCTCGCGGACACATGTTGGGGCTGAGGAGGGGGGATTACCTTGTTTCCTTTCCCTTCTTTTCTTTTCAGGTTGGTTTGGGCAGATACCTGGCGCCACGGGTGTCGATTGTGCCAGGTGACTTAATGATGCATTAGTTGCCCGAACCGCAGCCGCACATTGCGAGGGAGAAAAAGGGTGAGGTGAATGGGCGAGTTGCAATACATCAATTATCTCCCCAGGTTACCCGGAAAACACACCGAGTGCATGGAGATCGGCGGTTGCAAAGAATTGATGTCCATTGGGACATCGAGACACCCAGCGTTGTTGGGAAAGCGAGCGACACTTGCTGTTTGTATGTTTTTGTTGTTGTTGTTGTATTCCTACTTCAAGTCACCCCCGGTGTGTGCAACGGTGAAGGTGTCATTTGGAGCTAATTTAGATCCCTTTCACCCTTACGTTCGTTTCCCCTTAGTACAACTTCCACTTGTGGAACGTATGCATTGAGGAGCAATGGGGGGGGGGGGGGGGGAAGACCATACCCCAACCAATGCGGGATTGGAGAACACACGCACTTGAAAAGCTGCGCTTCGGAAGGCTAATTGATCTACGCCGCTTGACATACACTGCAGCACACCGTGAGATGACTCGGATTTATCGTCCCGCCAAGCTCCACGTTCTACGGGGCTATTAACCAGTGACACGCTCCCATCCATCTTTCTGTGCACTCAATCTTTCACACACTCTTGCACTTTGCCGGACGTATCCGTTTGATGCATGGTGGGCAACCTGGAGTTAGGGTCTGATGGCTCGCTCGCTAGGAGATATAGCTACTGCTGCTACCTACCTTACAGCACCTACTCACCTCGTTCACAATTCTAATGACCTGCAAATGAATGTCCGGGTAGTCTATTGAGCTCCACTGTGAACGCAGGGGATTGTATGAGAGAGCGATAGTGAAGGAGAATATGTTAAACATTGTTAGGAGTCATCCTCACCCACAGGATACACCGGAGCAGCGAAATCCCCCTTTTACTCAGCGGCATATTCTGCATCATTAGCCACCATCGTTTTATTCTTTTTTGCATTTGCAACGAAGGTTGATGCCATTCTCCGGACGCGCATTATCCCTTCAACACCGTTTGACATTCCGACCGCAAGTCGCGAGGTGATAATGTCCGCCCTGTGTCCCGGGTGCGAAACAGCGAATGCCAAGCGGTGAAAATTCCACGGCAAATGGAAAATCAGCAAATGCGCGGTGGAGTGGAGAGATACCTTCGATCATTAATCGTAAGAATACACGCACCAAGCGGAGGTACCGTGTGGCCGTCGTGGGCAACGTTCCGATTGCCTTGAAGATGCCGAACCTGCGAAACCCAATGATTCCGCCTGCCAGCCTGAATGCTGATGGTGTGTAATTTAAGCTAATTTACAGTGTGCCGCGATTCGTTACGGGCGTGTGTGTGTGTGGTAGAGTGGAGCCTTAGTGCATCCACACGGGGGAAAATGTGGGAAATGGGCTCTTGAACACCCTGTCGGGTGATGACGAGTTCCCGAGTTTTAGTTCCTGGTTAGGAACCTGCGGTATGAGCAGAAGTTGCAGCAGAAAAGTCGATTGATATCAACTCCCCCTCTCCCCTTCTTTACGAAGAGAGCAATCTGAATGACCCTCTGTATGCGCCTTGTGTACATGCTATATTCGAGGAAGTCCGTGCGTTGTTAGAGTGTTGGGTAGAAAGTCTCGGACGCCCTCGCTTCAAAATGAAGTTAATTTATAAAGCATGTCGGGAGCTTTTTCTAGCGGTGGTAAGGAAGGTAACTGTGACCAGCCAGTGCCGAAGGAGGTTTTGTGAGCTTTCGGTATACAGAGGGTTTGGTAATGTGAAGGTTCCAACACAGCAAGAGCAGCCGTTGAAATGTCGTTTAAGATCATCGCACCGATCTGATCGAATCTCGCCCAGCGCGCGCACACACTGTTCGGTCGGCTACCGAGCCAACTGGTAGCCAAGAGTCTATTAAGATCGCAACCGTACGAAGGATTAGAGTCGAGATTTGTTCGCATTCGGGCCACCACGCACGGGACGCATTAGTTGGAGTGAGATTAAAGATTACCAGGTGCCCCCGGTGCGTTGTTGTGTTCATCCGTCCGGTGCATTTGCGAATGGTTGCGGCGTTGCGCACACCCCAGACAAGAAAACACCCAGCGCGGAAAGCAACCAGCAAAGGGAGATTAGATAAAGTGCATTTGCGCGCGCCCCCTACCTCCCCGGTTCGATCATGGTTGTGGAAATGGCGGGTGCGTAGATTGATGAGATGATTGGATTTTTGCCCCACCTTAACCGTTGGCCAGTTGGTTGTGTTTTGCAGTGTGCGGAAAAGGTTGTGGAAAAATTGCTTCATCAGTGCCTAGAACACATCCCAGGCTGGAATAGTGTAACAACGCACCGTTTGGCGACGGTAGAAGCAAAAAAAAACTAGTAGAAAACACGATCATGTGCGTCTTTATGATTTTTTTTTATTTTTTAGTTTTGGAGCACTTGGATAGGGACAGTATTTTTATGTATTTTGGGTTAGCGTGGTCCCCATAAATGTTTTTGTTTTGTTTTCTGATTCGTTAGAGAGCTTTTTCAACATCCTCCACAACGGATCAGAAGTGGAGGAAATGACGGGGACACATGAAATCTTGTATACTTATACATATTTTGCATACATATCAGGAGATCAGTCACCGAGAACTCTTGCATACACCTCTGCGACAAGAACTCAATCAACATCAGCTGCTGTTGGAAGGGCAATACAGGAGTTCCAGCAACTTGTGATTACTGTGTATAGTATTTCAACTCTTTAGACTTTGGAGATGTGAAGATCTCCAAGAGGTACTGTTGGAAAACCACCAATAGGATCTCTGCAACAAAACAAAACTACTTTCTTTTGGAAGATCTTAAAAAAAGCCCAGTTTATTGAGAGTTATTTCACGATTAGCCCACTCTCCTTAGTTTTTGACATTGAAGATGTGCAGATCTCCCAGAGGTACTCCTGGAAGCCCTTCAAGAGGATCTCTACAACAAAACAAAACTACTTTCTATTGGAAGTGCTCAAAAAGCCCAGTTTTTTTAGAGTTATTTCATGATAAGTAGATGACTTTGACCAGATCATCAAACTAAAAAGTCATGTCAATCGGATATCAGAGTGTTATCGGGGCGGGCCCGGTGGTGTATATGATAAACGGCGTCGGTCTACACAGCAGGACCTAAGATCAAATCCCATCCGGATCGTCCCCAAGAATGAAAGTATGCCAGAAATTGCCGGCGTGGCCTTAGAGATCGTTAAAGCCAACAAGAGAGATAGAGAGAGTGTGTTACCACTAGCTTCATTTTATAAGGTAACATATTACGAAGCTCATATACACGTTCCATTTCAACGATTACTTTCCTCACCAGAAATATTCTCACAAAACGAACTGGTAAGCTTTCTTCGCTCTGATACGTATGTACTATGGTGAAGGTAAAGAATTACGGTGAGCTATATGTTTTTAGTGGATGACGAGATGTGGGTGGGAGTGTCTTGGGGGTGGTAAGTGTACACCTTATTTATGGTGACCATTTGTTTAATAAATGCGCATACCACTGAAAAGCATGCGTGATTGCGTGCATCCACATCACTTCCCTTTTTCCGCTTTTTTTTGGGAGGTGGAAGAAGGGAGGGCAGGTATTTCTCGTGCATCAACCATCGTTCACCTCCTCGCCCCCTCCCCGTTCTTCTGTAAAACCCGGAGGGATACCATTTTCCACGCCGCGGTGTAAAATAGATGAGGGCTTAGGCTGGTTAGGACGTTGTTGTTCTCTCCGATGGTTAGAAAGGGGTTTTCAAAGCGTTAGTTGTGTTGTTTCCCAATCCAGCGGCGGGTTGTTGCGTGAGGGCAAAGGACAATTAATTCCAGCGCATTAAAATACTTGCTTCTCCTCTCCCTCCTTTCCTGTGTGTCTATGTTGGTTTGTTGGGCGCTCTGTTGTGCGTCGTGCAGCTCTAGTTTTCTCCTTCTGGGCCTGCGTTCTGCGTTGTGATATGGAAGGGGAAGCAGTGGGTGGTATGTTTGTGTGTGCGGGTGGTGAATTATTTGGTTGTGAAATCGTACATTATTCTCCCTCGTCCTTCTTTCCTACCATCGCCTCTATCTGGGCTGCCTGCAAAAAAAAAACACCACATCGTCGTCACCATCTCGCGTACCCTTTGCGCGTTTTTTAATGCACTGATTTCCGTCTACAATGATCCTGGCACCGAGGGGTTTTTTTTTCTAACACAATCCAGCTAGAAAGAGTAGTAAGAAACAAGATACTCCAATCAGGCACCAACACACACACGCGCACGTTCCCTTCCTGGCACATCACGAAACCCGAAGCTTGATCGTTTTCGTGCACGCGTGATCAAATTAATGATCGTTTCAGCTTCTTTCGCGCGCGCACTAGAAGAGGGACTTGCGCTTTTTTTTTCCTTTCTTCGTTACACGGTTGTCGTTGCGCCGCGTATCCCGTGATCCCCCGGGACTCGCAGCATCCGTCTTTATGGGGAGTGTGGGTGAGATGGTTTCGGTCGCGGCAATCAAAACGGAGGGGCAGTAACGAGATATAGTTGCGAAATTAATTTCATCCTTTCCTTTTGCCGCCACTACCCCCCCCCCCCCTCCCCTTCACCAACGGTTCAGGTCTTCGGAGGGGGAGATCACAAACACCGGACCCCCGGACTACGGGTGCATTTCCTGATCGATTTCCTCCATCAGCTTTGCCCTATGTTGCATTCTTTCTCTCTCTCTCTCTTTCTCTCTTCTCCCTGTCTCACTCTGCTCACCTTTTTTTCTCCCTTACACCAGGCAATGTGTGTAGGTGTGTTTTGCGGTTTCAAATTGCCGTGCAGTTTTGTTTCAGCCTTCCCGCTCGTATCATTTGCGTGCTCCCCCCCCTGCCCGCAGTGGGGATCGGCTCAGTTTCAGCAAATTAGGTGCGCGCTGAAACGGATTTCTAGTCCGGTGCTTACTGCCATTTTTCTTCCTTCACTGTTAAGATCATGAAGTTCCCGCGGGGTAAGGTGCAACGAGCGTGCCTGCGCGTGCGAAGGGCACGGGAAACGGAGGGTGTAAAGGGCAAAATTAGTAAGCTTTTGCGGTATCTCATGCTGCTTTTCTTAAGGAACCGTATACTGTCACGTACTCGCGTGCGTGTAAGTCATGATCTTTTCTTTTTACATTTGCGTGGAAGGTGCCGCATGGGTTTGGGGCGAATTGAAGAACAAACCAAGAGAAAAACGAAAAGAAATCGAAAACATAAGATGGCAGTTTGAAATATTATTAAACATATTTACTTCAAAACAGATGAACGTAAACAGTAAAGACTTCAGTTGGAAAAGATACAAAAAGTATAAATAAATTCATATATTTTTCAAAACATAAAAGGAACCAATATACGGTGATGCATAATATATTTCACATGTTGTCTGTTTATTCAAACACTATCGAGCCCTGCATGAGCATGAATAAGCGGCTTTATACTGCATTTTATTTTTGCAAATGACAACATATTTTCCTAAAATAATAATTTCATAATAAAATAATAACACCAAGATGTCAACAGGTGTTCCGTCTACTAGCTGTCAAATTTGACATTTGACAGCTCATGGATTGACGTCACTTTGACAGTCACACGGCACAATAGTTTAATAATGTTTATAATTTTTTTTAACCTTTTTGTATTATCATAATCCGAATTTGCATTATGTTACTAGTTTTTATACTAGTTGATAAATTTTCAAAGGAATTTTTTTTCTAATCTCACTTAACCAAACCTCGAGAAAATGCGGTCCCTTGTACAGGCGCGCGCGTGCCATAGCGGGGTTCGGAGATAACGCGCAAAAATTTATTGACCACCTAATCGCGAATGCACACGCTTCCTTTGGCTCGCTTCCTTCTACCTCCCTGCCCACACTCCCTCGTTTTGCCTACGGGTTCGGGGCCACAACCAATCGATTGACCACACGAACCATTCCGCGCATAGAACCACGAAACTGGCTGATTTGCACCCGATTTGCGTATGCGCGGTCCCGGGCGTGTTGCGCTTTTTTTTCTTCTGCGCCTGCAGGACAGAATGTGGGGGCTCTCTGTACGCCCTTCTTCAAGATTTGGATTTTTTTTCTGCTTCCACCCATAATAACCCTTTTTTTCTAGATGGAGTAGGTGGTATGCAGTTTGCTTCCTCTATCGTTCTCTCTCTTTTGCTTTCATTTTACCCGGTTGCGTGTGATGAGTGTTCTTTTTTTTTGCTATAAAGATTGCGTTCCTTTGGGCGGCACAAAACTTCTGGTTTGCTGGTGTTGCTGCTGCGAGCTTAGCGTTCGTTACAGTCAGCAGCATTGGGCACATTTTTGTTGTTGCTTTTTACGGTTTGCGTGCGTGTGTGTGTGTATGCGCATGTTTTTTTTTTGCTTCGCCCGCCTGCGTGTTTTATCTATCTCGCGCGCGTAACTTTAGGCGAACTTTTACGGTCTCTCTACACATCCCCGCCTTCGCGCGCATAACACAAACACTGGCCAGCAGCAGCAGCAGCAACATCGTGGTGCTGCAATCCACGAATGCAGCAAAGGGAAACGGTAATTTACAAGATTATCACTACGCTATTATTATATTGCATTATGGGGATTTTCTGTCAGTTTCATTGCGCCCATTCGTTGTCGCAACTGTCACGGAGAGGGTGGATGATTGGAATGGGGGAGAGGGAGGAGTAGTGGGAAGAAGAGAGGAGAGTTCCAGGACACACGCCGTACGCGGTTCCGCCTTAGCCCGTTTGTTCGGGTGCGCATGACTTTCGATCGGTTTCTCGTGTTCTCTTTTGGACTGAAGGTCCCCAAATTAACCCTTTTGGGTTCATGGAATTTATAACGATTTGTGCAAAAAAAAAACTAAATTATGTACAACTAATATTATGTACATTTTTGTGTTTTTAGATTGTGGTAGTAACTACGGTATTTAAAAAAAATAAGATAATTCTAGTTGAATTTCAGGGTTTCATTTTTTATACAAATTTTTTTAACATAAATATAGCTATATTTATATAGCTGAAAAAATAGCCACGATTCTTCTTTTTTTTTGCTCGGTTAGAACGGCCTGGCCGTATCAAGACTTATTTTACCACGTAGCAGGATAGTCAGTCCATGCTACGGGGGGACGATCCGGATGGGATTTGAACTCGGTCCTGCCGTGTAGAA